>OZ026836.1:28726748-28999012 GCA_964023205.1 Lutraria lutraria
TTGGCTTTGACAAAATAGGGTAGATGTACAGCAGTTTAGATGAAGCCAAACATTATCTCCATGCTTTATCCATCTTTTTTGTTCTAGAGGCAACATTTGTTCCTTGTGTTTTGTCTTTAGCAACACCAGTGGTCTGTGATTTGTCTTTAGAAGATTTCTGTTTAGTGGTTGCAGTGTTAGCAGAAGTCTTGATGACTTTGAATCTGAAGAATGAGATAATGTGTCTTTTACATGAGCAGAACAGCTATCAGCAGGGTCTTTTTCCAAATTTGGGAAGGGGGCCTTAGCATTTCATTTTGGGACATTCAAGCTTGATGTTCAGCCAAATTGGGAGAAGGTTAGACAACCAAGTTTTTATAAATCAATTGTTTTATAATAAAGAATTTACATATCATTCAATAAATAATGCTAAATAATGCGTGTTTTATTCACAGAATGTGAAAAATAGATTCAGGGAGAATCATATTTCATCCAATTGAGATTTTCAGTATTGTATTTTTGGGAATATCTTTCACCAAATTGGGAAATAGTCTTTTTGCAATTAGGAAGTCACCAAATTCCGGCCTCTATTATAGAAGGAAGGCCCTGAACATGTAGGTCAGAAATATTTCAGACCCTAACAATTTATTTAAGTTCGAATGAACTGTTTGCATACTTACATTTGTGTATCTGAACTGTTAATTTTATAAAAAATTAAATTAATTTTAATAGTAATTTTTAATTAAAGCCCAGCTTAAAACTCTGTGACTAGAACATGAAAAAAGTGTATATGGTAAGTATACATACACATTCAAATCAAATTCAAGTGGAACTTAATGCTCTTGTCCAAAATGCAAGCCTCTACCTTAACTTAGACTAACTTAAATAATTCATTAATCAGAAACAATCTTCGTAATCAAATATTCATCAGTTCATTATAATAAAATAATTATGGTGCATTGTATTACTTACTAGAAGATTTTTTTGTCCTATTGCTTACGTCTCCAGATTTTCTTTTTTCTGGTGCAGTTTTTGGACGTTCTTTCATTTCTCTGTAATAAAATAAGTTCATAGTCAACAATATGATATCTTTGAAACAATTGAAATATTTTATAAGTTACCGGTAACAAACATAGCCGTATCAAATTAAATCTTAAGGAATCAACAATGCATTGATTACCTCTCATACCATACAATATGGAAAATGCAATCACAGACATCAATATCCCAGTCTTATAATGACAAACAAAATACGCAATTTTATACTCCCCAGGCCTCTGATTTTTCCTGATTTGAACAAATAAATTATAAGAATTATAAAAATAGCGTAACCTGCCTCTGTGGTCGAGTGGTTAAGGTTGCCGACTTCAAATCACTGTAACCTCTAACTGATAAAGGGTTGTGGGTTCGAGCCATACTACAAACCCTGTGTCTATATGTGAGAAAGTAGACAGTTGCTTACGGAGGACGGGAGTCTAGTACTGGATCTTCCCAGAAACAATGGTTAGGTGAACTCATATGACTCTTGAATGTTGAAAAGGTGCGTAAAACCCAAACAAACAATATAAGAATAACGTACCTGACAGTGATCTGTCTATCTGTTACTATGGGTGATATCTGTCCTTGTAAAGGTCGTAATGCCCTGACAAAAAGAGAATGGTAGTGACGACGTAAAGGCCCACTAATGATAAAAGAAAATTGTGTAAGAAATCTATTCCTTTAACTACCTATGCTTACCCTTGCTTTTTTCTAAGCAATTACATTATCAACAATAACAAGTTATCTAAACATTGTTTAACATTTTAATACTTAAATAAAGGATATTCTTTTATTCTGTAAAGACTAATCAGAATCATTATCCAAATATGATCATCGGCCCTCGTACTCATGGAATAAACAGTGTACATATTTACTCATGTTATAATCAAATGCACATATTCTGGCGCACTAGGATGAAGTACTTTACAGACATGTATGCTAAAACTAAGAAAGAGTTTTTTTACCTGATATCTGTAGAAGTCAGTGGACTACTGGTGGAAGGTGGAGCCGATTTAGGACGTAACTCTGTACTACCAAATACAGATTCCTCTGCAAGTCTATTCAACAGTCAAGGAAACATTTAATGTACAAATGTAAGTCATTATGTCACTCTCCAGAGATAAACATGACGCTGTGTTCAATAAACACATATGCCCCAGAGGCATGCTTGTCAAGAAATAGTCATTTGAACAAGGTCAAGGTCTAAGTGAGGTTGGTTGATATGGGTAGATTGAGAATGGTCATAGACAACACCTGTTTAAGTATTCAAGTGTTCTAGTTGGTGCTAGATTAAAGGATAAAATCTACTTAACCTTGGACGGACAGGACATTCACTATATGCCTCCCGTATCACTGATGTCGGGGGTATAAAAAAACAATGTGTTTGAATACCGAGACATCATGTGAGATTGACATACAACATGCAGATAACCATTAGAAATTAGTCATAAACCTATCATATCAAGAGCATACTCAATGTCCTCCTGGGTGGATTGAGTAGCTTGGGAGGCTTGACAATCTATCACTTTACTAACACCCCACGCATGGCCATTATAGTCCGGATGGACTGTTTGCCATTATCAAAGATGATGATGATACTTATGAATGAATTGGACTAGTAAACCAATACACATACAACATAAGTACAAAGTGAGGCTTACAATTCAAACAAACTTTAAAGCTGAATGTAAATTTTAATTTAAACTTATAACGTGAACTGCCATTTTACATTATTCCATCCTTGTACAGATTATTGTATTTTGGCCTAAATTTACACAAAATTTTAACCACAAATTATCAACGACATATGACAAGAGTCAATTTAGATAAATATGAGTCAGGGCTTCAAAGTTTATATACGAAAAGGTATAAAGCAATAGTAATTAAAGTTTCCAGAAAGGATACTGGGCCTTTTTCTTTCTCTCCATGGCTTTCAGGGTAGCTTTACTGAGTTTATGCTGTGATCTTGAGACACTATCCATACTTCGTCTTTGCTGAAATATATAACATGTGTGTCAATAACTATATAACAATACCAACTTAACAAACCTTTAAAATGATTGTTAAAGATTCAAATCTGACTAAATCTCTTTCAAATGTCAAATAAAAATATGACAAAAACATATGAAAATAACTAGCCGGATAAAACAATTTGAAAGAGAGTGCTCACAGATGGTTAACTTCACAATGTATGTTTAGAGTATGGACCTATTTTTCTTAAAGATACATATAAACATTATATATACATAATGTAACAGAAGAACACATACTGATTCTCTAAGCATTTTCTCCTCCTGTAGATGTCTAGCTGATGCTATTATTGACATTCTTTCTGATATTGGTATAATGAAGAAAATCTCATGGATATCTAACAGAGCTGCCTGAAGCTGTAATACATACAAATATAATCTAAGAATCTTATACAACTATGACTTTTGGAAATATAATATCATGTAACAAGAGATATCATAGTAAATGTTGAGTGAACTAAAAACATATTGTTGCTAAAGTAATTATCAAGTGCACTTCATTCCAGTTCCTAATCATCTAACTATAATTGAAATTTGTGATCAATATTTTAAATTGTTTTTAAAAAATGCGACATAATGCAGCAAGTTGAAATATAATTTAATTGACATTGAAACATTATTACATTTCTAAATTCAGCCTAAATAAAAAATTACTTCATGTTAGATCTATCCGATAGTATGTGAAATACTACTAGAATATCAACTGCTAGATTTTTACCTGATTGACTATACGCTCAAGTAGAGTTCTATCTTCTCTGGAATAAGTTCCTTTCTTGATAGGAGTTTCAGCTTGAAAACTGAATGCAAAATTTCGAGTGTCCTACAATGGATAGTAACAATAAAATAACCATCATAAATATATCGCTCTATACTACAATAGGAAATACTGATCAGACATTCTGTAAATATATCAAGGTTTAATAAGTCTGTGAGTCAGTCAGTCCTGGTAGGCAAGACAAAAAATGATTTGGGGTGTAAAATTTAGCTTGTATCAGTATCTTCTACATACCATAACACATGACCTGTGAGTCAAGTAACTGATACATGCTGAGACTGTTTCATATAGATTTGTATCTATAGCAGAACAAATGTATCTCTTTTGTCAATATAATTTTTAATGGTGTAAAACAGCATTTTATAACACATATCTAAATGTAACACCTCATTGGACTACAAACAGAGGATATTAAATGAGTGTTGATTTCGTATTGAAATTATTGAACAAGTTCAATAAAACAGTATGAAGCAAGCTTCTAATCTTTTTATCACATACACTGAAAATACAGCGAAACCCAACACACCTGTTTGACATTGCTACTAATAACAAAAGAGTGACACATGTGCGTAAAAAGGCTTATTAATCAGGAGCACAAAAATAGTTCCATTATGAAACATCATAGATAATAAATGCGTGAACATATCTTACGATATAATTAACAGTGTCTTTGCTTACTCAAATTGTTAAAACCAATTCAACATTACTCCTGTGAAGTTATAATTTTGAAAAACTTGTATCAATCAATGTCTATGCTTCATCAAGTTGTACTTCCTGACATCATTTACATATTATATGCATGGGTATGTGATAAATATTCATAATCAAACTATGTACAAAAAAGCTGGCAAAAAAAAATTCAGGTTATATCATTCATTAATGTCAAAAAGCATATTTTTAGTATTAAAAATAATTTCAATGATAAATATGAGGTTTACACTTACACTGATAGTTTTAATGACTGCTTGTACTTTTGGTGTTTGAAGCAGACGACGAGTCAGATATCCCCGTACAGCAGCAGTTACCATGGAGAATTTACGATGCATAGATGGTTCAAAGACCTGTGAACAACACAATAAACATAACTGTTTAAAGCATATCATTCTAAGCCAGGGAAAATATTTAAATATAAAAATAACATGAAAAGTAATTCAAATTATAAGCTGGATAGCATAAACAATGACAATAGGCCAGACCAAAGGTATTTTTTGACAATATCAGGACTTTGAAATAAGAGCGCTGCAAGCAGTGCCAATGATCGTCTATATTCACTGCCTCAGTGAGATCTATCCACTTATGAAGTTTCTTGTTGCTACCTCATATAGTTTCTGAGTTATGAGCTACATTAAAGTTTCTGAACAGACGCAGATGATGCAGTGATCACAATAGCATGACTTTTTTTCGAAAAACAATTGATTTAATATTCAAACTGAACTTCAGCATTTAACAGTTGTTATCCTGTTACAAACTGCTTAGTTACCAGTATTAGATATTTTTTATTTTACCTTTTCTGGTATCAAATATTGACCAGTTTCACGTTGCAATGATGTTTGTTTGACAGGAGAATGTTGTATAGGTCTGTATGACTTGTGATGTTTTACAGTTTGTACTGGTGTTGACTGGTTGGAGAACATCAGTTGTTTGGGTGTGGCCTTTGCAAAACCACTGACTTCTGATGCATTATCTCGATCCTTCGGATCAGTGTAGAGACTAGGACTGGATGGATAGATGAATGGATTACTGGCATGGCTTGAACCTGGATCTTGGCTTTGTATGACATCTAAATTAGGTGGTTGATGTATATTACCACGTATCATGCCAGGGTCTCGATGTGGTATAGTACTGTAACTTGTATTGTGGCTAATACTGCTAATATTAGGGTCAGCGACATAACCCATAGGGTAATTTATACCGACACCAGATCTAGGATCCATTCCCATAGCCATGCTTAACCTTGGATCTTGGTAAGGGCCCATAGAGCTGTAACTTGTATTAAATGACATGTTGGGGTTCTGCATGGGAACTGCTGAGGCCACAGGCCGAACTACAAATGGAGGGCTTTTAGCAGAACTCTGAAATTGTAAAGGATATGAAAGGTTAAATATCAATTAGTTACATGTACAAAACATGTAAGTATAAGCATTAAGAATAGAAAATTTCCAAACTACTAGCATATAAATCTAACACCTATTGACTATCAAAATATTATTCAAATATCTATTTAGAAACATATAGTGATCATAGTAAAAACAATGTCAATAATAGAAACATAATATAGAAATATAGATACATGTATGGGTTGGTGTGGGTAAGCCTGCCATGCTTGAGTTACTTGTGGCATAGAATTAGATATACGAGGTTTCAATGGATCCATAGCTCCAGGTAGTCCATTACTGACTGGTCCATTAATTGTAGAGCACATTGGTAAAGGATTCATGATATCGTTGAAGCCAGGTACCAGTGGACCAGTTACTGGTATGTCAGTCTGTCGATGTAATACTGGTTCCATGTTTATTTCTGACATAGCAGGTGATTCATCATCTACAATCTTCTTATGATACACCTAAAATAACAAAAACAATATAAATTATAACACAAATCAAATGGTAAAACAAGAGCGCCGCAAGTGGTGCCAACACTCATCTGTTCACTTCTCAGTGAGATCTGTCCACCAAATTGAATGAAGGTTCATGTTGCTACCTCTTGTAGTTTCTGTGTTAAGACCTACATAAAGTTTTTGCACAGAAGCAGACGCCGCAGATGCTGCAGTGATCACAGTAGCTAGACTTTTTCTTATAAAACAGCCAAGCTAAAAATATGTTAAACAATCCACAGCGTGTTAACAGAATGAAACTAACATCGATATTTGATGTCTTATTGCATTAGGTATGTGTGAGAGCTTGGCATAACACCTGTACACAAGTATATTAATGCTAATTACCAATATAATGATGGAGCTACTGGTAGTATAAATATCAATAAAATTAATTACAAATGTACATGGAAATTTCATATAAAATCATATTGAACATCAATACTGCTTTTCACATAAAATTCCAAGCATTTAGCTCACCTCAATTTCTTTCTCCAGACTCATCTGTTCTCTTCTCTGAGCTACGAATAATTCTTCTAACTGTGCTCTTTGATGCTCAATTAATTTCTGTTGTATGAGTTCAAATTGTTGTGTCTGCATTTTGAATAGATCTTCCTGTGACAAGTGATTCATTGACTGAATATTGGTAGTGAATGAACCAATTAAAGCTCCAATGTTGTCCATTACATCAACAAAACTTAGAGATTTAGTTGGTTCAACATCATCACTGTGAACAGACTCATTATCATCATGATGCAAAGATTGTTCATGAACTTGATCCAAATATCGTTGCATATGTTCTGCTTTTGCCTCTTCCTCCCTCTCTACTTCTTGATTAGTATTCGACTGGTCATCAACTTCTTGAACTTTTATAACATCCATACCCTCTTCAACAAACTTGAGAGGCTGTGTGTCATCTACATCATGATCTGAAACTTCTTCATCTACATCATGATCTGAAACTTCTTCATCTACATCACTTTCCAATTCACTTCCTTCTTCACTTGTTGCCTCATCATCATTGTTTTCTTCATCACTATCTTCGTTTTCTACAATACCTTCTTTATTTACATTTTCACTTCTAATGTTAATTTCATTGTCTGACTCATTAACCATTTCTATTGGATGTTCTACGTTGTCTTCGTCTGATTCAGAATCTTCAAGATGAACTCTTTCTAAATTATTGCGAATAATTTCCTCTTCCTCCAGCATAGATCTATTTTCTTGTAAAGAACTTCCAGTATTAGTATATATCACAGGCTGAAGTAATACAAGAGAGTCATCAACATCCAGTTTTTTTCTAACAACTTTCTTGGGTTTCTTAAATTCAAACTTATCTTCAAGGTCATTAGAGTCTTTTTCAGACTTGTTTTGAGACAACATGTAAGACCTAGTTATTTCATCTTGCATAGAAGTAATGCTATCACTTGGTGTAATTTTGCCTTGAATCAAATTGTCAAAATCACTACAATAGTAACTCTGAGGATCTAGTTTCATATTCGTTCTTGACATGTTTTCTTGGAGTACTTTTTCAGAGCTCTCTTTCAAAGCACTTCCACCATCTGACATTTCAGACTTCACACTAGATTTTACGTGAACAACAGCAGGATGATTTTCACCTATAGGTCCAGCTGGCATGTTAGCCATAAACACATTTAATACTGGTTGATTTCTACCAGGTCTGACATTCATCTCATAATTCTCATCTGAACTATCATGATCAACTGGCACATATTCATTTTCCTTGTCTGATGTATTCAAATCACTCTCCTGGTTGCTATTATCGAAAAGATTATGATTAGAAAATTCTCCAGGAGAGCCAGCAGATGTATCTACACTCGGACTTAGTGCCACTTTACTAAGTAAATTACCACCACTTGCAGATACAGAATATGAGGAGACAGGTGTCACCTCTTCATCTCCTGGATTTCTTGACTGATTATTTACATCTACCTGATCTTCAAAGTTTTCACTATTTTTTGGAGTTACATCTAATTTCCTGTAGGATATTTTGTCTTCATATGACTGACTGGCACTAGTACTGATTTCAGTAACAAGAGTAGAAAAATGAACAGTGTTTTTTAAAGACTTTGGGCTCATTCGTTGACGGGAACCACTAACAGAGCTAGCAGAACTCAAAATAGATGAACCAGTTGGACTCATCCTAGCTCTAGAGTGTGCACTAGCGTTAGATGAATTCTGATAGGAACTACCAGTTGTAGCACTATCAGCAGTAATATTAACAGACAGTTCATCAGCTAAATCATTCCCATCAGTATATTCACCATACAAAGAACCCTTTCCTCCGCTAGCACCATATTGAATATTTCTATAATCTCCCTCAGACCTAGAGACTGGTCCTCTTAGATAATCCTGTTTTTCATGATCTCCTGGTACAGCAGTATTTGTTGTTGATGATAAAGTATCTTCCATATTCAATGCTTTTGACAGTTTAGTCAGCATATGAATAATTTGCTGTTGTTTCAAAGATGTTAAAGGTATTCCATTGTAGTCTTTAGGAAGTGAGTCTTGTTGTTCCAAAGATGCAAAGTCAGGTTGCAAAGAATCCAAGGTAGCCATTGCTTGCTCTTCAGATATAGGAAATGGAAACAATTCAGCTGTAGCAGTTTGAATAGGATCAAGCTCTTGTCGAACTTCTTCAAAAACTTTGGGTCTAACCTCACTAGCAGAACCTTGTGAAGATCCTGAAAATCTCTTTTTTCTCTCATGTTCATCCTCTCTAGTAAGCTCTTGTTCCAGAACTTCTAATGGATTATGTATTGAAGTATTTGACTGATCTACTGTTTTCCTTCTGCTTACAACACTTCCATCACTTTCAGTCTTACTAACACTTTTACTACCAGAAGTCCTAGCATCACTAGCTTTTTTCACAGAGGTTTCATTTTTTCTAGATTTTTGTTCTCTTGAATCCTCTCGAGCTTTGTTTACAGTTTCTTGTTTGGTTTTATTTTCTCTCATTTTATTTTGTTTCAGGTTCTCTTTATTTATTGTTTTTCCAGCTCTGCTTTCAGGTCTCTCTTTAGGCTCTTTAACATTGTCACGTTCGGGAGCTTGAGGTCTTCCACCTTTAGGAGATAAACTTCTACCTGATTTAATGGGTTTCCTTAATTCTTCAGTTTTAACTGTCATATCTATAGTTCTAAGATCTGGTGTTGATGACGACTGACGCATGGATCCTCTAGATGGTGGACGACCAACTGGAGGATGAGGCAACAGAGCATTTTTAGACGAATCTGGCAGAATACCCGATTTATCCAAATGCTGAGATGAAAATGACTTTTGTTTTGAAAGAGCACCAAGTTTACTTAAAGATTTATGGTTTGTATGGTCTTTTTTCTTAGCATCACTAGAGCTATGAGATGCTGACCGAGAAGGAGAGACTGAAGACTTTGTTGATCCTGAAGATACTGATTTAGGTGAAGCCTTGTTTGAATTCCTTGAGGGTGATGAGCTAACATCCTTTAAAGAACCAGTCACATTGATTACTATCTCTGAAGGCACACTGACACCAGATTTGGAGGTGGATTTAGTGGTTACTTTTGAGACAGTTTCTGTGGTTGTTGGTCTGTCTGATGAAGATTTGCGAGATGATGATGCAGATGATTTCAACGATTTGGTGGCTTGCTTAGCAGCTCTTCTTTCCTGAAAATAATGTAAACAGCACATTAATTTATAGTACAACTTAAACACAGAACAACTTGCAAAGTATTACTAATATAATGTTTATTTCATGATTACAGCTTGTAAGCAGTTAGGAATAGCTTTCATATTATGTAGATTGAAATAATAACAGAGGCCAGTAATAAAATATGTAAGAATATTGTAAATAAATCGTATTATAAGAAACGACAAAGTACAAATCATTGCCGTCTAAAAAGATTGTAATAAATGGATTTTAAATTTAAATTGCACATGGTTACATTAGTATTCCTAACTCTTTTGTCAAAACAAACTCAAACATAATTTATTATATTACACTACACCAATTTCAAGATAATGTGAAAAATTCAAACAACACATATTTTGACATTAATGTGATTTCAGGGTTTTGTACAGCCAGACTGGCAAAAAATTCAAGGAATTTTCAATGATATTTATCCTATTTTCAAGCACTCACATCAGCAAATTAAATCTACAAAGAACACACATTCAGTAGATTTTTGAGACAAATTAAACAATGCAGGCAATCAACCAGCAGCAAATTGTTTAAGGATTTATCTAATAAAAATAAATTCAGGGAATTTAGTATGATTTAATAGAATGAATATGGAAGTTCAAAAGGCATCCTTGATGCACTTTTACTTTTTACAAAATTATGTTCATTTGACTGGAACTTCAAAATTTAAGAAGTATACCTGCAAATTCAAGTACTTTTCAAGGAAAAAATCAAGGAGCTTAAAGAATTTTCTAACATTCAAGGAGTTTTCATCCAACAGCCTAAAATTTAAGGAATTTTCAAGTTTGTACGAACCCTGGACTTACACAAATTATTAATATATGAAATAGTAAAACTCTGATTTCCCTTTCCTTCACCAAAGTGTAAACACACCAACACAATGTATACTGTACATGATGAAGTTAAAATGACAAAGATACAAATGTACTAGTAGTTGGAAGTGACAGAATAAGACTTAGAGACAAATGAGAATGTTTATCATGAAGATGGAGTCAGATATTAAAAGTAATTATACATACAAACTTTCAATATATTCAAATTTGTGAGAGACAGACATTAACCAACAATAAAGATTCTCCAGTCAAGAAGTTAGATAAATGACATAAAGATTTTACATATAGAACAAATGAAATATCCAAGAAGACAAATTTTATCCCTCCATCATGAAATGAATGAAAAGCATTATTGCAGAAGACACGTGCGATATCACAAGACTACAATACAGCCCTGTGTAACATACTAGTAGCCTGTACATTCCATTTGTTCTTGGAAGCTGACTACGACTTTTTAACGAGTAAGCTGTCTGTAAGATCAATCAAAATTAAATAATAAATCATAAGTTAATATTTTGTCCATAAAATGGTTCCTTATTCTCTACCATCAATAAAATTTAATACAATAAAAATTAACCTTAGAAAGATTTATTCTAATAATAAACAGTGGAATTTTTATCTAAGGCTGAAAATAAAAATAGGTTTGTTTGGATTGCTCCGGCCGACTCCAGAAATCCTAGCACTCAAATTTTTTATTAGCAATTATTTTTTTAATACTTTTACATAATGTTAATAAAAAAATCTAAAGTCTAAAATCTAACTAATTAATAATTTCTACATGCACTAGTATACATCATTTACAAAGGTTCAATTTACATTTAGATCTGGGTCAACAAATGGGTCAAGTATTGGCTTTTATTCAATAACATTCAGTTCCTGTTTTGTACATGTTCATAAAATATTGAAGAAACTTCTTTTAACAAGTAAAATGACAGGATTACACCTTGTGGGGATAAAACCAGATCACAAGGTGTAATTACATAATTATATGAAAGTTTGATCAATTTTAACAATACCATAATTGTTATGATTAACATTTTGCTAGTAAACATTATACTTATATTTGATTGGATTTGTTATACTAATAGTTAAAACATATTTTATTGCTTTTAGTTCTTTCCTATTTACATTACATTGCATAGAATCAATATTTACAGTATAAAGCAAAAGGGTCGAGCCATAGGTTCTAAAACTTCGTTACTACTCTCCCCTGTTATACTGATGCATATTTGCTGACAACAGACATGCATGTAAATGGTTGCCATGGAAATCATAATTAATTAAATTAATACCTCAACACCTGCAACAATGGACTGCACTTTTGCATGCAATTCCTCCGTTTTTTTGACACGGGATGTTTTCTCTCGGCGCAAAGCCTCGTGTTTGTATGACATCATTTCCTCTCGTCGACCCTCATTCAGCTGAAAGTGATAATAATTCTTTTTGTGAACATGAAACACAAAATATCTTCAGTGTCAGAACATACTTCTAAACAGGATACAATAACAAGGCTATGGAAGCTTATATCAGATCTTTATACATGTATGACAGAATTCACAGCCATAGAAATAAACGAGTAGGAAGTTTTATATCCACAACAATAATATCATCATTAACATTGTTTAAGATATGTTTTATATCAGCAGCAGATAATGTTAATCAGTGTACACTAAACATAATCATTACAACAGACGATTTATTTAACATTGTAATAAACAAGACAATTAATGCCATAGCAATACATAATGTACTTGATTTTTACATGTATAGAGTGAAACCTAATACATGTATTCATGAGATCAAATAAACAATCAGAAATTGACTAATATTAAAATTATGACACATTACGCATAAAGCTAAAAATAAAATTTAGTTTGTTTGGAGTGCTCCGACCCAGAATTTAGTGCTGGGTAGGTAGGTAAGGATTTAATTTTTACTTTAAAACAATAGTAAAAAAATGACCCCAAAAAAATTATATCATTTATTTGCTAGGATTTTCATGAGTAGGTCTGAGCACTTATTTTCAGCTTAAAGCTACATTTCATCCTATCCTATTGTGGTCTAATACGTTCACAGATCTGACATTTATGAAGTATCATATGTGAAATTGTCATTTTACTTACCACAGGTGGGAGAATGGAGACTCCATTAAACTTGATGAGCGACATAAATTGTAGAGTAGAAGGATCTAACATTGGTTGACCTTCCTTGTCCAATGCTCGACTCCTAGTTTCAAAATATTCCAACAAGTCAGCCATGTCAGGAGCCTGAAAAAGATAAGGAATGTGTTTACATTTACAATTGAATGAGTTCTCTAGGAAATAAATAAAGAAGTTGAACATTGTGCACTTTGAAACACGTATAATACAGCTGCATTAATGCAGCTTGCTATAAGAATGTGGTCAGTTTTTCAGTTCATAAAACTTTGATGAAGTCATTAACAGTTCTTGAATATGATTGAAAATTCTCTTACAAAATAATTATGAATCCAAACCAAAATTGCACCAATGGCATCAAATCACAATGGTGGGGAAGATTGGCTGCACACTAGGATTTGTATGAAAGGTAATGTCATCTTTATTGCAAATAAAGCTTTGATTTCAACATTTGTTATTCCTTATAAGTCACAAATTTCAATGCAAAATGTCAATATTGTAACCTATCACACCAGCAGAATTAAAATCACCCAGTTCCATATCAATGATACAATATACATGAATGTATGTTTCTATTTCACTTAACATTAAAATTGCACTACTGTTCATACAGAACACTAAAACTTCACAAAAATGCTACATAAAATCTAATTGTATAACAAAAATTCAGTATCATCTGCATATGAACAAACTGACTGGTACATTTATAACAAGTAAGTATATAATGATACAACTGAACCAAGAAGACAGTACTTTCTGTAATCAAGTATTCAATTATTCATCCAAACAGCTGAGATCAGAGATCCAATGTACAATACCCAATACATTACATCACACCAGAGAAAGCACAAATCAATATTATATATATATTTCAGTATAGCAAGAACAGTAACACACAACATAAAGATCCATATAAAAATCTAGTAAACTAAAATATGATAAGGTTGACATCTAAGCACTAATTGAACATTTGAACGTAATTCTTCTTTTCATTTCAGTTCCTCTTATTCAACAACTGTGGAATCATTAATTTTCATTGGGGATTTAATTTTGTGGGTTTCGTGGGTCTGCTCATCCACGAAATCAAATCCCTACAAATTTAAATGCAGAGACAAGTTTTTTTTTCAATAATAAAAATTCATGAATTTATGTCCCACCAAATAGCCATTTAAGTAAAAACCACGAAAATTGAGCCCCATGAAAATAAATGAAAATACAGTATTTATGCTTCTGATATTCAATATCCTGTTTACAGTCAGATAAACCAATACATTCATTTATACTTACTTTACCTAGATTTAGTTTGAGGTAGTATTCTTTGAATTTAATCAATATTCACTATTATTAACGGTAATATTCATTTATAATATTAAAATTAATCTATTTATCAATACTTAATCACTTCATGTATTAATAAACTGACTCATGCTATGACAGTAATACTCTATAAATACATACCAACATGCATCTGACAGTTGTTTTTTGGGAACATGACCAATACCTTGGGATTGGGAATTTCAGCAGTGTTTTGTTAAAAATTGGGAAAATATGCAGGACTTTTTGCAATGTTTAAAACTTTAAATGTACACAAACGATCACTGTCTACAATGAGAACTATTAATCATCACAAGCCTATCACATTGAAAGATCTCTTGTTTTCAAAGATTTTAGTTATAATTTCTTTTTTTTTTTTAAGTTTCAATTAGGAAATTTTGCCTGTGAATTGGGAAAAAAGATACTATTTAAATTCGGAATATGACCGAATATCAGCTAACAGATTAGCCAAAAAACTTGCATCATAACAGAAACAAACTCTCACTTATATTAAGTCAACTTGGCAAATTCTCAAAATTTTATTCTTACTGATAAGTAAGATGTTTTGATCCAAATCAACATATTTATAACATTTTACATAGAACACTAAATCTTAAATAAAATCAGCTGAACGTTATATTTAGAATGCTGGATATGCTCATTAATAATTAAAAGTATCATTGGACAGTACTATATGAATAATGTTTGTATTACTTTAGTAAGAAGTTCCAGGCATCATTTTGCCAACTATGTATGATTTTCATGATTTCAGGCGATATCATAATAGCCTAGTGAAGTTCTTACATAATAAATTTATACTAAAAATAATATCGCAATGAAGTAATTTCCTGTATGGCAAATACTGATTCTTATAATTTTAAACAATATCACAGCAGCACTATTTGGATGGAAAATATAATATTCTATATATATGCAACTTAAAGACATAATTTTACTTACTTTGAGTTTCCTGTGCCTAAATGTAATTCTTGGACTTTCATTGTTTACCATCATTCTTTATTTAATGTTTGTGAAGCAATAATAATCAAGAATTATCTTGCACATTGATTATAAATGAACTACTCATTCAATTAATTCCTCAAATAACTATCCACTTTATACAGTCAGCACAAACAAAGAATTTCATGAATAAATTCAGTTTCAAAACCTTACAAAAAGTATAAAATCTTGGGTTCATTTATAATTTATCTGAATTCACCCAAATTAAGTATAATATCAATAATGTCTTTAACTTTTAACAATTTTACTATTACAAAAAAATCAGTTTCAACATCAACATCTAGCAACTCCAAAACAATAACTTAATATTTGGTTAAAATTAGCGCCGGAAATGAATACATTATGTTGAAATTATTGAGAGAATCATGTAAAAACAAACACTCATGTTTAGTTCCTTATTAAAAAATAGGGAGGGACAACAATTTTACTATCTCTATTGGTAGCACAAAATAATTAACAAGTTATGATACATGTGTTCTATTGTTCTAAGTAAACTTTCAAGACCTCAAATACGTCATACTTGTTTGACAGCTGTAGGCATTAAGTTCAATAGACAAAAACAATGAGACCTGTCAGAGAATAATTGATTATCTGGAAGTACAGTATGTTTGCATACTTGAAGCATAATCAAAGTATAATCAGCTGTTACCTACAATTAGATAACAGCCAACATTTTTATAATAACTTTCAATACCGGTAAATAAGCTCAGTCATTTGTATGCTTGATAAAGAAACATTATTGTATTAAGTGGCACAGCTTTGAGGCTGATATCACAAGGCATGCTGACATACCATATATATTATAATATATATATATGGCTGAAAATTAAAATAAGTTTATTTGGAGTCCAAAAAGCACCCCAAAACTTAACTTTATTTATTTGCTAGGATTTTCTTGAGAAGGTAGGAGCACTCCAAACAAAGTTATTTTTATTTTCAGCCTATTAAAATGTGCTCACTTCCTAAATAGGACCATATAGTGATGTTCACAGTTGGTCAACTTAAAAATATGCTATGTATAAGTCAGAATTTCTATTTAATTATAAATGCAAAAACTGCTATCAAGTTCTAACACAATACACTAGGTGAAGTCGGTCTATACTTCTTAAGTTACAATTATCAAAATTTATTTCTCAAATGAATTGTCAACAGAGTAAGATCAATAAAAAAACAAGTTTTTTACATTGTTATTGAAAGTACTTTTGGATTAATTCCAGCTTATTCATATAACAAAATATGAATCATAGTTGTGTATCTAATACATAATATTAGAAAGGTAATAGAAATTAACAACAGGTTTTGAATTTGTCATTTGCAAAATTCAATGAAGTTATAAAGCATGTTGAATACACTAGTTAATACTTGTGACATCAATCACACATTAATTGGAGATTATGACAAGAAAATGACACATTTAATAACTAATTTTAAGTAAAACACTTTGAATTAAATATTAAATAATGTGACTAAGTCTAGAAATTGTACAACTAAACATGTAATGTGGCAAACATTTATGCAATCATCAATTCAAATAAATAGAAATTTTCCATTACAAAAAACTATCAAGAATTTTTAATTAACAAATTAAATGGTCCATTGACTATCATGTATATGTATGCATGTATGTGTCCTCTTACATTCCCCCCCTGATGTTTTCTATCTGTAGATCATAAATGAATATCAATATTCCAGACATGCAAATTCAATATTCTCCTTTATGCTTGTTGAAGCCAAATAAATGTCTACAGTGATTAAGAGGAATAACTCTCACACTAATTAAGAACAAGAAGCTGCATCATGCCATTTGCCACTGGAAGCAGCTGGACTTAACCTCGTACTGAAGGACAGACAATTAAATTGCTATGTGCGTCTGCATCATTTAACATTCTCGCAAAATTAGTAAATAAACTCTGACTTAATGAAAGGAAAAAAAATCTGCCAAACTTTCAGTCTGACAAGCTAGAAAATTCTGTCGGACCAAAAGGAAGTTTGTCAGACCGAAAAGTAAACATGTATAAATGCGTATACATCAGGCTATCCCAGATAGCCAGACCGATGAAATAAGATTCTGTATCGGACCAACAAACAATCTATTGGACAAGTCAGCCAGTCCGGCGCCTATTTGCGAAGTCTTTAAACTGTATTTTCGCAAAGGGAACAAGATCATTAGAAGACATAATCTGATGCTATTAATGAAAAGTTCAAACACAGCACAGGACACATTGTCTTGTAATGTACATCATGAATAAACTGTAAAACATTGGTGTCTTACTTGCACAAATACAGTGTATTGTTAATGTGTTTTAATAATATTTTTTCAATAGTAATTTTCCCCATACATGTTTAATACATGTAACCCCCCCCCCCTCCTCTCTTGAAAAATGAAGTCCCCTAAAGTCCAGAAAAAGGACTAACATTAGCCATAGTCTTTTGAAGTTCAATATTGAAAAAAAATATACAACTTTACAGTTCAAATGAAGTTTGGTTAAAGCTAGCCATTTCGGATTTTAATGAACTGTACCATGTGAGCATTCATTTATGTTTGGACTGACTTTGGGCCGAAAATCGGTCTCATTCCCGGGAATCCCCTGTCTGAAAAGATGTTTTTCCCCTAAATTCATAAGATATTCCCCTTCAGTAAAATTTCATTTTTATTTCAAATGTTTTTGGTAAAAAAAGAACATTAAATTGACCTGTAGAATATAGCTCTTTGTAGCCATCAAGGAATATTAAATGTAAGATATTTATACATATATATATACTATGCTTTGTCACGTAATTGTTTTTCTTTTCCCCCTCCAGATGCTATCTTACCCTTTCTAAGGGCCCGCCACCTTCCCTATATAAAATGGAAGAGACATAGATCTAACTGGTATCTACTAGTATGTCTCTGAAAAAGGTAAAAAAATTAAACTCATTTCATGTCATGTTTCATTTTACTTATAGCAATAAAAGTCAAATTTAATCTAGTAAAGTAACCATTAGCTAAAACCAGAACCCAAAATGCCACATCTAAGATTTGCAGCAAAATAATTAAATATAAATTTTGAGTATGTAAAAATGGAATAAACATGTAGCAGTATGGTCACATTGGTGTATTTGTAAATTGGCTGTAACATTAACAGCCCAATTAGCTGTTAGTAGAGCATCTGACTTGCATATGTTTACAGGAGTTTGCAGCTTCAAGCCTGGCATTGGGTACATTATTTTCCTCTTATTACATTTGGTGCCGCAAGTATGTGACTAGCCTTAGAATCCTAGAGCTAGGGTGAAGCAAAAGGCTGGGTTAGTCTAAATTTAAGAGCCTGTGGTTGTAGCAATTAATTACTTTGAGAAAAAGTAAGGAGGAATTTATAGCGGTATGGTATTTGTATTTATAAATTGGCTATAATATTGACAGCCTGATTAGCTCAGATAGTAGAGCATCTTACTTGCAAGCAGCTCACGTATTTTGAACTCGCATCACTCAGGTACATTATTTTCCTCCTCCTAAAGTAATGCAAACTTATTAAAGGATCGAAGTACTGTGTGCCAGAAAACTGAACGGATTTGAGATTCTTCTTTTAAGAACACTTCTAGATATCCAACAGACCCTTTTTTACTGTTTTGGGAACAGATATCAGGTCCCTTTAATGGGTGAAATTTACGTCATGAAACACTAAATTTGGGGATTTTTTTAAATTATGAGGATTTTTTTTCTCTCAGTGGGGAAAAATTTATACTTTTTTACTTGGGGAACAGGGTAGCCCTACTAGTTTGGCTTTTTGGTTGGCCGATTTCGTGAACAGGATGGGGCCAAGTCGAAAAAGTATCTTGTCATCAGTCTAATTAGTGGGACTAGGGAACAGGTAAGAATACCATACCCAAATATGGCATAAAAAGGGCCTGTCCAAACAAGGTATCTGTAGTTGTCAAAGGGTTAATGTTGATATGACTTGCATGTTATAATCAGGGGGTACCGTAATCAGGTATTAATGCAGAAAAGAAAATTGATGAAACCATTACTATACAAAATATACAAAATACCTTGACTGGCTCCTCTATTTTATTTTTGTCAGTCATGTCTATGTATGAAATTATTCCAAGTGAATCATTTCAATGTCAGTGAGTCATTCATATTTGGCAAATAATTTCACTGGAGGCACAATATTGAATGACATCATGATAAATTTTGACAGGTCCAGACACGAATATTCACTGCAAGCGTCCAGAGTTGTGAGCAAAGTACAATTTATTAAAGATGTTTGCAGCATATATTGATTTAGATTATTTATTCCACTGAAAGACAACAAAGACAATTTCTTTAATAGTTGAAAATCCAGGCGTAAAAATTCAAATGCTTGTGTATGACTACCACCGGCGCCATATTTCAACATCGACCAACCTAACTTATTCTAAAACGTCAAATTTGATTGGACGATCTCAATTCATCTTCGCCAATCAAAATATTCGTTTGTAATATAATATTTATCAGAATCACATGATGAAAACATGGTGGATTAACGTAAATAAATGGTCAAGATTGTATTAACCGATTTGTTTAAATTTCTAATTTCTTTAATTCTACTCATTAGATTATTGAATTTAGTATTATAAGGTACTGTAAAATAGTTAATCATTATTTCTATATGATAAATTAAGTTAAATCTCTCATGCTTTAATACTTTGTTCTTTTCTTTACGGACTCAGTCAGATAATGATGGTGCATCGTTGATATAAGTGTCAACCGTGACAATTTGTCGTACTGGTGCAGATGTAAAGTAAGGCCAGAGTTTTTTAATTTTTAGATTTACGGGAATTTTTTCAAAAATGAGCACCAGGAGGAGGGAATAAAAATAAAAGAGAAAAAAGTGAGCATCGGAAATAAAAATAAAAATAAAACGATTTAAAGTAACAAAAATTTTATTTTATAAAAAACTTGAATTGAAAGATTTCAAGAAAGATGGTGATCAAGGATTAAGAGTCAATATATTTTCCAGTTTTTCACACTTACCTACTGTTCGTAAAACATAAAATTCCACAACAATCCTAAACTATTATTGATCTATTGTTATTAGATATAAAGCACTGAATCACAGCTAAAATGTCAAACAGGTCATAAACACATGTGATCTTTAAACTCCTAGCCAACATCACACAAATATCAGAGAGACACCGACGGCAGCGTGCCTTTGATCTTTACAATACACCGCTCTTTAATCCTGCCTCAGTTTTGGTCAATTTATGTGAGCAGACTTTTTTATTTTGGGTACCAAGTTTTAAGGTATATGGCCTGGTGCACAAATTATGGTGCATTGCCTTAAATTTGACTGTACAGACTCAGATTTCAATAAGTTGTGTAATAAGCTTTTAAAGGTTGACATTTTCTTTCAGTATATATACTCCTGCAGATGTGCAAAAAATTTCAGGGTGATATCTTCACATATGAAAAAAATATGACACTTTTATGTTCGCAAAATGAGCCATTTTTGCCTGTAATGAATTAGCATCTAGTTTTTTCACTTTTTTAAAATCAATGCAGTTGTTGGAGTTGGAAAGTAAAGTATTTTGAGACTTCTAATTCAATAAGAAAAATTAAAGCCGGTTAATCTGATACCCTATATATTAAGATACACCCAAAAATAGTGGAGTTATTTTGAAAAATCTGAAATGTGGGTCGCTGTAATGGTCTTAAAATTACAACAACCCATATTCCCTATAGTAAGGAATTTTTTTTGTTAAAATGAAGTAAAATGTACTTCTCCTACTTTATGGATAACACAAAGGGTATAACTTAATGTTTATATTGGTTCCTTGGAGCAGAATTATGTTTAGCGCGATTTATTTTGAAATTTGAATGTCATTTTATGTTTGTGTCAAAAAACCTGTAATGTCCGTCCCCCCCTGTCACTGGAACAATTAAGCATACAGAGAACATTTGAAATATGTTACAATATCCCCTTATGCATCATGATGTTAAAATAACAGTATTTGCCTGAATGTAAATAATAGAACAAAAAATATTTGGAACAACATAAAAGTTATCTGTAATGTCCGTCCCTGTAATGTCCGTCCCCAAACAAATGGTCATGGAAACAATTACATTAAAGTTAATTTAACAGTGCTTTTTATAATAAATGTTATCTTATAAGACATTAGGAGTACAAAGATGTTTGTTTCACTTAAATTAATTAAAAATAAATATGTTTACTGCATATTTTCCAGCTCATTAAATGCTTGTGTCAAAAATACAGACTATAATAGATTAAACTCTTATAACAATTATATTTTCCTGTAAAAATGTTATTTTTAGGCAACATTGAAGGTTTTCTATTCATATGAGCATCAAGGTTTGCTCTTTGGAAGTTTAAAATGCTTTTTCATAAATGGGGACGGACATTACAATAAGGGGACGGACATTACAGTATCCTATTTATCTACTTTTTGATGTTTATCTGACATAATACATATGTACATAACTTGGTTTTAATTCTGCTTCATGCTGCTTCACTTGTTTTATGCTATTTATGTACAATATTAACCTCTAATTAAAAATAAATTAAATAAATGTGTTAAAATTTAACAACAGATTGGGAGTGGGGTTTATTAACCCTTTACTTCATGATCCCGCCAAATCATGCCTCTACCTCATCTGCATAATCACGCTAAATCACGCCTCTGATTTTTTATCCCTAATAAAGTGTTTATTTTCTGATATAAAACGAAAATTTTATGTAAATAATTATATCCCCGTAAATAAAGTTTGAGAGGGGCTATATTCAAGTCAGTCTGTCGGTCGTTTGGTCGGTACACAAACAAAATCACAAGTTTGTGAAATGAACTACTTCCACATTCTTTAAGCAGATGCAATGAAGCATAAAATATGTCATCACCATGAAGTGTAGATGTTCAAGACACATTTCCATGCCCAGTGATCCACACATTATAGAGTTATGTGCCCTTGAACTTAGCCATATACTGTGATATAGTGTACTATCGCATTCTTAGTGCGGCAACGGGGGTATAAGTCACCTCTGTGACGAAGTTCAAGTTATTTACGTCAATATTCCATAAAATCTAATGTTAAAATAAAATGTGGTTTAAACTTTAAAAAATGCCTAAATTTAAATTACTGTGAAAAAATAACACCATCATATTTTCTGGGTAACTTAATACTGAAGATCTAGTCAAATCTATATTATAAATTTTTGATAAAAAGAACAACAACAAAATTTCATCCCAGAGTTTGGCAGGTCTTTGAAATTAAATCCAGTGGCCACATTAGATGTTAATCAGTGCAATTATCAAGGGTCTTGGGGAGTAAGTCCCAGAACAGTATGGGTCCTTAGATATCATCAAAAACATGTGTCACCAAAAGTTTTATGGTCATACATTGTTTATTGCAGCTGACAAGTATGACACTTTTTAAGACTAATATATATACCATCAGATAAGATCGAATAATGATAAACCAATTGTTCATTATGATAAAACAATGTGTTTGTAAAAAAGAATTGCCAAATATAACATGAAGTTTACATGAAAAACAAAATAAAACAAGAAATTATTAATTTGTGTCCTCAATTATAAGCTTAATATTTGCCTAACAACAATACTGTTTATATCAAAAGAATGATAATCTAAACTGCAAAATATCTTACTTAAAACAATTTTTTTAAATTAATGAATTAATGCTGTAATTAAGAGATGAGTCAAAAGAAAGATAATCTAAACTGCAAAATATCTTACTTAAAACAAAATTTATAAGTTCATTAATTAGTGCTATAATTAAGTGATGAGTCGAACAGGTGTCAAATCAGTGTCATAGAGATAACAGAAAACATTTTATTTTAACTTTATTCTTCTAAATGTTAATAAAGATGTAGATGTGTTCTTGTTAGCTACTGAAATAATGTAAGAACTGTAAACAAAGCATGATATAAGTACAAAAAGGACCTGGATATCAACTGTGTAATGTCCGTCCCCTTATTTGTAATGTCCGTCCCCTTTCATTAAAATTTAAAAAAATGCTTTGAATATAAATTAAGAATGAAAAGAACTGTTTTTGTAAGTTTTATGTCTGTATATCTGTTACTTCAGTGAATTACTGCTTTTTAATGCTAAAATGGCAATGATTATATCATTTGATTTAACACAGGAAAAAATGCTAGTTTTTTCCTATTTATGTGTTATTTTCAACTGCCTCATATTTCTCAATATATGATTTTCCTCATGAAAAAGATGATGTATATTGAACTAGTATGTACTGAAATAGCAAATGGTATGAAATAAGGACAGTTGAAACCTTCTTTGTTTTCTGGTTATATGTTTAAAAAGGTGTAATGCTCCTGTCTGTAATGTCCGTCCCCAATCTGCCTATGTGTCTATGAACGTCCAAGAAATAAAAAACAGAGTGAAAGTTATCATTTCATTACTGAGTTGTGTTTCTAGATGGTCTAGACTTACTTAAAAAGTGGAAAAATACAGAAAATTCAGTACTTTATTTTTTGGTCTTGATGCTAACTCAAATGCACCATAATTTGTGCACCAGGCCATATGGTACGCACAGGGGTGTCAATATTCCCGATTTTTGATGAAAATATCTCAAGAAATGGCAAAGTTATAATTAATTAATCTGCCCTGAAGGATATTCTTTAATGCAAACTGAGTTAAATATGGAAACAATGTGGTTGAAGCAAAAAAGGTCGGCCATGTATAATGTTTTTAATTTGGTTTTATTGACACCCCTGTGCGCCCTAAATAAATTCCAGAATCTTCACAAAATTAGGTCAAAGTGTGTGTAAAACTGTAAACTTTAAATCTGGCAGCTGAAGTATTGATTTTTTATCGTGCCACATGTTAGTTGTTAAGAAATACGGGATTTAACTGGTAGCCTTGACACTTTGTTAACTGCATAAAATTGACACTTACAATTTGCAATTTCGCAGGTAGGAATGTTATTTGATGTTACGTTCTTACACGAATTTTTTACACGAGTTGTGTTTTGTTATATCTTTTCATAAATGTTTAAAGCTTTTGTCAACGTCAATTTGCACGTCACCAATTTTATTTCAAAATACGGGATGTAGATACGATCGGCGGAAAAAATAAAATTAAAAACACGATTTTGAATTTTATTTTTATTTGACTTTTGCAATATTTAGACACGGCGCTCCCGTAAATCGAAAGATAAAAAAACGCTGGCCTAAGGAAGGAAAGTATAGCAGACTACGAGAAAGGCAAAAAAATCTGCCTGACATTTGTTCTGACAAGCTTGAAAATTCCGTTGGACTGAAAGGAAATCTGTGAATAAATAAGTCTCTGGATAGCCGGACCAAAGACTTATAGATAGGTCTTTGGCCGGACTGAGGAGATAAGATTCTTTATCTTTGATGCCTTCGCGAAGTCTGGTAATTATGCCCGTATAATTTTGAGTTGGTGTATCTATGACAACTATCAACTGACAAAAAACATCAGCTGCAAGAACTTTGTTTATTTGTTTCAATTAAAATGCATGATTAATGACATCAAACTCTATTTGAATATGTTATGATCTTATAGACAATTACACTGTTGAATTTACAGAACTAGTGATATTGTGGTGACAAGAAGAAAATGAATGCTATCATATCATTGTGTCACTTCTGTGAACTTCATGGACCAAAAGTTCTGTTTTGTACTCAACCTTTCCATCCTGAAGAGAAAGCTTGTGTTGGAGAGAGTGAAATTGATGCTATTGATGGGTCTGTGCAGTCTAGAAGACATGTTACACCATCTACAGACCCAATCACACCACAAACCCCTACTCATAATTCTTTGCCA
Organism: Lutraria lutraria; assembly: GCA_964023205.1. Lineage (NCBI taxonomy): Eukaryota > Metazoa > Mollusca > Bivalvia > Venerida > Mactridae > Lutraria > Lutraria lutraria. Next base: position 28,751,985 of record OZ026836.1, read on the forward strand.
AATTATAAAAATGATCTGTGTGAGGTAAGATATCTGCAATTTGGATTACTAGGGAAATGCCTATGCTCTTTTAAAATGTTTAAATTGTTTGTGTTGAACTTGAAGTTTTTTTAATAAAGATTTAATACATATACAATGAAAAAAAATCACCATTGTAATTCTGTACTAATGGCTGCATTTATATTTATGTCCAGGTTATTTTTATTCAAGAAGTTCATAGTACAGTACAGTACTACTTATGAGTCATCACTGACCAATTTATCCTAAGAGTCATATTTCTTCTCAGCATGGAATGAACTATTAATTATATATTGACCTGTTTATATTGATCAGGAAATAACTTTTAAAAAATCTCCATACATTTTAAGTTGATGTAAATTTTATTCTTCTTGATAGGGTTGTACCTCAGTTCACTTAGGATTTGTGAGTCATGATGAGGATGCTGGTGTGAGCTACATGAGTTCTCAAAGACCTCAGAATAGAGATGTATTTGCTATGGTTAGACAGGGTTGCATTCGAAGTTTAAGTTGTGAGGTATATAAGCTCAGTCCATTTCATTCTTGTTTTCGTTTGCTGTGTTGTCTGCTTCAGTTTTATTGTTTGAATATTTGTCACTTTATTGAAAACAAAATGTACAAATGCATATTAAATTTTAAGATATTTTAAATAAATTTTACAAATATCAATATAGAGTCAATAACATCATAATTATGATTCTAATAAGTGAACATGACTCCACAAATCAATGTGTGTTGTGTAATTACACGTAGTAATAAAACAATGTAACTTGAAACTTCACTAGCCAAGAAATAACCAATAAGTTGCATACTGCAGATTGTATATTTGCTTTCATTATATATTTGACTTCTGTTTACTGGGAATATATTTACCAACCATAAACATTTTAGCTTGTTTCGTGCATGGCCTCCATAGATAAATTAAATCATTTGCAGGTCTGTCCTGGAAGAGAAGGACCAATATTTTTTGGAGATGAGCAACAGGGTCATGCAATTAGCTACACATTTTATGTAAAAGACTATCAGGCTCGTGGTTTTCAGAGATTGTACAGTGTTATTGTTGTGATGATGGACAAAATTTATTTGTTAAACTCCTGGCCTTTTCTTGTATCACATATTGAAACAGTTGTTGAACACTTGAAAGCAAAAGCAAGTGTTGTTTGCGAAAAAGAAAAGGTCAAGTTTCCTCAAAGGCAATACAGACTGATTTCAACAAGTGTCAACCCAAAAAATTTTCTTCAGCAAAGGGGAGGTAATGTTAATAAACCAGCAAGATCATTAGTTGAGCTGACTGATGATAAACATGTGTTCAAAGTGTTACATACATCATTTGTATGGATACTAAAAGCTTGTGGAAACAGGCTGTCTGAAACATTGCTTGAAGGACCTCCAACTGAAGATTCCATCATTGATATGGAAAAACAGGAAGGTTTGTGAATATTCTTCATTATCTATTTTGTAAGCCGAAGGAACCTTAATCATTGTAAATATATGAGCATACTTTTTCAATTGGTCAATGTTTCACTGGTTCCGGTATACCTATTATATTAACTATTAGGTGAATGTCAGTGTAATAACTTGATTGCTCTGAATGCAAATTACTGCCAATATGAAGTCAATTGATTACATTATTAATAGCTAATATGCATGTATCATGATCTCTCAAAATATAAGGGTTTCATATCAATTTCTCGTATTTTATCTCTAAGAATAATCAAGTTTTGCTTTTAAAATGAATGTTATACATGTATAATTATGCTATTATTTATTTGTGGATCACTTTCTTATTTCAGAGACTGAAGAAGGGTTTGTAAAACTGTTCAGTAAGAAGCTAGGTGTTGAGGATGATCTTGAAGAAGGACTTGATGTTTTGTCTTGTCCATCTGCTGAGAATCCACCTACTGAGGAAGTTGTTGAAGATGATGGGAGTCCAGAAATAGAAGATATCCGTCATGTTGTTAAAGTATGTAATTTTAGGAGCATTTTTTAGGAAAAAATAATATTCCGTAAATTTTATATGATGCTTGTTTTTTGCACTCATCATTTTTGCACTCATCAGGTTTCAGCTTAAAGGTATGCAGTTTTTCATGCAAACAAATACCTTTTCTACGATAATTGTGTTTTTGGTCAAATAAGTTGATTAAGTCAGTTTTAATGGGCTAGTCTGAACTGTATATTTATTTTATTGACCAAAAATGAAATTTAACTTTCGAATAAGTCATGCTTCAGTGGTAAGTGACATGTAACCCTCCAATCTGGGTTCGAATTCTGGTTGGGGCTAGTCATCTATGAAAATTTTACAAAAATGTTGATTTTCTAAGTTGCTGGCCATTGCGGAAGGGTAAGTTAATACTCACTGGTAGAATACAGTCCAGGAAAATGGTATGATGAATAGGCTGCATATACATGTATAACTGTACTATATCATTGAAAACAGCATTAAACCCACTGACATGTACTTTTGAATAACTATCTTACAGTTACTTGGACAAAGAAGATTCCATGTATTAGCTCATCACGTTGTTATTGGTAACCAAGTTATTTTACGAGGCAAGGGAAAGACACTGATAAGAACATTCCAAAATGCACTCACTGTAAATATATTATATCTTTATAGTTAAACTATGATTTATTTTGTTGCTAATTACTGATGTTCTTTAATTTACACATACTAGTAGAATTTAAAAGAAAATAATCTTTAGGCTTGAAAAGTAGCTATAATGCTTCTTGAAAATGTGACCATTGATAACCCAAGAAGGAAACTAATACATACCTTCTAAACTTATTACGGTCAAATTTACCGCTATTTGCATATTACTGCTATTGCCTGTATAATAACAATGACTGACACATGCACATAGCCTCCACTTCCTTTTCAGCCTGGCATTTGTTTACTTTGCATACCACAACTTTCAAACTTTTTCGTCAATGATTTATGTCATTTCTACAGTCAAGTCAATTTATCTTTCATACACTTACAGTCATGTGAATTTAATTCAAATTAATACTGCTGTATATAATTGTATCGCATTTTAATGCCTTTTATGGGGATGTCAAAAGCCCACTTTGGCCTTGTTTGGCTATAGACAATGCATACATTAGAAAAGGTTCAGTGTGAATTACAACAATTTCAAACGTATACCTATCGCCAAGATTGTCATTTCCAAATCATGGAGGCCACCATTTTGTTTGTAACAACTAAGTTCTCGTTCTCTTTTTTTCACACCGTAATAAAATTAATCACTTATCTTTATTTTTTCTATCTGTTTACAATAAAAAAAGCTTTAGTTAAAAAAAAGACAAATAGGGTTCAAGGTTGTCCAAACAGTTATGGTTAACAGTGTGAAAAAGCATCTGTACATATATAAATGCTTGACAGGACGTAGAAAGACATCACTTATTGTTACGACCAATCTCTAAAGAGAGTTGACATTCCTTTCCAATAGTGCTCGACGTCCCAGTTTGATAGGCTTAGCCTATTTTCATATTATCTCTTAAAACATAGTTTTGGTATTTTTCTTTATTATAGTTTATATACTCTTCACTTAGCTTAAAATTCATGACAGTACTAGTATGCAATCACAAACCATTTAAATCACATAAACAATTCTTCTTCATGTCAAAAAAGATAGAAATATTCTAAAAAACATACGTCATCTGCCTGCATTCTTTGACTCACTAACGTCACGGCCATATTGATTTTTACCTTTTAAACATTTGGAATGCGAATCGGCCAATCAAATGCGAGATACGAAATCACATGGGAAGTCCCTGCGACAGTTCTAAACTCCAACCAATGTGTGGACCATCTACCATTTGCTGAAATATAAAAAAGGGTTTTAAGAGACAAAATGCATTTAAATGTGATACAATTATGTACATTGTAAGCAGTAAATTAATTTGATTTGAATTCAAATAACTGTATGAATAAAAAATTGACTTGACTGTAGTAATGACATAAATCATACAAAAAAAATGTTTTAAAGTCGCAGCATGCAATGTAAACAATAGTCCGGTTCCCTGCCAACAAATGCCAGGCGGAAACGGAAATGGAGGCGACGCACATGTGTCAGTTATTATTATTATCCAGGCATTTGTGGTCCAGTGTATATTGCGGTTTAAAGTATACAAGGGATGGTATGTATACAAAGCAAAAATTCATCAGGGAACCAGACTATTGTTTACATTGCATGCTGCAGTCATGCTATGCACACGTAGTAAAGTGACGTCACGCGCTCTACATATTTCAAGTTTACAAAAGCAAAAATCACAGTGAAATGAGTGTTTTTAGAAGAAAAATGGCTTGTTTCTTCGGTAATAATTATCTTGGGATAATATCAGCAAATGTTTGATTTTTGCATTTATTTTTTGTAGCAAAAAGCTTATGGGGCTTTAAATCAGTTTGATATTGTTGCATGTAAAGTTTTGATAATTATTTGCTTAGCATTTGGTGGAAATTCACTGTATGATACATTGTACAAACATTCTAAATTTGATTTTTTTCAGTGCCTGTTGCCAAGGGGTTGTTACCGAGCTGTACAATACAGTAATGAATATGTGGAATCCTACAGATGTAATTTCCTTGGTCTCAATCCAGCAGTTTCAATCCCATCATATGTGAACACAAGTGAACCTTTTATACTGATGGACATTTATGAACCAGAGGATGTCCACTTTGATAACCCTGATCCTTTTAAAGGATACATCTTCAAACTAAGCACTTTCTATGATTTAGATAAAGGTAAATTTATGTTTTATAAAATCCTGAATATGGGAACTTCCTTTGTGACCTAAAACACGATCTTAATATATCTAGGTGGTATCTTCATAAAGTAGAATCATGGAAGCATTATATAGTGGTCTTTTTAATAACTGTGGATTCTATAAAGCAGAGCTATGTATTGTCTGGGATGCAGACTTTTCTTAAGATAAACTAAAGCCTTAAGTTATTAATAATTAAAGTAAGGGAGATCACTGTGTAAAATTTGACGTGCTACTTTTGTTAATTACATATCTACACTGAAAACAGATATTCGGTAGTTTAATGGTAAGAATAAATTCTTGCAAATATTAGGTATAGTCGTTTCTGGTAATACCGCAGTATCGCTAATATCGGGGGTATTTACAAATCTTGTAAACGAGGCTTAATGACGCCACCAAGCGTCTGTTCCTGCGTGAAATTTTGTAGGACAGATGTAGTAAGCATCGTTTAATAAAAAACTGTACCATGACAGTGTGAAATGATAAGTTACAACATAGTTTCATCTTATCCATTGAAAACTTACCAGGTAGTAGAAATTCAAATTTTGCGTTGCCTTAATTTAGTTAAGTCACAGCTTTCTAAAAATAGACATAAAAATAAGGAGACTCTGTTTGTTTCAATATTGTAGATAATGCATATGGATTTTTTGTTAATTGCATGAAATTGACACTTACAACTTGCAATTTCACAGGTAGATATATAATTTGATATACGAGTTAAATATGACTGAATTCACAATAGAACATGAACTATTTTCGGATGGTCACTCCCGATTTTTAGTTTATTGTCTGTTAATTTTTATACCCGTCTTATACACGGGTCACAACAAAAAGGCCAATTTTTTAGGTCAAAGTCGGGGGGTCGTCTTATATGCGGATCGCCTTATAGGTGAGTATAAATGGTAAGTCCAAAATTACGTCGAATATTCTCTATATTACAGAAGCTGCACCTAATGTACTACAGAAAATGGAACATGCTATTGTAAATGATAGTTTAAGTATAGAAGTTGTAGATCAATGTTTGATATGTCTAAAGGAAGAATGGATGAAGTAAGTTAAATACCAACAACTATTTATCCTTTTCAAATTATCTTTTTTATACGCCCGAAGGGACTTATTATGACTGTCTGTCCGTCCGTTAGCAATTTCGTGTCTGCTTTGTTACTCTTTAAGCCTGCGAAGGATTATGAAGAAACTTGACTCAAATATGTTCACCCCATCGAGACGACATGCAGAGTTCATGTTTTGGAAGGCCCAAGGTCAAGGTCACACTTGAAGGTCCATCCCATTGAGACGACGTGCAGAGTGCATGTTTCGGAAAGCTTGCTTCAAGGTCACACTTACGGGTCAAATATGACTTATTTCGTGTTCACTCTTTAAGCCAGTATTTGTGCGCATGAAATTCCGTAGTTAAATGAAAAAAAACGCATATTCATGCATGAAAAGTACCCAAAAATCATGTTTTTACAGTATCAATTATACCTTTGGCGTATATTGCTCTGCCTTGCAGTGCCTCTGTCTAGTTTATTTTAATGTCGCACCTACAGTCAGAGTCATTTAGTGACTATTCAAGCTTAACTACCGTATGATTGAAGACCCAAAATAAAGAACTGGGTAAAACCATCGACTTATGATAAACCAGCTGCACTACTTCCTCAGACATAATAGACTACCGTAAGCAGATATAAAATGAAAATTGAATATAAGGCTTTGGCTTAAGGTCTTATTATATTGCCTATTCAGTCAACAATATTAGTATAACTTGTTGTCTACATTGTACCCACCATATTTTTTTATTCATTGTTATATCTGTCTTTTTCAGTTTTTTAGTGATATTCCTTTGGTGTTAGTTCAGTTTATTCTATTTAGTTAATGACAACTGAAGAATTGGACATTTAATCTGTATAATTATTTTAGCTCTTAAGAGAGTTCTATTGAATCTCAAAGTATTGAACAGTTAAGGTTATTGGTATGCTAATGTGATATGCAATTCATATTATGTGAAATAATACTCATATGATATTGTGATATAATATTCATATGAATGTGAAAGAGTTATTCATTCATTTATTCAATATACAAGAAAGTGATATCATTATATCCTGCTTTAGGGACAATATATTATACAAATTTATATAAAAACTTAGTATTTTTCAAACTCTTTTTCAGTAAAGTGAAAGTAATGTTTAAATTCACCAAGGCAGGAGGTGGTCGTAGTGAAGATGATACAAAGAATCTCTTGAAAATTGTTGGTGCTACTGATGATGACAAGCCATTACTTAGTTACTGGATGCGAGGACTTAGTGATCAGTATAAGAAACATATATTATCAGCTTCAAGACAACATTCTATGTGATGATAATGTATGTTTATGTGTGAATGAATTTACATTATTGGGGGCTTCATGTTGTAATAGTATAAAACTGTATATTGCCATTCAGTATCAAACGCAATATTGTACAGTACTACTTAAGTCAATATATGTCTTTATCAGTGACAATAAAACTCTTTTTAGCTCACCAGAGCACAAAGTATTAGATAACTATTGTGATCGAGTGATCTCCGTCATCCGTGTATGCATGCGTGCATCAGTGCGTCAACAATTGCTTTAAACAACATCTCCTTCTTAAGCAATTGGTCAATTTCAACAAAACTTTACAGGGATGTTCCTTGCATGAAGCTCTACCAAAGTGGTTCAAAAAGTTTAATTTCATTAGGAAAAACTTTAAAAATCTTCTTGTCCAAAACCACAGGGCCTAGAGCTTAGATATTTGGTGTGTAACATTGTCTAGTGGACCTTTACCAAGTTTATACAAATTATGGCCTCAGGGTGAAAATTAGCCCGCCCTGGGGTTTACATGATTTATATAGGCTTGTATAGGAAAATTTCAAAAATCTTCTTGTCCAAAACCACAAGGCCTAGAGCTTAGATATTTTATGTGTAGTATTGTCCAGTGGACCTCTACCAAGTTTGTTCAAATTATTGCCATAGGGACAAAATTGGCCTCGTCCCCGAGTCACTTGATTTTACATAGGCTCATAATAATTTTCTCCTAGGGTCGTATTTCTGGTGAGCGATATATGGCCATTATGGCCCTCTTGTTTACTCATGTTATTGGTGCAATTTATATCCAATTAAGCACTGTATAAATGATTGTTATCTCACTTGGTGAATTGTTCATGTGAACTATAAACATGTTGATGAAATAAAATTATTATACATTGTATACGTATATGTTTCGAGTGTTTCTTTATTTACTATAATACTCTTCAAACACTTTGTATCCAGTCTGACTAATCTGTTTGATGTTTGTTTGGGTTTTACGCCCCTCTTCAACAGTCAGAGTAATACGAAGTGGACAGTTCACCTACCTATCATTCCTTGGAGGAACCAGTACTAGACTCCCATCCTCCGTAAGCATCTAACTGCCTACTGTCTCACATAAAGAGATATGGTCAGTAGCTGGGCTTGAACACATCACCTATCAGTATGAGGTTATAGTAATTTAAAGTCCGAAACCTTATCCACTTGACCATGGAGGCAGGTCTTTATCTATTTGAATTGAGTATTGAATCTTAATATCAAGAATCACATGAATAAGTTATCCATGAGATGGACATAAATCTCAAGTGAAAAATACAACTACATTGTACCTGTTTATGCGATGTTTTAAAGAATTTTTACTAACTAAGAGAGACTACTCTGGTTGTAACAAAATGTTTCCATATTGAGTTGCCTCCCTTACAATAATAAACTACCTATCAAGTATTGCTAAATTAATTTATTGGCAGCTCTTCATACATCACCCTTTTACATCATGGATCAGCCTCTCATACAAATCCCGCCCGTAACGACAGACTCCGCCTGTTCGTCTCCATTTATTATCAATTAAGAAGGTGTGCATAATGAAAGTAATCTTAATTCCAATTTAATCCCAATATATAGCTCTGCTGTACCTATACCATGTTGTTATGCTGGTAACCGTATAGAAATGTAATACGTACAGTAATTGTAAATTTTCAATAACAAGACTGAAAAGCACCTGCTGATATTTTTACGAGATATGGCTAAAGAAAGGCATTATGTAAATATTGTTATAGCGAAAATAAAATATATTTCTTGTACGTATTTTACTGTCATATTGTCGATTGTACTGTATTACAAGATTCAAAAAGCTAATGGGCTTTTAAGCTTGCTTAGAGAATATAAATCAATGACAACAATAATCTACATTTTGTATATATATGTGAGGGTATACATTGATGTGTGCGTGTTTTTCCAGTTCGTTGACACTTATCCAATATGTATTGTACAAGTTTGTATATGTACTCTTCAAATTTCAGGAAAATAAAAACATACATCAATACAAAAGGAGCCGTACCCCTTGTTTCAATTGCGGTCCCCGACTTTGGTGGCATAACACGGTCATGGAATGTATGTTTACCGGTACATATGAATTAAATAAGTTGAACCATCACGTACAGAATTGCTTAATATTTATAGCGCCTTAACTATGTTAGAAAAGGAAAAAATGATAAATTAAAACATTATAAGATGTATTCAAGAATAAATAAATAAATTTAATTGAAATAATGAAAGACGTTTATATCTAAAATGATATGAAATGAGTTATAGATAAATAAAAAAATATGTAAAAACACAAGGTTTGTTTCAACAAGTGGAACTATAGAATAACTATATTTATCTCCGGTATGTTTTGGGGTAAAATCGATCTTCCAAGGATTACAACCTCTATAAGCAAATGATTTTTTACCAAATAATTTAATGCTTTGAATCAGAAAATAGACAATTTTTAACGTTTAGATTGTCGCAGACCTGTACTAAAGCAAATGCCTGTATTCTTCATAATTTTGGAAAAAACATACTTAGTTGACAAACAATATTGGGTGCTCACAACGAGTTACGGAAGTTCCTCACAACTTCTTTTGACGATGAATAAATTACGGGCGTGCTACTGTGGCATCATGGGTCTTGCTGGTCAATAAGTCACATATGCCTCGCATTCCTGGTTCGATGTCTATTATCTCAGTGGGCCGTATCTGAGGCTATATATATACTCAATTAAAGGTGTGACAGTCTATAATGATGCTTTCCTCAAGTTTGTTGATAGATTTTGAACACTGCCCGAATCATATAAGTTATTAATGTGACATTCATTTGTGGCCTCTATTCATGTCGATGTACAAACTGACAAGAACTTATATACATACACGTATGTATATAAGTCATTGCTACTGTTCTTACTAAACTGCAACTTTCGTGGAAAATCATTTGATAAATGAAAAATAATAATAAATAAATGATAGATAAAATTCAAAATGAATCAATCTGGCAGGATGAAAAGTGCAAGAACTTCATAGATATTTTTATGCTAAAGAATACCGGAAAATGTCCCAGAATGCGTCTGCGGCAATCTACAGTCTGGAGGGGGGGATGCACACCCCTTGAACGGTGCCTACGTGTACATTATTTTAGGACAAGCTACGTCTCTGACACTGGATCAAACTGTAACTAATTAAATTAAGTAAGAACTAAATATATACAGTAACGACACAGTTTCTGGGTTTAATTTATGTTTTACTTTCTATATACCAAGTTGCTACACTATTAATTTTAGAATTGAAACAAGCTAATGATCAAGGTGAATGAATAATAAACAACACTATTACTAACCGAACCTAAAACCAGAAAAAGACCATGAATTTAGAAGAAAAGAAATATAATAATTCAGTCTATGAATTTCGAATACATGTATGTATGTATATAAGTCATTGGCCAAAATAACCCTTAGTTAGAAGTGGTTGACTCGAAAAGAGAGAAATCATGAGAATTTCATGATACACTATTTTTGAATAGTACATGGGGTATTAACACACAAACTGATGGCTTTAAACAATGTGATTTTAAATACATTTGTATATCAAGCGAGTAAAAACACCCTAGACACAACAATAACTAGATAATGTTAACACTATTATTGAATGATTGTTTGCATACTGTGTAAAGTGAAATTACCCTTAGTTTGAATATATTTGAATATATGAAAATGGACATATATACTGTAATAATAGTTAATCATAGAAGTTGGAAAGTACGATAAAAATAGATTCTGCCACAACTTATAGGTATTCATATATATATAATTATGTACAGTATTTGGTTTATTCAATTTTAGTTCACCATTCTTGACAGCCATTGTGAAAAAAAGATAACAGAGAATTTTGCCTGCAGACACAATATCAATTCACGAAATTCACGAATTTTAGCGAGTGATTTGATTTGGTTCCCGGTGACGGAATGAGAACCAGACATATGATTTGTTTCCCGCTCGCTGTGATGAATGTATTATTTAGAGACGAGTACCAGCGAGTTCACGCTTACTGAACCCTGACGTCGCGCGCAAAAGACCGCACACGATTGTTGGAATTCAAGAAGGTAAGATGTCAATTTATCTCTGGTAAAATTATTTCTTTTATTTTCTGATTTGAATTTTGAAATGTGTGTTTTGTTTATGGTATTTTTGTTGATGTATTTTTGCTCACCAAATAAATTGTACCTCTACGCGATAAAGAATAATTGAGACTGTTTTCAGAGATCTTTGACTGTTAAAACGTTCAGACATTATTTATTTATCAATTTGTAAATGATTAGAAACCATGTTTTTGTGCTTCTGATTACACAGTTGTAGTTATTGTCAATGCATTTTCAAAAGAGAGATAGCAGTTGTTTGAAACAAGATGCATGTATGTATTTTGTTTGTGGGTGGGGTACTCATGAATGCAGGCAGATACATTTGATGCGAGTTCAACTTCAACTTCAATATATACTACATTTTATGCTTAAATTCTGTTCATTTTTTTCAGTTGACACATAGACCTTGATATCTGATGGATACACAACATTTGTCAGGTTTACTCTAGTGATAAAAGCAGTAAGACGAAGAATAGATTTTTCCCAATGATGCTGTAAGTCTTAGTTTTTGTCATTCTCTGAGGATATTTTTTTAATTGCGCTTTTTGAACATATCTGATGACTGCTTGTTTAATTATTTTACTGAGTATTTAGTTATCTGATATTGCTTAAAGTTAAATTAATATTCAATCTTTCCTTTTGAACAGTGAATTTTTCTTGTTCAACTTTTTAGACTCGTTGTTACCAGTATTGTCATATTTGTTAATAATAAATGGTACAATTATTCTTGCTTTTATTTTCATAATTTCTTCAATGTAAGGGTATTTAATAGATGAAATATTAAAACATGTAACTAATTTCCCATTGTATTGTTATATAAGGTACCGGATAGCTGTGGATATGTGTGATATATTTACTCTATATAACGTAGCTTTCACTCAGATTTTTATGTTTCAAGAGGTCACTTATTCCACCTGATGTAGAAGCAGATGACAGAAATTATTCCATCCAGTGAAGAAATGTTGTTGACAGAAATAGTTCACGCCAAAATAGACGAACAGATAACTGAAATAATTCCACCTAGATGACAGAAATAGTGAGCCTTTTACATTCTATTTAACCCTTTACCACATATATGCTCCATTTAACTCCCCTATCTATGGCCACATATACTCCTTTTAACTCCTTTTTCCATGGCCATATATATGTACTGGCAACCCCAACGGAATTTTCAACTTCAAAATATTTATTTTAAATTTAACAGTCTAAGATCTGTTTACCGTTCATGGAACACTATCTTGAAAAATAATAAAGTTTTGAAGAATTGAAGTTGGCATTTTACCACATTTTTCATGAAATGTTTATCACTATTCTGTATAAGAAAATATTCCGCGATCGTGTACCTGAACAAAGTCTTCTTAGATTAAAATTCTTCATAATTTTTTTAATTTATAAGATATATTTCTTTGGAAATTACCATTCTTAATGTATTCTGTTTCTGCAGTAAAAATTTCTCTCAGGTAATATATATATATATAGTTTATTTATTATATTATAGTGACAGGCATAATAAAGAAATATACAATGTTACATAATACATGAATATTTTGCAAAAAACAGCCTAATAAGGCTTATCAGTCACTTATTATAATTATACATTTTATACGAGAAACATATAGTATATAAACACAGAATTGAAAATAAAATAAAAACATTTATAAGTTACATAGACACAGTTTGTGATTAAATCAAAATATGTTATGAATGCAGGTACAATAGAACGGTATAATATTATACAATGAAAAATACATGATGTTAGGAGGAAATTTAAAGAAGAAACGTTAATAATAATTAGATTCGACATTTTAAGGCTTCATTGATGAAAATACCCCTAGGCTTTAATAGCTACTGGAATACAAAAAAGTTTCTTAAGAGTGTCATAGAAATCATTGTGGTTGATAATATTTAGGGGTGAAATGTTTAAGTAAAGTTTATCTCTTAAGATCGCGAATTTTTGACAGATAAAGATAAAATGAATCTCAGTTTCAACTAATCCAGTATTACATTGCTTGCATATCCTAGATTCTCTTGGAATATTTAGAAAACGTCCTGTTTGAATATTTAAAGGTAATGTGCCAGATCGGAGTTGAATAAGGACAGATCTCAAATGTTTTTGCATATTCATTTTTATATAGATTTCACATTCAAAAGTACTCTTTACTTGTTTATATACATCAAGTCTTGATTGAGAAGAAATTTCGTTTAACCATTTGGGTTTAAATTTTTCTAAAAGTATATTTTCAGCTATTTTTATAAATGAACCTCTACTATGAAATATGGATTTGTTAATAAAGTTTTCTCTCTTGTCCATTTCGTCAAATATTTGTTTAATTTCTTTAGACCAATTATTTCTACATTTTTTAAAATCAAAATTAAAAATTTGTTTAGTAATTCTATTTTCATTCATGTAAATTAATCTTTTCCATAATCGTAACATTGATAGTTTTCGTCTAATATGAGGTGGTATTAAACCAGTATCACCTTGTATCACTGGTGTTGATGTACATTTATGAACTCCAAGATAATACTTAAGAATTCTATTATGAACAGTTAATATTTTGGGGTAATTTTTAAATCCCCACACAGATGCAGAATAGTCCATAATAGGGATTATTTTGGAATTGTATAATTTAATGAAAGAAGAAAACATAACATCTGTTTGATTAAATAACATATAAATTAACGACGAGAATGCTCTACTTGCTGATTCGCTAAGAACATTTGCTGTCTCTGTAAAATCAAGAAATTCATTCAGGACGACACCTAAGTACTTGTATTTTTCACATATATCTATCTGAGAATTTACCCAGTTTAAAAATAATGGAAGTCCTAGGTTTGCATTTTTTTCCTGAAGTGAATAATTTTTGTTTTACTGATATTTACAGACATAACATTTTTCGAACACCAATTATATAGCTGGTTTAACATAAGTTGAAGATTTGTTTCATTCGGAGCTATTAAGGCAATGTCATCAGCAAATAAAAGTATACTGATTGTCAAATTTTCTTCTAAACATACTCCAAGATTGAGCTGCTTGATCTCATAAGCTAGATCATTTATAAAGATAGAGAATAATGTCGGAGAAATTACGTCCCCTTGTTTAACTCCAGCCGTTATATCTATAAATTGAGTGTAAGCCCCATTGACGTCGATAGTTGCTTTGCATTCTTTATATAAATATTTTAACGAAGCGTCGAAATTGTCGCTAGTTAAACCTATATTAGCTAATTTGATGTATAAAATGTCTCTATTGACTCTATCAAATGCTTTTTTCATATTGACAAAGCAAGTAAAAGTATCTAAATTTTCAGCTTTACGATTTCTAATTATGGAAGTTAATGAGAAAATATGATCTTCACAAGACCGATCTTTCCTAAACACATTTTGTTCATCTTCTAATATGTCATTTGTATCGAGGTATTTTACTAGCCTTCTGTTCAATATGTTAGTATACAGTTTGCAGACTGTTGAAATTAAACTAATGCCTCTATAGTTTAAAGGAACACGGGGATCATAATCTGATCACTTTTAGGTATTGGCTTAATAATTGAATTTGCCCAAACAGACGGAATGACGAATGAGGATATTGTGTATTTAAAATTAAGGATATAATATATATATATAAGGCCACACCAATTTGATAACTTGTTCATCGGATTTGCCGCTCGCTTTTTATCAAAATTAGAAAAATAATATATTTTTTTTTTTTTTGCTTCCGACTGCTCGCTCGTGCCGACATCTATTTTAAAAATCCGGAACGGTACGGTGTCCCGGATTTTATCACTACAATATTGTATTCTGCGGTGTTGCTCAATTATATATGCGGCTCTCTTTACGATACCGAGATAGTATAATATCGTAGCTGATTTTTTAAATGGAATTTATTCGGTAATTCCGAATATTTAAAGAAGAATGTTAACTGCACGCGATATCATAGACAATCAGAAACAAGTCGATTATCGTAGATAAGACCATAGAAAATATAAGTAGCGAGGAATAGGAATACAGGTGACGTTAGTTCCCAAGATGGTAGCGCTCGTGGCCTAATCCAACTGTTTGCGACGGGGAGACTTTCGATTTTGCACAGCCTTCAAAAACTGAATATTTGATTTGTTGTGTGTGGAAAAATCACACATTAAAACCCGTTTGGAAAACGAAACTAGTGCAAGAATAACTGCCGGTGTCATGGTAAAAATCGCCGAAACGTTGACAAGTTAAACTTAAACCAACTTTCGTTAGCCCACGGTGCCCATTGTAAAGAACGATTTAGAATAGCACTGTTCAGACGGTAGTTGTACACGGAGTGGCTAAAGTACGTTGACATCGGTTATCAGTAGTCAAATTAACATGCAAAGTAAAATTTTAAGTTCCATATTAAAAATTTGACTTTGGCACAGAATTTTATGGCACATTCACACAGATTATTGTTATTTCTATCGATTTAAGTATACCAGTATACTGAAGATATCTTAGATAATTTGGTGTGGGTCTATCCTTCACTCATGGTTCTAGTTTATATAGGAATTAAGGGTAAATTCTTTTAAAAAAATGTCTCCAAAATTAAACAGTTATATCTTGTGTCCAAGTTGTGTACAGTGTCATTCCAGTGATAGATCCAGTATACAATATTATGTCGTTTTATTTTAGTAATTGTAACAAGAATATGGTATACATTGTATTGTTCTGTAAGTTTAATATATTTTTTATGTGTTTCTTTATGGGTGATTTATCAATTTTCATATAAAAAAAGAATAGAATAAAGACATTAAAAGTGTTTTCACTGGTAAACCTAAGGGTTATTGAAACTAATAAAAATACAGAATCGTTATTTGCTTGATCACATGCTTGTTTGAAATAGAAAAGCTTTTTAGATTTTTATTCGCTTGTTCGCTCGCTTGTTTGAAAGAAGGAAAATAAAAAATAAATTATTTTTTCGCTCGCTCGCTCGGTCAAATTGGAAAAGTAAAAATAATATTAATAAAAATATTTCGCTCGCTTGCTTGCTCTTTTCAGAAAAAAAATCCGATGAACAAGTTATTAAATTGGTGTGGCCTAAAGGGAAAGTTATGAACTTTTTTTAAAAAAAGAATGTATTGTTTAGGAACAAACTTTTATTTTGTGAAATAACTCATTTTTAAATGATTACATTGGTACATTTATTATAAACAAATCATAGGCATGTTCAGTACTTATTCAAACAAATATTGACAACATATAACATTTTTATTTTAATCCTAATAGAAATTAATTGAAGGTTGAAATCCACAGTTCTTCTGTATCGTACCTCCCCTTTTCTGGGGTGACTGAAATTACCATAGTTGACGAATGGGCTGTTGATCAACAGATTTAAATAACTAAATACTAGTAGTATTAGTGGTATTTCTTTGTCTGGTATCTTCAGTTGCATTTTAAAATCTTGCACAAAATGAAATTTAGGCCTATGTCTCAATAAATCATGATAATAAATAAATTGATTCATATTTCATTTAACTTTCTTTTTGTAAAAATACTAAAACAGATTTATTGTATAACAGGGGTCGGCCTAGGTTGAAATTTTAGGGAAAAGTGACTTCTCCCTAATCTCAATTCAGGGAGAAGTGGGGCCACTTTAGGGAGAAATGGGTAGTCGCATGGCAGAAGTTACGAATGCATTACTTTTTACCGGCTGCCATTCATTTTGATTGTTATAAAGTTATTATTACTATACATGTTAATTCTGGGCAGGAGCATGTCATATATTCCCCCTTTGTTATGATAATGACATAAATGAAAATTGAAGCTTATCATATTTCAATTTTCAAAATAATAATTTCTAGATATATCATAGTAATTAAAGATTCAGGAATTTATGTGACACGTTTTTCTGTGTTAAAATGCGAAATAGTCTACCTAGGACCCCTAAAGTTCTGTGGGACACAGACTCCGGAAAATAAACCTAAGTAAGGGAGATCACTGCATGGAAAGCTACTTTCTGTTTGCATTATGATTGACGAATAGATCATTTGTCAATGTCGCATGTTTTCACGAATAACCAATGACCGGTAATTAAATTTCGGAGTGGAAACAATTTTTCATTCATCAAACTAAATTTTTATTTATTTGCCGGGAACATGTAGGATACTGACCAATTTTTACTTTCACTTTACTAAAGTCGAAACATCGTGAATCGCCCAGTAACTAAGTGGCGAGCGACATTTCAGAATCACATATTTTTACTATGGAGAAGCAGTTTTAATTACAGATGGCTGTTATTAATTAATTCTTCGCAGTTTGGAAAACTTCGCTGTCTCTTACTCAACTCGCGAACATGTCGCCTCTCTGTTTATCGCGTTGTGGACATAAACCCAAATCGGAACAACAAAGATAAAAGTACATGCCAGTCTACTGAATATAGATGTCAGTTACATCAATTAGACCCGCTATCTATTGTTAAAACTGTTGTTTTCACATCACACCGGGTATTTATTGTTATTTATCACCAAATAGCCATATCTTTTTGCCCGATCATGTAAACTGCACTCTGATTGGTTGATAACGATTAAGCTGTTACAACAAACGCTGCGATTGGCTATCATTGGTCTATTCGACTGCCCACTGCAGCATACGGAGGCGGTGCTTACTGCAGTGTAAAGTGTGAATTAAGATTGACTACGATAAGCTTTCCGTGTATATTAAAACCATCGGAGCGTGATTGATAATCATGTGTTACTGTGTAAGTCAGCTTGTATATTGTATACAGAGACAAAACAGACTAGATTTTAGGGCGAAGTCAATTTCGCCAGACCGTTATTTAGAGGCGAAGTCTGAAAGCTGAGGGCAATTATTTCGCCCATTTCGCCCACTCGGCCGACCCCTGTATAAATGTATGAATTATTGAAATGCTTTTATATCTATAAATGTGAAGAACTGATTAAAAATACAAACATTCACTTTTAAATACTGAATCACTTTCAGAGCAAGAAATTAAAAAAACTTCCGATTTTTGCTTGTCCGGAACTCTACCTTGTGCAGTTTTTGAATAATTCCCTTTGATTGTTTAATAACAGAGGATTTCTTGTCCGGAACATAACTTTGTCACCGTAAGTTTCTTGCAATGAACCAATGTTAGAAAACAGGACGTTATGATCGTAATTGGTCAAGGAAACGACAAGTAGTTTAAGATTTTTGCGACAACCTAATTAACATATTTTCTAAAAATAGATTGTTGATTTCGATTTCTATAAATGAAGTCACAGGGACACATAAACAATAATTTTGGTTTAAATTATCAACTTAGAGTTAATATCTTTTTTTATGCATTTTTAAGCTAAAGAAATGATATGGTTGGTCTGATAGAAAATGTTACAAAGTACAATTTTAGTCCATCAGTATCAATAATATTAACATCCAGAATCAAGGTACTGAGAGTACTGTCAAGAACGAAGTTAAATCCATCCTTAAAAAAATTAAAGGCCTGCCCCTGTCGAGAATTTGATGAACAGTTTACAAAATAAATAGTTGGACACTTGGTTCACAGTCTTCGACCTAACCCACTCGACCGTTTGTTACTGTCCGAAATAGGTACAATTACGTATAAAATAAACACTGCGCAGATCGATTTCTTTAAATATTTTACCAAGTAAACGTTTGATTAATATTCCAGTTTGCAATCTTTATTAACCCAATCAATGATTCGTAATGCAGATTGCAATTTGATCAAATGGGTTGTGGACATGCATCTTTGTTTCTGCATCGTTGGTACTATACGGTCTGAGGCACATTTTCCAACATTGTCACAATTTTTGATAGTATTTATGTAATTCTTACTACAATATCACGTTGCATTAAGCATTATGACCAACAAAATAACAAACACTCGTTAAATTTCAAGAATGGCCATTGGATTTATATTACGTGGTGTACGAATTTCGGACGACAAATTTCGGATAACATGATGAAACTATATGTCATTCTGATGTGTATTTAATGAAGATCTTTTCTAATTGTGGTGTCTTATCTCTGATCCATCATCATGTGACACATGTTTAAGATTAATTCTCTATGTTTTTTGGATTCCAAATTTTAAAGTTCATTTTAATAATATTGCAGCGATATATATAGGGTTTTGTTTAACATGTCTGTGGATAACAAATTGAAGACAATTTTGCAGACAACTCAGAGTCTGGTGACAAGATCAAGAGGTACATGGACTAAACTATAAAGTTATCCTAGATCGTCACAGAAAAAATGTCTTCTTTATGCTATATCTTTAGAGGACTGTAATAAATGAGAGGAAAATGTTAATTGTTATAGCTTGATGTTATATAAGTTTACTAATAGTCTCACTGTTATGGAAATAGATCATTTTAGTTCGGACTGGTGAATTTGGATTTGGGCTACTGAAATTCTAAGCTGGTAGCCCGACTGGGCTAGTGCCGAAAAAAAATTAATGCGAAGACTGGGTTCATGAGCATGGTCCGATGAAGTTCATGAACAAATATTCAAGAATTGATGGAGGACTTAATGATAAATTTTTTATAGACTTCAGTTGGTGAACAATTTCATGAATCTTTTAACTTATTCTTATAACTACCATTTTTGCAATCTTCAACTTATTCTACTTATTCTCCCATGGAACAGTAGTCAGACTTATGGCCGAGTATTTACATTAATCTGGATTCTTTACACTTCTTTGGTGGCATGAGTATGCAAAAAATCGCTGAAGCACTTGATCAAAAATAATTATTGCAACAACAAATACTAGAGCACAAGTTGACGAAGTGTACGACTACGAGTAGATTGATTACATGCACTGACTTTATTATGCTGATACGTCGTAGTTATGTCTAAAAATAGATACATAATTCTGGCCCTGTACCCTGCATATATAAAACACCGCTACTGGTAAACGTTGTTAACTGCGATTATGCTGATACGTCGTAGTTTATATTTATCTTAAGAATGGGATTTCCTACTTGCAAAATCTACCGGGCACCCGGGCCGACCAGGTCGCGGATGTCATCGGTCCTTGGTGATTTCTGTCGGTCTTGGACCGATGGACTAGAGTAAGTGTCAAATACTGGTAGTAGAATCTGGTATTTACTACCAATAGTGGTGTTAATGAAATTAAAAAATAATAATTTTTTTTTGGATTGGGAATTTTTGCCTGTAAATTGGGGAAAAAAAATTACTATTTTCCATTGGATTTATGACCAAAGTTTGGCTATAAAATCGCCCCCAAAAATTCCTGTGTTGTATTATATACTGAACTTCTGACCATGTGTCAGTATATGTATATCATATGTATATAATTTTTTTTATTTTAGAGCTGTGTGATGTCATTAATATGTCAGATGCCCAGCGTGGCAAGAACTCTGTTGCGTTCTTACGGTACTAGTAGTTTTTAGTCGCTGCACTAACTTTGCACATGCGCTCTACATTGTTTTTTTAGACAAAGGAATCTTGATTGTTTACTCCGTTAAACAGTTCTATTTTCTATATCTCAAACTTACTGCCTCCTCCACTGTCCTACTTTCAGTTCACTATAGTATTATTATTTGTATTAGTTACGGTAATGTTTACCCAAGTTCAGTTTTATAAGTTTCATATATACTTTTGTTATTTATAACACTACAGGGTGTTTGGCGGCCCTGCCCTAACACTAGTCAAACTTTCAGTCTCACTATCTCTTCTTGTTTCCTTATTCTTGGCCATTTATGCGACAATCTTTCTTAAACTGACATTTGTTAACTGTATTTTTGGACTGGTATGTGACGCCTTTTGTTTATTTTCTGTGGTCAACCTTGTTTAAGTGTGTATATGTGACGATCTTTCTAACTAACATTTGTTTGTTGACTGGATTTTTGGACTGGTATGTGACGCCTTTTGTTTATTATCTGTGGTCGACCTTGTTTTTGTATGTATATGTGACGATCTTTCTAACTAACATTTGTTGACTGGATTTTTGGACTGATATGTGACGCCTTTTGTTTATTTTCTGTGGTAGACCTTGTTTTAGTGTGTATATGTGACGATCTTTCTAACTAACATTTGTTTGTTGACTGTATTTTTGGACTGGTATGTGACGCCTTTTGTTCATTTTCTGTGGTCGACCTTGTTTTAGTATGTATATGTGACGATCTTTCTAACTAACATTTGTTGACTGTATTTTTGGACTGGTATGTGACGCCTTTTGTTTATTTTCTGTGGTCGACCTTTTTTTATATGTGTATGTGACGATCTTTCTAACTAACATTTGTGTGTTGACTGGATTTTTGGACTGGTATGTGACGCCTTTTGTTTATTTTCTGTGGTCGACCTTGTTTTAGTATGTATATGTGACTATCTTTCTAACTAACATTTGTTGACTGCATTTTTGGACATGTATGTGACGCCTTTTGTTTATTTTCTATTTATTTTACGGTAATGTTTACCCAAGTTCAGTTTTATAAGTTTCATATATACTTTTGTATATGTTACTGTGATTGGACCCCGGACGAGGCTCACACTGTCCGTGACAAATTTGTCTGAAGATATTACATCCTATGTTAAATTGTCCTCCACCTTTGAATAATGTGGGGTAGTTTGGCAGAAGTTTAGGGATAGAATGTTGCTAGTACTGGTTAAATTAAGTCCAGGAAAGCTGGTTAGGATAACTGCCTGCCATGATATGACTGAAATAATGTTGAAAATTGTGTTTTAGGAGACATTTAATAATGTACAATTGGGTAGGTGGGTGTTATTTGTAACACTACAGGGTGTTCGGCGGCCCTGCCCTTACACTAGTCAAACTTACAGTCTCACTATCTCTTCTTGTTTCCTTATTCTTGGCCATTTATGGGACAATCTTTCTTAAACTGACATTTGTTGACTGTATTTTTGGACTGGTATGTGACGCCTTTTGTTTATTTTCTGTGGACGAGCTTGTTTTTGTATGTATATGTGACGATCTTTCTAACTAACATTTGTTTGTTGACTGGATTTTTGGACTGGTATGTGACGCCTTTTGTTTATTTTCTGTGGTCGACCTTGTTTTAGTATGTATATGTGACTATCTTTCTAACTAACATTTGTTGACTGGATTTTTGGACATGTATGTGACGCCTTTTGTTTATTTTCTGTGGTCGACCTTTTTTTGTATGTATATGTGACGATCTTTCTAACTAACATTTGTTTGTTGACTGGATTTTTGGACTGGTATGTGACGCCTTTTGTTTATTATCTGTGGTCGACCTTGTTTTTGTATGTATATGTGACAATCTTCCTAACTAACATTTGTTGACTGTATTATTGGACATGTATGTGACGCCTTTTGTTAATTATCTGTGATTGAACTTGTTTTTGTATGTTTTTACATTTCATGAATTCCATTCTTTGTTTAATTGCAAGTTAAGGTTCTTATTAATTGTTTAGATTTTGCTAATTTACTTTGTATGCTTTGTTAATGGTAATGATTGATGCGGTTTGTTGTGAAACAATACTAGTGGATGGAACAATTAGACAGCTCATAGTATTTCATCATATATACAAGTGTCTTGACAGTGTTTTTTTTGGTGACAGCTATATTTAAGATGATTACAGTATAGGTTGTGAAGAGTGAATGTATGTCACGAGTGTACGAAAAGACAGACACCATTACTTTTTATTCTTTGGTTGGAAATGAACTATTCTTAAGATGTGGTATTGACACTGCGCCTTGAATGCAAGGCCTTGGTCTCAATGGTCACCAAGGTCAGGGCTAGGGTACTGTGCACAGCATGAAAACGTAAGTGTTATGTTTCTATATACTTTTTCATCTGATGGAACTGTTGAATTTGCTTTTATCCATCATGCAATTAATATGATCTGCCAACAAATCCCTCTGTATTGTACAGTATTTTCTTTATTTCAGCAGTCGGATGTGTTGACTCCTGGAAGTGGACCTCATCGAGGGATACCAACTTCATATGGAAGCTTGGCACACGGATTGATGGCAAGGCCTTGGTCTCAATGGTCACCAAGGTCAGGGTCACCGTAATGCATACAGCATTTCAACGTAAGTATTCTGGCTTAATTGTGAGCGATTATGCTTCTTAACATTTGTGCATCCGATGCAACTGTTGAATTGGTCTGTCGTATGCTTTTTTGTTTTTGTTCATTTTGCAATTAACACGATATGCCAACAAATCCCTCTGTATTGATGAGTATTTTCTTCTGTATTGATGAGTATTTTCTTTATATCAGCAGTCGGATGTGTTGACTCCTGGAAGTGGACCTCATAGAGGGATACCAACTTCATATGGAAGCTTGGCACACGGATTGATGGCAAGGCCTTGGTCTCAATGGTCACCAAGGTCAGGGTCACCGTAATGCATACAGCATTTCAACGTAAGTATTCTGGCTTAATTGTGAGCGATTATGCTTCTTAACATTTGTGCATCCGATGCAACTGTTGAATTGGTCTGTCGTATGCTTTTTTGTTTTTGTTCATTTTGCAATTTACATGATATGCCAACAAATCCCTCTGTATTGATGAGTATTTTCTTCTGTATTGATGAGTATTTTCTTTATATCAGCAGTCGGATGTGTTGACTCCTGGAAGTGGACCTCATAGAGGGATACCAACTTCAGATGGAAGCTTGGCACACGGATTGATGGCAAGGCCTTGGTCTCAATGGTCACCAAGGTCAGGGTCACCGTAATGAGTACAGCATTTCAACGTAAGTATTCTGGCGCATCCGATGCAACTGTTGAATTGGTCTGTTGTCTGCTTTTTTGTTTTTGCTCATTTTGCAATTAAAGTGATCTGCCATCAGATCCCTTTGTATTTTAAGAGTATTTTCTTTATTTCAGCAGTCGGATGTGTTGACTCCTGGAAGTGGACCTCATCGAGGGATACCAACTTCAGATGGAAGCTTGGCACACGGATTGATGGCAAGGCCTTGGTCTCAATGGTCACCAAGGTCAGGGTCACCGTAATGCGTACAGCATTTCAACGTAAGTATTCTGGCTTAATTGTGAGCGATTATGCTTCTTGACATTTGTGCATCCGATGCAACTGTTGAATTGGTCTGTTGTCTGCTTTTTTGGTTTTGCTCATTTTGCAATTTACACAATCTGCCTACAAATCCCTCTGTATTGATGAGTATTTTCTTTATTTCAGCAGTCGGATGTGTTGACTCCTGGAAGTGGACCTCATCGAGGGATACCAACTTCAGATGGAAGCTTGGCACACAGATTGATGGCAAGGCCTTGGTCTCAATGGTCACCAAGGTCAGGTCTAGGGTACTGTGCACAGCACGAAAACGTAAGTGTTTATGCTTCTTGACATTTGTTCATCCGATTGAACTGTTTTTTGTCCATCATGCAATTCATATGATCTGTATTGAAGAGTATACTCTTTCATGATTCTATCCGTGATGATATACATTTTCAACATGACAGAGATAACTTTGCTAGTCTTGTATTCAATGTACGCTTTCTATTTCAGGACGAAGAAGATGGACGCCGAGTAGACCCAACCTGACCTAGGCTTCCCCATGTGGTATGTCTACGGGATAGGCACAGTCGAGGCATTCAACAGTCCGTCCCCAGGTATGTGTTGGTTTATTTTGTGCATTTTTCCTTGTCAACTACAGTGATGTTTGGCTGTATACCACCTACAGACTGATTGAGACCAGTTGTCTGTGGAGGCCAGTTGTTGTAATTTTCATGTATACAATCAAACCTCTGAACTAGGGCCACCCTTGGGAAAAACGGAATGTGACCTTTCTTGACAGGTGGTCTTCATTCAGAAGTTCTTTATTTTATTGTAAATAATCAATTACAGTTTTAAACGAGTAGGCTTCATTCACACTGAGTGGCCTTTATTCAGAGGTGGCCGCTTACATAGGTTTGACTACACTTGAATATTAATGATACTTGAATTCTACTTTATCTTTCATGATTCTTTCTGAGGCGATGTATGTTCAACATGACAGAGATAACTTTGCTAGACTTGTATATTCAATGTACGCTTTCTATTTCAGGACGAAGAAGATGGACGCCCAGCAGACGAGAAAGGTTGTCATTTTCTATGTTTTTTTCTGGTCCATTTCTTTAAGGTTCATGTGTTCACAAATCCCCTTCCAAAATTCCTAGAATTGTGTATGTTTAATTATGTTTTCGTGAGATCACTTGCTAATTGTTTTCTCTTTTGTTTTTTTGCAAGATCAACCGAGTAGACCCAACCTGACCTAGGCTTCCCCATGTGGTATGTCTACGGGATAGGCACAGTCGAGGCATTCAACAGTCCGTCCCCAGGTATGTGTTGGTTTATTTTGTGCATTTTTCCTTGTCAACTACAGTGATGTTTGGCTATATACCACCTACAGACTGATTGAGACCAGTTGTCTGTGAAGGCCAGTTGTAACTTTCATGTATACAATCAAACCTCTGAACTAGGGCCACCCTTGGGAAAAACCGAATGTGAACTTTCTTAACAGGTGGTCTTCATTCAGAAGTTCTTTATTTTATTGTAAATAATCAATTACAGTTTTAAACGAGTAGGCTTCATTCACACTGAGTGGCCTTTATTCAGAGGTGGCCGCTTACATAGGTTTGACTACACTTGAATATTAATGATACTTGAATTCTACTTAATCTTTCATGATTCTTTCTGAGGCAATGTATGTTCAACATGACAGAGATAACTTTGCTAGACTTGTATATTCAATGTACGCTTTCTATTTCAGGACGAAGAAGATGGACGCCCAGCAGACGAGAAAGGTTGTCATTTTCTATGTTTTTTTCTGGTCCATTTCTTTAAGGTTCATGTGTTCACAAATCCCCTTCGCAATTTTATAGAATTGTGTTTGTTTAATTATGTTTTCGTGAGATCACTTGCTAACTGTTTTCTCTTTTGTTTTTTTGCAAGATCAACCGAGTAGACCCAACCTGACCTAGGCTTCCCCATGGGGTATGTCTACGGGATAGGCACAGTCGAGGCATTCTACAGTCCGTCCCCAGGTATGTGTTGGTTTATTTTGTGCATTTTTCCTTGTCAACTTCAGTGATGTTTGGCTATATACCACCTACAGACTGATTGAGACCAGTAAGTCTGTGAAGGCCAGTTGTTTTATTTGTCATGCACATAATTTTCATGTATACAATCAAACCTCTGAACTAGGGTCACCCTTGGGAAAAACCGAATGTGACC
The DNA here is from genome assembly GCA_964023205.1 of Lutraria lutraria. Lineage (NCBI taxonomy): Eukaryota > Metazoa > Mollusca > Bivalvia > Venerida > Mactridae > Lutraria > Lutraria lutraria. Next base: position 28,778,410 of record OZ026836.1, read on the forward strand.
TTTCTTGACAGGTGGTCTTCATTCAGAAGTTCTTTATTTTATTGTAAATAATCAATTACGGTTTTAAACGAGTAGGCTTCATTCACACTGAGTGGCCTTTATTCAGAGGTGGCCGCTTACATAGGTTTGACTACACTTGAATATTAATACTTGAATTCTACTTAATCTTTCATGATTCTTTCTGAGGCAATGTATGTTCAACATGACAGAGATAACTTTGCTAGACTTGTATATTCAATGTACGTTTTCTATTTCAGGACGAAGAAGATGGACGCCCAGCAGACGAGAAAGGTTGTCATTTTCTATGTTTTTTTCTGGTCCATTTCTTTAAGGTTCATGTGTTCACAAATCCCCTTCCAAATTTCATAGAATTGTGTTTGTTTAATTATGTTTTCGTGAGATCACTTGCTAACTGTTTTCTCTTTTGTTTTTTTTGCAAGATCAACCGAGTAGACCCACCCTGACCTAGGCTTCCCCATGGGGTATGTCTACGGGATAGGCACAGTCGAGGCATTCTACAGTCCGTCCCCAGGTATGTGTTGGTTTATTTTGTGCATTTTTCCTTGTCAACTTCAGTGATGCTTGGCTATATACCACCTACAGACTGATTGAGACCAGTTGTCTGTGAAGGCCAGTTGTTGCAATTGTCATGCACATAATTTTCATGTATACAATCAAACCTCTGAACTAGAGCCACCCTTGGGAAGAACCGAATGTGACCTTTCTTGACAGGTGGTCTTCATTCAGAAGTTCTTTATTTATTGTAAATAATCAATTACAGTTTTAAACGAGTAGGCTTCATTCACACTGAGTGGCCTTTATTCAGAGGTGGCTGCTTACACAGGTTTGACTACACTTGAATATTAATGATTCTTGAATTTTACTTTATCTTTCATGATTCTTTCTGAGGCAATGTATGTTCAACATGACAGAGATAACTTTGCTAGACTTGTATATTCAATGTACGCTTTCTATTTCAGGACGAAGAAGATGGACGCCCAGCAGACGAGAAAGGTTGTCATTTTCTATGTTTTTTTCTGGTCCATTTCTTTAAGGTTCATGTGTTCACAAATCCCCTTCCAAAATTCCTAGAATTGTGTTTGTTTAATTATGTTTTCGTGAGATCACTTGCTAATTGTTTTCTCTTTTGTTTTTTTGCAAGATCAACCGAGTAGACCCAACCTGACCTAGGCTTCCCCATGGGGTATGTCTACGGGATAGGCACAGTCGAGGCATTCTACAGTCCGTCCCCAGGTATGTGTTGGTTTATTTTGTGCCTTTTTCCTTGTCAACTTCAGTGATGTTTGGCTATATACCACCTACAGACTGATTGAGACCAGTAAGTCTGTGAAGGCCAGTTGTTTTATTTGTCATGCACATAATTTTCATGTATACAATCAAACCTCTGAACTAGGGCCACCCTTGGGAAAAACCGAATGTGACCTTTCTTGACAGGTGGTCTTCATTCAGAAGTTCTTTATTTTATTGTAAATAATCAATTACAGTTTTAAACGAGTAGGCTTCATTCACACTGAGTGGCCTTTATTCAGAGGTGGCCACTTACATAGGTTTGACTACACTTGAATATTAATGATACTTGAATTCTACTTTATCTTTCATGATTCTTTCTGAGGCGATGTATGTTCAACATGACAGAGATAACTTTGCTAGACTTGTATATTCAATGTACGCTTTCTATTTCAGGACGAAGAAGATGGACGCCCAGCAGACGAGAAAGGTTGTCATTTTCTATGTTTTTTTCTGGTCCATTTGTTTAAGGTTCATGTGTTCACAAATCCCCTTCCAAATTTCATAGAATTGTGTTTGTTTAATTATGTTTTCGTGAGATCACTTGCTAACTGTTTTCTCTTTTGTTTTTTTGCAAGATCAACCGAGTAGACCCAACCTGACCTAGGCTTCCCCATGGGGTATGTCTACGGGATAGGCACAGTCGAGGCATTCTACAGTCCGTCCCCAGGTATGTGTTGGTTTATTTTGTGCATTTTTCCTTGTCAACTTCAGTGATGCTTGGCTATATACCACCTACAGACTGATTGAGACCAGTTGTCTGTGAAGGCCAGTTGTTGCAATTGTCATGCACATAATTTTCATGTATACAATCAAACCTCTGAACTAGAGCCACCCTTGGGAAGAACCGAATGTGACCTTTCTTGACAGGTGGTCTTCATTCAGAAGTTCTTTATTTATTGTAAATGATCAATTACAGTTTTAAACGAGTAGGCTTCATTCACACTGAGTGGCCTTTATTCAGAGGTGGCTGCTTACACAGGTTTGACTACACTTGAATATTAATGATTCTTGAATTTTACTTTATCTTTCATGATTCTTTCTGAGGCAATGTATGTTCAACATGACAGAGATAACTTTGCTAGACTTGTATATTCAATGTACGCTTTCTATTTCAGGACGAAGAAGATGGACGCCCAGCAGACGAGAAAGGTTGTCATTTTCTATGTTTTTTTCTGGTCCATTTCTTTAAGGTTCATGTGTTCACAAATCCCCTTCCAAAATTCCTAGAATTGTGTTTGTTTAAATATGTTTTCGTGAGATCACTTGCTAATTGTTTTCTCTTTTGTTTTTTTGCAAGATCAACCGAGTAGACCCAACCTGACCTAGGCTTCCCCATGGGGTATGTCTACGGGATAGGCACAGTCGAGGCATTCTACAGTCCGTCCCCAGGTATTTGTTGGTTTATTTTGTGCATTTTTCCTTGTCAAATTCAGTGATGTTTGGCTATATACCACCTACAGACTGATTGAGACCAGTAAGTCTGTGAAGGCCAGTTGTTTTATTTGTCATGCACATAATTTTCATGTATACAATCAAACCTCTGAACTAGGGCCACCCTTGGGAAAAACCGAATGTGACCTTTCTTGACAGGTGGTCTTCATTCAGAAGTTCTTTATTTTATTGTAAATGATCAATTACAGTATTAAACGAGTAGGCTTCATTCACACTGAGTGGCCTTTATTCAGAGGTGGCCGCTTACATAGGTTTGACTACACTTGAATATTAATGATACTTGAATTCTAGTTAATCTTTCATGATTCTTTCTGAGGCAATGTATGTTCAACATGACAGAGATAACTTTGCTAGACTTGTATATTCAATGTACGCTTTCTATTTCAGGACGAAGAAGATGGACGCCCAGCAGACGAGAAAGGTTGTCATTTTCTATGTTTTTTTCTGGTCCATTTCTTTAAGGTTCATGTGTTCACAAATCCCCTTCCAAATTTCATAGAATTGTGTTTGTTTAATTATGTTTTCGTGAGATCACTTGCTAACTGTTTTCTCTTTTGTTTTTTTGCAAGATCAACCGAGTAGACCCAACCTGACCTAGGCTTCCCCATGGGGTATGTCTACGGGATAGGCACAGTCGAGGCATTCTACAGTCCGTCCCCAGGTATGTGTTGGTTTATTTTGTGCATTTTTCCTTGTCAACTTCAGTGATGTTTGGCTATATACCACCTACAGACTGATTGAGACCAGTAAGTCTGTGAAGGCCAGTTGTTTTATTTGTCATGCACATAATTTTCATGTATACAATCAAACCTCTGAACTAGGGCCACCCTTGGGAAAAACCGAATGTGACCTTTCTTGACAGGTGGTCTTCATTCAGAAGTTCTTTATTTTATTGTAAATAATCAATTACAGTTTTAAACGAGTAGGCTTCATTCACACTGAGTGGCCTTTATTCAGAGGTGGCCACTTACATAGGTTTGACTACACTTGAATATTAATGATACTTGAATTCTACTTTATCTTTCATGATTCTTTCTGAGGCGATGTATGTTCAACATGACAGAGATAACTTTGCTAGACTTGTATATTCAATGTACGCTTTCTATTTCAGGACGAAGAAGATGGACGCCCAGCAGACGAGAAAGGTTGTCATTTTCTATGTTTTTTTCTGGTCCATTTGTTTAAGGTTCATGTGTTCACAAATCCCCTTCCAAATTTCATAGAATTGTGTTTGTTTAATTATGTTTTCGTGAGATCACTTGCTAACTGTTTTCTCTTTTGTTTTTTTGCAAGATCAACCGAGTAGACCCAACCTGACCTAGGCTTCCCCATGGGGTATGTCTACGGGATAGGCACAGTCGAGGCATTCTACAGTCCGTCCCCAGGTATGTGTTGGTTTATTTTGTGCATTTTTCCTTGTCAACTTCAGTGATGTTTGGCTATATACCACCTACAGACTGATTGAGACCAGTAAGTCTGTGAAGGCCAGTTGTTTTATTTGTCATGCACATAATTTTCATGTATACAATCAAACCTCTGAACTAGGGCCACCCTTGGGAAAAACCGAATGTGACCTTTCTTGACAGGTGGTCTTCATTCAGAAGTTCTTTATTTTATTGTAAATAATCAATTACAGTTTTAAACGAGTAGGCTTCATTCACACTGAGTGGCCTTTATTCAGAGGTGGCCACTTACATAGGTTTGACTACACTTGAATATTAATGATACTTGAATTCTACTTTATCTTTCATGATTCTTTCTGAGGCGATGTATGTTCAACATGACAGAGATAACTTTGCTAGACTTGTATATTCAATGTACGCTTTCTATTTCAGGACGAAGAAGATGGACGCCCAGCAGACGAGAAAGGTTGTCATTTTCTATGTTTTTTTCTGGTCCATTTCTTTAAGGTTCATGTGTTCACAAATCCCCTTCCAAATTTCATAGAATTGTGTTTGTTTAATTATGTTTTCGTGAGATCACTTGCTAACTGTTTTCTCTTTTGTTTTTTTGCAAGATCAACCGAGTAGACCCAACCTGACCTAGGCTTCCCCATGGGGTATGTCTACGGGATAGGCACAGTCGAGGCATTCTACAGTCCGTCCCCAGGTATGTGTTGGTTTATTTTGTGCATTTTTCCTTGTCAACTTCAGTGATGCTTGGCTATATACCACCTACAGACTGATTGAGACCAGTTGTCTGTGAAGGCCAGTTGTTGCAATTGTCATGCACATAATTTTCATGTATACAATCAAACCTCTGAACTAGAGCCACCCTTGGGAAGAACCGAATGTGACCTTTCTTGACAGGTGGTCTTCATTCAGAAGTTCTTTATTTATTGTAAATGATCAATTACAGTTTTAAACGAGTAGGCTTCATTCACACTGAGTGGCCTTTATTCAGAGGTGGCTGCTTACACAGGTTTGACTACACTTGAATATTAATGATTCTTGAATTTTACTTTATCTTTCATGATTCTTTCTGAGGCAATGTATGTTCAACATGACAGAGATAACTTTGCTAGACTTGTATATTCAATGTACGCTTTCTATTTCAGGACGAAGAAGATGGACGCCCAGCAGACGAGAAAGGTTGTCATTTTCTATGTTTTTTTCTGGTCCATTTCTTTAAGGTTCATGTGTTCACAAATCCCCTTCCAAATTTCATAGAATTGTGTTTGTTTAATTATGTTTTCGTGAGATCACTTGCTAACTGTTTTCTCTTTTGTTTTTTTGCAAGATCAACCGAGTAGACCCAACCTGACCTAGGCTTCCCCATGGGGTATGTCTACGGGATAGGCACAGTCGAGGCATTCTACAGTCCGTCCCCAGGTATTTGTTGGTTTATTTTGTGCATTTTTCCTTGTCAAATTCAGTGATGTTTGGCTATATACCACCTACAGACTGATTGAGACCAGTAAGTCTGTGAAGGCCAGTTGTTTTATTTGTCATGCACATAATTTTCATGTATACAATCAAACCTCTGAACTAGGGCCACCCTTGGGAAAAACCGAATGTGACCTTTCTTGACAGGTGGTCTTCATTCAGAAGTTCTTTATTTTATTGTAAATAATCAATTACAGTATTAAACGAGTAGGCTTCATTCACACTGAGTGGCCTTTATTCAGAGGTGGCCGCTTACATAGGTTTGACTACACTTGAATATTAATGATACTTGAATTCTACTTAATCTTTCATGATTCTTTCTGAGGCAATGTATGTTCAACATGACAGAGATAACTTTGCTAGACTTGTATATTCAATGTACGCTTTCTATTTCAGGACGAAGAAGATGGACGCCCAGCAGACGAGAAAGGTTGTCATTTTCTATGTTTTTTTCTGGTCCATTTCTTTAAGGTTCATGTGTTCACAAATCCCCTTCCAAATTTCATAGAATTGTGTTTGTTTAATTATGTTTTCGTGAGATCACTTGCTAACTGTTTTCTCTTTTGTTTTTTTGCAAGATCAACCGAGTAGACCCAACCTGACCTAGGCTTCCCCATGGGGTATGTCTACGGGATAGGCACAGTCGAGGCATTCTACAGTCCGTCCCCAGGTATGTGTTGGTTTATTTTGTGCATTTTTCCTTGTCAACTTCAGTGATGTTTGGCTATATACCACCTACAGACTGATTGAGACCAGTAAGTCTGTGAAGGCCAGTTGTTTTATTTGTCATGCACATAATTTTCATGTATACAATCAAACCTCTGAACTAGGGTCACCCTTGGGAAAAACCGAATGTGACCTTTCTTGACAGGTGGTCTTCATTCAGAAGTTCTTTATTTTATTGTAAATAATCAATTACAGTTTAAAACGAGTAGGCTTCATTCACACTGAGTGGCCTTTATTCAGAGGTGGCCACTTACATAGGTTTGACTACACTTGAATATTAATACTTGAATTCTACTTAATCTTTCATGATTCTTTCTGAGGCAATGTATGTTCAACATGACAGAGATAACTTTGCTAGACTTGTATATTCAATGTACGCTTTCTATTTCAGGACGAAGAAGATGAACGCCCAGCAGACGAGAAAGGTTGTCATTTTCTATGTTTTTTTCTGGTCCATTTCTTTAAGGTTCATGTGTTCACAAATCCCCTTCCAAATTTCATAGAATTGTGTTTGTTTAATTATGTTTTCGTGAGATCACTTGCTAACTGTTTTCTCTTTTGTTTTTTTGCAAGATCAACCGAGTAGACCCAACCTGACCTAGGCTTCCCCATGGGGTATGTCTACGGGATAGGCACAGTCGAGGCATTCTACAGTCCGTCCCCAGGTATGTGTTGGTTTATTTTGTGCATTTTTCCTTGTCAACTTCAGTGATGCTTGGCTATATACCACCTACAGACTGATTGAGACCAGTAAGTCTGTGAAGGCCAGTTGTTTTATTTGTCATGCACATAATTTTCATGTATACAATCAAACCTCTGAACTAGGGCCACCCTTGGGAAAAACCGAATGTGACCTTTCTTGACAGGTGGTCTTCATTCAGAAGTTCTTTATTTTATTGTAAATAATCAATTACAGTTTTAAACGAGTAGGCTTCATTCACACTGAGTGGCCTTTATTCAGAGGTGGCCACTTACATAGGTTTGACTACACTTGAATATTAATGATACTTGAATTCTACTTTATCTTTCATGATTCTTTCTGAGGCGATGTATGTTCAACATGACAGAGATAACTTTGCTAGACTTGTATATTCAATGTACGCTTTCTATTTCAGGACGAAGAAGATGGACGCCCAGCAGACGAGAAAGGTTGTCATTTTCTATGTTTTTTTCTGGTCCATTTGTTTAAGGTTCATGTGTTCACAAATCCCCTTCCAAATTTCATAGAATTGTGTTTGTTTAATTATGTTTTCGTGAGATCACTTGCTAACTGTTTTCTCTTTTGTTTTTTTGCAAGATCAACCGAGTAGACCCAACCTGACCTAGGCTTCCCCATGGGGTATGTCTACGGGATAGGCACAGTCGAGGCATTCTACAGTCCGTCCCCAGGTATGTGTTGGTTTATTTTGTGCATTTTTCCTTGTCAACTTCAGTGATGTTTGGCTATATACCACCTACAGACTGATTGAGACCAGTAAGTCTGTGAAGGCCAGTTGTTTTATTTGTCATGCACATAATTTTCATGTATACAATCAAACCTCTGAACTAGGGCCACCCTTGGGAAAAACCGAATGTGACCTTTCTTGACAGGTGGTCTTCATTCAGAAGTTCTTTATTTTATTGTAAATAATCAATTACAGTTTTAAACGAGTAGGCTTCATTCACACTGAGTGGCCTTTATTCAGAGGTGGCCACTTACATAGGTTTGACTACACTTGAATATTAATGATACTTGAATTCTACTTTATCTTTCATGATTCTTTCTGAGGCGATGTATGTTCAACATGACAGAGATAACTTTGCTAGACTTGTATATTCAATGTACGCTTTCTATTTCAGGACGAAGAAGATGGACGCCCAGCAGACGAGAAAGGTTGTCATTTTCTATGTTTTTTTCTGGTCCATTTCTTTAAGGTTCATGTGTTCACAAATCCCCTTCCAAATTTCATAGAATTGTGTTTGTTTAATTATGTTTTCGTGAGATCACTTGCTAACTGTTTTCTCTTTTGTTTTTTTGCAAGATCAACCGAGTAGACCCAACCTGACCTAGGCTTCCCCATGGGGTATGTCTACGGGATAGGCACAGTCGAGGCATTCTACAGTCCGTCCCCAGGTATGTGTTGGTTTATTTTGTGCATTTTTCCTTGTCAACTTCAGTGATGCTTGGCTATATACCACCTACAGACTGATTGAGACCAGTTGTCTGTGAAGGCCAGTTGTTGCAATTGTCATGCACATAATTTTCATGTATACAATCAAACCTCTGAACTAGAGCCACCCTTGGGAAGAACCGAATGTGACCTTTCTTGACAGGTGGTCTTCATTCAGAAGTTCTTTATTTATTGTAAATGATCAATTACAGTTTTAAACGAGTAGGCTTCATTCACACTGAGTGGCCTTTATTCAGAGGTGGCTGCTTACACAGGTTTGACTACACTTGAATATTAATGATTCTTGAATTTTACTTTATCTTTCATGATTCTTTCTGAGGCAATGTATGTTCAACATGACAGAGATAACTTTGCTAGACTTGTATATTCAATGTACGCTTTCTATTTCAGGACGAAGAAGATGGACGCCCAGCAGACGAGAAAGGTTGTCATTTTCTATGTTTTTTTCTGGTCCATTTCTTTAAGGTTCATGTGTTCACAAATCCCCTTCCAAATTTCATAGAATTGTGTTTGTTTAATTATGTTTTCGTGAGATCACTTGCTAACTGTTTTCTCTTTTGTTTTTTTGCAAGATCAACCGAGTAGACCCAACCTGACCTAGGCTTCCCCATGGGGTATGTCTACGGGATAGGCACAGTCGAGGCATTCTACAGTCCGTCCCCAGGTATTTGTTGGTTTATTTTGTGCATTTTTCCTTGTCAAATTCAGTGATGTTTGGCTATATACCACCTACAGACTGATTGAGACCAGTAAGTCTGTGAAGGCCAGTTGTTTTATTTGTCATGCACATAATTTTCATGTATACAATCAAACCTCTGAACTAGGGCCACCCTTGGGAAAAACCGAATGTGACCTTTCTTGACAGGTGGTCTTCATTCAGAAGTTCTTTATTTTATTGTAAATAATCAATTACAGTATTAAACGAGTAGGCTTCATTCACACTGAGTGGCCTTTATTCAGAGGTGGCCGCTTACATAGGTTTGACTACACTTGAATATTAATGATACTTGAATTCTACTTAATCTTTCATGATTCTTTCTGAGGCAATGTATGTTCAACATGACAGAGATAACTTTGCTAGACTTGTATATTCAATGTACGCTTTCTATTTCAGGACGAAGAAGATGGACGCCCAGCAGACGAGAAAGGTTGTCATTTTCTATGTTTTTTTCTGGTCCATTTCTTTAAGGTTCATGTGTTCACAAATCCCCTTCCAAATTTCATAGAATTGTGTTTGTTTAATTATGTTTTCGTGAGATCACTTGCTAACTGTTTTCTCTTTTGTTTTTTTGCAAGATCAACCGAGTAGACCCAACCTGACCTAGGCTTCCCCATGGGGTATGTCTACGGGATAGGCACAGTCGAGGCATTCTACAGTCCGTCCCCAGGTATGTGTTGGTTTATTTTGTGCATTTTTCCTTGTCAACTTCAGTGATGTTTGGCTATATACCACCTACAGACTGATTGAGACCAGTAAGTCTGTGAAGGCCAGTTGTTTTATTTGTCATGCACATAATTTTCATGTATACAATCAAACCTCTGAACTAGGGTCACCCTTGGGAAAAACCGAATGTGACCTTTCTTGACAGGTGGTCTTCATTCAGAAGTTCTTTATTTTATTGTAAATAATCAATTACAGTTTAAAACGAGTAGGCTTCATTCACACTGAGTGGCCTTTATTCAGAGGTGGCCACTTACATAGGTTTGACTACACTTGAATATTAATACTTGAATTCTACTTAATCTTTCATGATTCTTTCTGAGGCAATGTATGTTCAACATGACAGAGATAACTTTGCTAGACTTGTATATTCAATGTACGCTTTCTATTTCAGGACGAAGAAGATGAACGCCCAGCAGACGAGAAAGGTTGTCATTTTCTATGTTTTTTTCTGGTCCATTTCTTTAAGGTTCATGTGTTCACAAATCCCCTTCCAAATTTCATAGAATTGTGTTTGTTTAATTATGTTTTCGTGAGATCACTTGCTAACTGTTTTCTCTTTTGTTTTTTTGCAAGATCAACCGAGTAGACCCAACCTGACCTAGGCTTCCCCATGGGGTATGTCTACGGGATAGGCACAGTCGAGGCATTCTACAGTCCGTCCCCAGGTATGTGTTGGTTTATTTTGTGCATTTTTCCTTGTCAACTTCAGTGATGCTTGGCTATATACCACCTACAGACTGATTGAGACCAGTTGTCTGTGAAGGCCAGTTGTTGCAATTGTCATGCACATAATTTTCATGTATACAATCAAACCTCTGAACTAGAGCCACCCTTGGGAAGAACCGAATGTGACCTTTCTTGACAGGTGGTCTTCATTCAGAAGTTCTTTATTTATTGTAAATAATCAATTACAGTTTTAAACGAGTAGGCTTCATTCACACTGAGTGGCCTTTATTCAGAGGTGGCTGCTTACACAGGTTTGACTACACTTGAATATTAATGATTCTTGAATTTTACTTTATCTTTCATGATTCTTTCTGAGGCAATGTATGTTCAACATGACAGAGATAACTTTGCTAGACTTGTATATTCAATGTACGCTTTCTATTTCAGGACGAAGAAGATGGACGCCCAGCAGACGAGAAAGGTTGTCATTTTCTATGTTTTTTTCTGGTCCATTTCTTTAAGGTTCATGTGTTCACAAATCCCCTTCCAAAATTCCTAGAATTGTGTTTGTTTAATTATGTTTTCGTGAGATCACTTGCTAACTGTTTTCTCTTTTGTTTTTTTGCAAGATCAACCGAGTAGACCCAACCTGACCTAGGCTTCCCCATGGGGTATGTCTACGGGATAGGCACAGTCGAGGCATTCTACAGTCCGTCCCCAGGTATGTGTTGGTTTATTTTGTGCATTTTTCCTTGTCAACTTCAGTGATGTTTGGCTATATACCACCTACAGACTGATTGAGACCAGTAAGTCTGTGAAGGCCAGTTGTTTTATTTGTCATGCACATAATTTTCATGTATACAATCAAACCTCTGAACTAGGGTCACCCTTGGGAAAAACCGAATGTGACCTTTCTTGACAGGTGGTCTTCATTCAGAAGTTCTTCATTTTATTGTAAATAATCAATTACAGTTTTAAACGAGTAGGCTTCATTCACACTGAGTGGCCTTTATTCAGAGGTGGCCGCTTACATAGGTTTGACTACACTTGAATATTAATGATACTTGAATTCTACTTTATCTTTCATGATTCTTTCTGAGGCGATGTATATGTTCAACATGACAGAGATAACTTTGCTAGACTTGTATATTCAATGTACGCTTTCTATTTCAGGACGAAGAAGATGGACGCCCAGCAGACGAGAAAGGTTGTCATTTTCTATGTTTTTTTCTGGTCCATTTCTTTAAGGTTCATGTGTTCACAAATCCCCTTCCAAAATTCTTAGCATTGTGTTTGTTTAATTATGTTTTCATGAGATCACTTGCTAATTGTTTTCTCTTTTGTTTTTTTGCAAGATCAACCGAGTAGACCCAACCTGACCTAGGCTTCCCCATGGGGTATGTCTACGGGATAGGCACAGTCGAGGCATTCTACAGTCCGTCCCCAGGTATGTGTTGGTTTATTTTGTGCATTTTTCCTTGTCAACTTCAGTGATGTTTGGCTATATACCACCTACAGACTGATTGAGACCAGTTGTCTGTGAAGGCCAGTTGTTTTAATTGTCATGCACATGATTTTCGTGTATACGATCAAACCTTTGAACTAGGGCCACCCTTGGGAAAAACCGAATGTGACCTTTCTTGACAGGTGGTCTTCATATAGAAGTTCTTTATTTTATTGTAAATAATCAATTACAGTTTTAAACGAGTAGGCTTCATTCACACTGAGTGGCCTTTATTCAGAGGTGGCCGCTTACATAGGTTTGACTATACTTGAATATTAATGATACTTGAATTCTACTTTATCTTTCATGATTCTTTCTGAGGCGATGTATATGTTCAACATGACAGAGATAACTTTGCTAGACTTGTATATTCAATGTACGCTTTCTATTTCAGGACGAAGAAGATGGACGCCCAGCAGACGAGAAAGGTTGTCATTTTCTATGTTTTTTTCTGGTCCATTTGTTTAAGGTTCTTGTGAACACAAATCCCCTTCCAAAATTCATAGAATTGTATTTGTTTAATTATGTTTTCGTGAGATCACTTGCTAATTATTTTCTCTTTTGTTTTTTTGCAAGATCAACCGAGTAGACCCAACCTGACCTAGGCTTCCCCATGGGGTATGTCTACGGGATAGGCACAGTCGAGGCATTCAACAGTCCGTCCCCAGGTATGTGTTGGTTTATTTTGTGCATTTTTCCTTGTCAACTTCAGTGATGTTTGGCTATATACCACCTACAGACTGGTTGAGACCAGTTGTCTGTGAAGGCTCAGTTGTTGTAATTTTCATGTATACAATCAAACCTCTGAACTAGGGCCACCCTTGGGTAAACCGAATGTGACCTTTCTTGACAGGTGGTCTTCATATAGAAGTTCTTTATTTTATTGTAAATAATCAATTACAGTTTTAAACGAGTAGGCTTCATTCACACTGAGTGGCCTTTATTCAGAGGTGGCTGCTTACCTAGGTTTGACTACACTTGAATATTAATGATTCTTGAATTCTACTTTATCTTTCATGATTCTTTCTAAGGCGATGTATATGTTCAACATGACTGAAATAACTTTAATAAACTTGTATATTCAATGTACGCTTTCTATTTCAGGACGAAGAAGATGGACGCCCAGCAGACGAGAAAGGTTGTCATTTTCTATGTTTTTTTCTGGTCCATTTGTTTAAGGTTCATGTGAACACAAATCCCCTTCCAAAATTCATAGAATTGTGTTTGATTATGTTTTCGTGAGATCACTTGCTAATTATTTTCTCTTTTGTTTTTTTGCAAGATCAACCGAGTAGACCCAACCTGACCTAGGCTTCCCCATGTGGTATGTCTACGGGATAGGCACAGTCAAGGCATTCAACAGTCCGTCCCCAGGTATGTGTTGGTTGATTTTGTGCATTTTTCCTCGTCAACTTCAGTGATGTTTGGCTATATACCACCTACAGACTGATTGAGACCAGTTGTCTGTGAAGGCCAGTTGTTGTAATTTTCATGTATACAATCAAACCTCTGAACTAGGGCCACCCTTGGGAAAAACCAAATGTGACCTTTCTTGACAGGTGGTCTTCATTCAGAAGTTTTTTATTTTATTCTAAATTATCAGGTACAGCTTTAAATGAATAGGTTTTATTCACCGTGAGTGGCCTTTATTCAGAGGTGGCTGCTATCATAGGTTTCACTTCACTTGAATATTAATGATACTTGAATTCTACTTTATCTTTCATGATTCTTTCTGAGACGGTGTATATGTTGAACATGACATAACTTTGATGTATATTCAATGTACGCTTTCCATTTCAGGACAAAGAAGATGGATGTCCTTGTTTTTCGGCCAGCAGACAAGAACGGTTGTCATTTTCTATGTTTCTTTCCCGGTCTTTCTTGAACTAACATTTTTTTACTGTATTTTGGGACATGTATTTGACACAGTTTGTTTATTATCTCTGGTCGACCTTGTTTTTGTATGTATATGTGACGATATTCTTGAACTAACATTTGTTGACTGTATTTTTGGACTTGTATGTGACGCACTTTGTTTATTTTCTGTGGTCGACCTTGTTTTTGTATGTATATGTGACGATCTTTCTTACTAACATTTGTTGACTATATTTTTGGACTTGTATGTGACGCCTTTTGTTTATTATCTGTGGTCGACCTTGTTTTTGTATGTATATGTGACGATCTTTCTAACTAACATTTGTTGACTATATTTTTTGGACTTGTATGTGACGCCTTTTGTTTATTATTTGTGGTCGACCTTGTTTTTGTTTGTATATGTGACGATCTTTCTTACTAACATTTGTTGACTATATTTTTGGACTTGTATGTGACGCACTTTGTTTATTATCTGTGATTGACCTTGTTTTGTATGTATATGTGACGATCTTTCTTACTGTCATTTGTTGACTGTATTTTTGGACTGGTATGTGACAGACTTGACTGTATTATTGGACTGGTGTGACACACTTTGTTTATTATCTGTGATTGACCTCGTTTTGGTATGTATATGTGAAGATTTTCCTTAACTGACATTTTCTTAAAGTACTCCCATCAGATTCTGTTAATATATAAACAATTTCGGTTGTTATAATGTAGATTTTTGTATGATTATTATAATGTCTACCTTTAATTTTGCATTTAGAAAGAGCGTGGCCCCATATGCTCTGCAATCTGAAACTTGACATGGGGTACAGGTTTCCAGAGATTTTTCCCTACGGGGTTTTGTTACCTGGTTTTTCCTGAGCCATTCAGTTTGCACACAGTTTTTCAATGATATGCCAGAGTTATATCATTAATCTATACATGTATGTATCTCATATTGACCTTTTATATGATTGAATGTTTTATTTGTAGATCTTAAAGAAAGAATAAATGTTATGTATGTATTTGTCATTATGAATAAATATTATATTAATTATGTTTTTGTTGTTATAAATATATGTGAATTACGTTTTTGTTAAAAATAAATGTTCTGTAAATTGTGTTCTTGTTTGTATTTTATTGACAGTAATGGAATGTACATTTGAAGTGATATCTTGTGTTGAGTAATGATTTGTTTAAAACTTACATACATATACTATGTGTATGTCCAAACTTAACAAAGTTGATATAAAGTTACTGCCTATATTCTTTTCAATAGTATTACTGATCTCTTTCTTTTGCAGATATTTTAATAAAGATAGAAACCAGTTGTTATTTTGGAAGAAAGTAGAATTTTAACTAAGTAACAACACCCATTTAATTAATATCAATGAGTTTCACAAAGCTACTTATGACAAGTAATAATACTGAAAAAATATAGTTGGCAACTTAATTTTGTTAAGTACACTCAGTATACATGTATTATCTAGATACAATACAATCCTGTGAACACATCGTCAACAAGCAAATATTCAATAATTCCAAATATGGTTTGGTTACATCGATTGAAATTCAGATATCACATAGCCAAAAACAGAATGTTATCAAACCAATGATAACATATAAAATACCATCTGGCCAAATATATTTACAATGTATTAGTACACTTTTCTTAAGCAAGTTTTTAGATACAAAAACACTGAGAATACTCAACTTTAGCTAGTTTTTAGCTCGACTTTCTTTTAAACGGCCGAGCTAAAAATCACTGCATTGTGATCACTGCATCACTTTAATGTAGCTCATAACTCAGAAACTGTAAGGGATAAAGAGGTGGATAGATCTCACTGAGGTGGTGAACAGACATGTGTTGGCACCACTTGTGGCGCTCTCGTTAGATTTAAAAATGCTTGGCGGAAACATTCTACCAAAATTATTTGAACTCAGCATAATTATTATGGTGCAATGGTAGAAGTATTATAGGGAGAAACACCACAAAATTATAATGGCACCAGGATCTATGTTAGTTAACAATTTTATACAGGGTCTATGAAGGGCCTTCTTGGTTGAGTGGTTATGGTTTAGTCACTGCAATACTTCACATTTGAGAAAACATTTTTTTTATGATTATAATAATGTTGTTTTGTTGTGAATATAATCAAAATCATGAATTTTACATGCCTCCTTAACACAACAGAGAAATAAGTCCAGATATGAAATAGCGCAATTCAATATATCTTCTCATGAAGTGCACATTATGTGAACTATGAATTGTACTTATCAATTCCCTAGAATATTCTGTACATAATCCACATGTTTGAAATTCTTTTGAAATAAGAAAGATGAATAGCAGAGGTTGTCTTATATTGGTTTGATTCACAAGTGCCTGTCCAATTTAAGTTGTTCGCAATCATTGGATTAATTGAACAATATTTCTAAAAGTAGTTATATACCGTTTGTGTTGTTAATGTATAAATATCTTTATCATACAATGTATTAGCAATTACTTAGCAAACTTTCTGATACTCAAAGACAACAAGTTATATATACTCTAGGTCTTAGAATAGAATAACTAAAGGCTCAACAGGCTGCAATAGAAGAATCATTGAAGGACTGATCAGTCATCAATTTATTTAACTTTTTGCCTATGCTGTGTTTTTATTCAGAACAAATTATCCAGATTGTGTGCATTATCAAGTGTAAGGTGTATAGATGGTTGTTCATCATGTCTCTGACTTGTCCTGTTTCTATTTGCATGAATAGAACACAGAATGCCTTTGTAGAAGAAAATAGCAAGTGATATTTCCTTATTAGTAGTCATCATCATTCTTGTTGGTTTATTCAGGGTCACTCAAATAGAAGGGTCTGGACTCCGTGAATTAAAGCGTTGGGTAGCGATCACATGATCGCACGCAAGATGGCCGTCATTGTGAAACGGTGAAGAACGCATTGAAATAGATACCCAAATATTCACAAATTACTAATCATTTTATTGGTGTAGACTCCACGAAACGTTAGATTGTAAATATCTCCTTCTAATTTGACCAATTTCTTAGGAAAAAATCCATTTATTTATGTTGAAATTCGACGGTACATAAATGGACGAAAACTCGTTTTAAGCCCAGATCTAGATTGTTGTCGCAAAGCGTGTATTTTTCGTAAGTAAATATAACCCTTTTAAGTTATAGAGTGATGTAGTCGGGATTAATTTCATGTCTTTTAAAGGTTGTTGAAGTAAATCATGCAGTTACTTTTTCATATTGTTTCAGATGCTAAGAAATAATGATACATGAATTTGAGCCTTTTTGACGATGTCGCCATTTTGAGTTTGACCAGTTGTTATGGATTTTACTATTTTTAGTAAGTGATTCCGTCCTTAATAGTATCATCTATCGCTGAAATGCTTGCAACACATTTTAGAAAGATCAATACTCTGTTAATTCATGATTTTACTTTAAATTTTCGATTTTTTTGTTTTTGACAAAATGGAAATTGAAAATGTGTGTGTAATCTATACACGCGTGAAAAAAGCTCTCCGATAAGTATCGACAGCACAACTTGATGTTTATACAGAGATAAGCGCATGAAGAGCACGAGTCCAGACCATTCAATTGAAAGACCCTGGTTTATTGTAAACGTTTTGATGCTAATTATGATTGCCTTAAGTCTAATATTCTCATGTTAGTGCAGGTAAACTCTGTTGATTACTATTATCAAATTGAAATTCTATTAGTAGTCCAGTATGTAATAGTCATTGGTTATTTGTTCAAAATTGTTTTGATTAACATGAACGATTAATGCATCATTTGAAGTATATTATTTAATCAGGCAATATTACTCACTGGTAGGTATACTTTTTGAAACATACACTTTTATCCAACTACCGGTACTACCTCCGTTTAGAATCATTTATATTGTGTATTTTAAAATGATACAAATTTGTACAAATATATATGAAGTAATGAATAAATTAACAAACTAAAAGAGTTACTGTGACCAGTTTATTTTCTCAGTTCCCACAACATTTTTTTCAAATTACCGTAAGGTTGTTTCTGTATTTATGAAACAAAATCAAAAGTGACTTCTATCATAAAAACAGTTATCTTATAATTTCAATTTGCCAGCATTCAAATTTGATGATCTCCTAATACACATACTCTCTACTGCGCTATTGTCCATTTTTTTACAACAACCTATACAGCATGTCTGAAGACAATCACAGGAATCAATCTCTGTAACTACTATACAGTAAAGAAGAAACATAAGAGAAGAGATATCAGTATCTCTGCATATTTCATGTTCCCAAAGTCAAAGTCATTTAAGTATGTATAATTGATGCCTTATTATGAGCAGTGACAGGGTTTTCTTTCAACTCAAGCATTAAGCGTACAGTATCATCTTCTCATCTGTTTTTTAAACTTGTCGAAGTGATAATTATCAGTAGCTTTTTCATCCGGTTGAACTGTCAATGGACGTGAATCTGAAATACAGAAACAGTATAAAGTTAACCTGGAAAAATAAATACTTAACTAAGGATGGTACAATCCTAACAGTTCAAAACATTTGAACACCTTAATATCATGAACCTCATATTAATAAAACCTTGCCTTCATCAGAACGAAATCAAGACTTGATCTCAACCATAAACCATGTTTTCACTAAAGCTTCAAGAAAATCAGCTGTTGTCATTGACCAATATACTAGTAAATTAGTGACAAAAACTCACTTTTCCTTTTTAACTCAGGGTCTTCAACTCGAGCTTGTTTTGCTGGTATTGGTTCATCTTTTTTTAAAATAGGTGCTGTGTCTTCAATATTGACTAAAATAAATATAATGTAAGATTAAGTTTTTAACTTTGGAATGCAAAAAACATAACTCGCAGAGAAAAATAATAGCCATTTTTTACTTCATGCAAAAGATAAGCACGATGCATAACATATGTAAGATTTACTGATCTGAGAGTGGAGATTTTGTCAAACAATACTTGCAACACAGTAGGAACTGAACACTTAAGAACCAACAGTTGAGAGAGTACAAATATATACAGTCATTTAATGGGTATTTGTGGAATAGTCAAAACTGTGGTCCTGAGGCTGTAGGCAGAGGGTTACAGTTCAAAGTGTCATCCCAACACCAAGGGATATAGTTTTGACTGTTCCACAAATGTCCATGAAATAACAGTTTTATTACCTATTGCATTGTGTAAATGTTTTTATATACTCAATTCTTCCTCTGAATAATCTTAAGAATGATTTGGATTTGTCATTTTCTTTGAAATCACCAAATTTTCGTTTGTTTACACAAGAATCTTATAGACGCTTGCAGAAATCAGAATCATAAAAACACTTGCAGAGCTAAAAGACACTGCTGTACTATAACCTCAACTGCAATCTGTATGTTCCGTCTTGACCGAAATGTACAGATTGTTATTGAACATTCATTACAGAAACACCTGATATCGAGGCAGTCAACAGACGAAAATGTTGTCCAGTCAACAGTCAGGATTTTTTCTCGGTATTTTGGGAATATGACCCATACCCTTGGGATTGGGAATTTTCGCGGTGTTTTAATCAAAATTGGGAAAAAATGCATAACTACAATTTTTGCAATGTTCAACTTATTCTACTTATTTACACATAAAACAGTAGCAGAATAAGGTATTTACTACCAATAGTGATGTTAATGAACTTATAAAATTTAAAAAAAAAAATTTTGGGGGGGGGGATTTTTGTCTGTGAATTGGGAAAAAAAGATACTATTTTCCATTGGGAATATGACCGAATTTCGGCTATAAAATCGCCCCAAAAAAATCCCTGACAGTTCACAGTATGATTCAAATTACAAATCCTGGCAAATATCCATTTTTTTGTAAAACAGCAAAGAATAATGAATATACATTGACTAATTTAACAGTCTGGAACCATAAATGCTGTCTATTAAAACATTTCAGTGAAATCAATCCAAGCTAAGAGAAATATCTCACATCTGTTGTGCTGGACAAAATTTACAGCCATATTTGTTGGAACAAACTCAGACACAGTTTCTTTCTTCTTCATTCTTTCCTGAATTAGTTTCTGTTTGGCTTCTTCTGTTTCTTCTATATTCTTTATCTTTGCCCTGAAATATTCATGTTTATGCTTCTCATTCAACAGAACCAAGATTACAATGCTTTTTTGTGACAGAATTTAACCATAAATATGAAGTTTTATAAAACTTTGTTGCAATTTTAATACATTCAGATTCACATTATTTACTGGGTGAGAGAACACTGAACTTAAGTCTTGAGTATCTTCAGTTTAGCTAAGTGACTTCATACTCCTGATTCCGAGGTTATAAAACTTGAACACAGTCTACTAATTTAAATCTCCATTCCAGTCTTGATATTATTGTGGTTTAAATGATGGAGCTGATCCATGTTTGACTAATGTATTAATAATATCAATATTGTCAAATCATAATTAAATCAGAAATTGTGAAAGACAATATACACAAGTTTTATAACCTTGGACCCTGAAGCCAGGAAAAGGGGAGACTACTAAAATAATTCAGCCAACCAAATACAAATCATGGATATCAAATGTGTGAATACTTCATGAATGTATTGTGGTACATGTACTTCGATTTTGAATTACACTAAAATTGAAGCAAAATTTAATTTTAAGATAAATTTTAGACTTACAGTAAGACTGACAATTTAAAACTGTTCACACTATGTCTTTAAATTGGTATCATTTTCAATGTACACAAGACCTTACAAGATTGTGATATTAAAATGGTACATAAGGGACCCATATCTGATCTCATTTGGCCATTCCTTCCTTGAGAAATAACTTACGGAAAACAATATTTAGTATTTTGTATATGGAGAACAAAATGCGATGTATTGTTTACGTTTTACATTTGCAAAAGCTTCAAACATCAGAACTGTGTACACATTAGTGTTGTCACCTGAGTCCAAAATAAACTTCCATGCATTTTGCAATGTTATGTGTATTACATATACAGTACAACTTCTCCAGAGCATATTTACTATAATTTTAAACAACGGCCAATATTTGCAGCTCCCACAGGGTGTTGCTCTACAGAGGTTGTACTGTATATTGACCTTGTAAACTGTTTACAATTTACTCACTCAATGCCAAGATCGATTTCTGGAATGCCAGATAACATTTGATTGGACAACATGTCTTCTGATTTCTTGAACTTTGAGGTAACAGACTTAAGATGGTCGGGCAATTCATACAAGGTGTCTGTGTCATCAGCTCTACAAAAAATACAAAATGCTCTTAAAATAAAGTAAAAACACCATACACACAAGTTTGCCTTTCCTGAGAAGTTTACCTTCATTAGAAACATACTTAAGTCCAGGCAGCAATGTAGTCTGGTATCAAAATCAAAGTTAATTTTAATAATAATTCATAAAACTTCAGCAATCATTAGGGGCAAAGGAAAGAATAATGAAAAGTTGTTGATAAATACGCCTTTGAATTGGCGGGGCTAAATTTTGGCATGTTTATTGAAAAGTTAAGATATTGGTGGTGGTCAAGAATTGGCGATTTTTTCAAAATCTGCCAAAATAAAACCATGCAATGTCTGTAGCCCGCTAAAATTATATCAATGTTCCCTATTCTGTAATTTGCTGTATATCTATAAATGTTTTTGTGACCATTTTCACACATGTACAATGCCCTTTTCTTACTGTAATATACATTGTTAATAGTTTGTTATAAAAAATGCAAACACAGTTGATGTTTAGTACCTTTCACTAACAAAACGTAACATTTACATGTTTGCTAGTCCATATCTGCTTGTCCATATCACTTAGCATTTTTTGTTGGTTGATAACAAAAATTACATAATGCCATTTCATGTATAAACAGAAGTATAACTTTCACTATCATTGATGGTGTTATATATCTGAGGTGTTTGATATTGATAGGTTTTTAAATTGGCTGAAATCTATCAACCACCAAAATAGCAAACATTAAACCACACCAAAATTATTTCAATGTATACAGTACTGAGGACGAAGTCAGATATCATTGAGTGCAATACAGGTTTCTCTTAATTATAGATCATGATGTCATGTTCTTAATTAAAAAACAACAACACTTCCATACCCTCCAGATTTTCTTCTTTCTTCTGTTACTACACCTTTCCTTCTCTTTAGTTCATCCTCAACAAATTTAGACCTGAAATATACAACTAATCCTGATAATTCTCAAAGACAATTTCATTATAGTATTTGCACAACATTTTAAGTCAATCTGATGACTTTGCTTTACATGATTTTACTGATTTCTTAATTCTGATAACGATAATTTAATTAATATATAATTATGAAGAAAATTTGAAAGTAAATGATCTCCATCTTTGATTCATACTTATGATAAGGAATTATAAGTTGTTGGTAATGAGAGCAGGTTAGAACTGGTTATTCACCAGAGCCATTGTGGTCTAGCAAGTAATCCAGAGCTCCTAACTGCTGCAAGTCTGAATCCTACCCAGGTCCAGAAAAATTCCACATGCGAGAAACCAGCCCAGTTAGCTAAGAGAAGGTCAGTGGTTCTAACCAGGCATACTCCCCCTGGGGTCTTCCTAACTATTTTAAAGCTGGAAAAGTCGCTAAATGTCCCTATGACCCAGGTAAAAAAACTTGTTACCAAGAAGCATAGGGTAGTTCAATTGGCCATCATACATGAAAAACTTGTTGACTTAATAACAAGAATACTGGTGGAGCTTATGGATGTTTCATAACTGTCCTGTTTCTTAAAATCATATTGCTTGAACACGAAAAAAAACTTTACTAGTTTGTTTGTTTATTTGAGTTTTACACCCCTTTTCAACAGTTAGATTCATATGAGGCGGACAGTTCACCTAACCATCGTTCCTGGGAAGAAGCAGTACTAGACTCCCATCCTCCGTAAGCAACTGTCTACTAAGTACTTTCTGACTTTACCAGTATAATTGTTTTCACATTAACTGATTACATAGGATCATAAATATGCAAGCAATTAAATACCAGCATGATCTACAGCAAGGCTGTAAGTAAAGTGAGGATTATGATAGTGAGTGTAACATACATTTCAGCATCCTCATCTCTTCTGTTAGTTTCTGCAGCAAACGCTGTACCAATGGCATCTTTCTCTTCCTCAGTCAGCATAGAACCTCTACAATAAACAGCATGGAAAGATAAAGAAGAGAATTTCATGTAGACTAGAAATGTGTTTGGTGGAGCTAAGTAAAAAAGGGGCCATAAATCTGTGAAAATGTTTGGATTTTAATGGAAACTGAAGTTGAGCTGTATTTTATTATTATACTCCTTCCTGTAAAATATGAAACCAAACCATGAAGCATTTCTTGAGTTATCACTCGGAAACCAAAATGGAAAGACAGAAGGACAGACTTAATGCCTTTCCGAATAGCAGGGGCATAAAAATTAAAACTACATTATGTCCTGATATTAATCTAGTATTCCCATCAACAATGTTTTTTCATGAATGATTTGATTTTTTATGAAGTATTTTATCTTTTGCATTAAGACCTTATAAAGCACTCATTACTTATCGAAAGATCCCAGTTCGAAAGGAGTGGCTTAAATACTGATAAATTATTATAATCAGTAACATTGATGAGATAAAACATACTTTGTCTTCAAAGCTTTCATATCCACATAACCACCTGTCTTCATCTTGAAAGGATCATGCTGAATAAAGAAAATATCTCAAGTCAACCATCTTTCATTCAATCAGGCCAAGAATAAAAATATGAATGTTTGCCCTAATGTGACCCAACCGGAAAAATGACGAGGACCCAAAAACAATATGCTTGCTGACTCCACTGGTTCAAAAAGGAAAAATGAACAGTTCCCCACCTACCCAAAATTTCAAATTTGGGAAGTGTTAAGGCAAACAGATATTTTTAGATTGAGGCCTGACAAAAACATGTACATGACAAGCATCTATACACGATGAATATGAAGTTGTTTAACTGGAATTAAATTCTCCCTTTTTCGTTCCAACAAAAGTTATGTGGATGTTAATTGGCAGCTCTGCTTGCTTCAAGTCTTTTATAGCATCGGCTTGGGCAGGATTTATAGAAAACCATTTTGTTTGTGGGGATATAATAACTTGACAAGTGACTAAGTAACATCCCATTTTTTAATCTGGGAGCTACTGTGCCTTTAATCATATGCTATGAACGATTACTAATTGCATTGAATGACCAGTACTACCCTGCTGTAAAACTCAGTGGTGCTAATATGACACATTGAATGTAATAGCATTTTGTATTTCTATCTACATATTTTGTAAACAAGTATATCAATATATCAGCATAAAATTTGCAGAATCAGCAATTTTTATATTTTTTTAATCACTAACCAGTATTAATTATGTAGATGATCCTTTTTAAAGTAACGTTATATTCTAACGTCTTTTATAAGTCAAATAATACAGCAGACATACAACATTGCATGCAATGTGGCTACAATAAATATAAACAACACAAATGTGAAGAATCTTTATTTATATTACATATATATACCTTAATTAGCATATAATTATATACAGTCCAAATAAAGGCAACCCTGTGAATAAAGGCCAATCTTTCATAAACTGTCTTTGATTGTTAAGAACAAGATGACCTCCACTTTAAGGCCACCAGTCCTGTCAAAAAAAACACATCATGTCTTTCCCAAGTGTGGCCTTTGTTCACAGGTTTACCTGAACATAACAAAACAAGGGTGATAATAACAAACACATTTTGATGAACACTGCAAATATTACCACTTTCCCTGTTCTTAGGAATTCCATAACAAGAAATGTTTGTGAACTTCAGATGCCCCCTAAGACCAACTGGATAGTAAGACCTTGACCTTTGACATACTGACCTCAAAATCAACAGGGGGCATCTACATTTGATGACCAACCACCCAACCAAATCTGAGGAGCTTAGGCCAAGTCATTCTCTAGTTATTGGTCCGACAGGTTTGGTTACGGACAGACAGACTAACTGACATTCTCAAAGCAATAAACTCCCTTTTCTTCGAAAGAGGGTATAATCATGAAGACAATGTGGTATCATTTCTTATACACTGCTTTTTAAGTCTTAGAATCTCCATTTTTGCCTCAAACAATGATGTCTCCTGTTGTCTTTTCTCTTCTAACAAATCTATCTCTAAAAGAAGTTTTTGTTTCTCAAGGTTTGCTTTGTCTAGTTCACATTGAAACAGAATTTCTTGAAATGAATGTTTTCGTTTTGTTGCTTGTATAGTTTGATGATGTGAAGTGGAATTCTGTGAATCTTGATCTCCTAAAAAATAAACACACAATAAAACTATTAAGGATACCTTGCCCTAAAGGACATTTCAAAATAACTTAATATTGGCCTGTACATTTCAATATCATATTGTTTTATACTAAAGACATCATTCTATCAGGGAATTATTGAAAGTATTTAATATAGCAACTTACTTCAATTTACTAATATCACATTACAATGATGATTGATCTAAATAACAGTATATCTCACATTAAATGATTGTATGAATATATAAAAGCAAGGCCTAAATTAAAACTAATTCTTCTCGTCTCATCACTACCAAACAAACCTTTTAGTTATCAATACAAGTAAAAGTTTCGTCGGGAAACAAGTGATAATTATATGACTTTCAGTTTCCTTCATTAAAATATAAACAGACAAATTGTCATTAACTACCTTATATTAATGTACGATAAAAAGAAGTGTGCAGTGACCATGACTTATTTTTCGTCTTGTCTTACCTATAGTGTGGTGTCTATCATATCTAGGAAATGTAGGTTCTTTGCTATCTTTCAAAGGAGCATCATTACTTTCTGCAAATAATTATATGCATAAAAAACAATTTGAAACCTCATATTAAGTCAATTAGAAAATTACAACAAAATAAACAAAACCTGTAACTCTCATAACCAGTGAAAAGGAAATGTTACTGGTCCAAAATTCTGACTAACTTGAAAACATTATTGTACAGGCAAAATATTGCAGTTCCACAAAATCCACTTGAATCTTCATCAAATTTAAAAGGAATTTTAATGGACATAGGGACCTGTAACACTCTATTTAACCAGACCTCATCAAAATATTGCCGGTCGACTGAGGACTTAATGTAAAATATGAAAACAATCCAAGAAATATTTCTTGAGTTATTGCTCGGAAACCAAAATTTGACTTCATGCCCTTCCACCATTTCAACTAGAAGTTAAATTCATACCTTCTGATTCAGAGATACTGTTATGTAGAGAACTGCATTCATCCACTGGTAATTTCATTATCTCCCACTTTGAATCCAAATCTAAGTATAAAAATATAATGTACACATTATGTTATATTGATGACATACAGTTTGAAACATAGAGGGACTTGAACATGGATGTCATCGTTTTGATTTGAAGTACGTATATATAGCATTTATCAAACACTTTCAAGTTTTTTTTGTTGTTCATCACATAACATACAGCAAAAGTTTTTAAATCTTTTTTAACATACCAATAATGCATTTTTACAATGAGTTATTCACTTAAAACTAGAGCTTTGTCACAAAAGTGACTAATACCCCTGTCGCCATTTTGACACTAAGAATGCAGTAGTACACTATAAGTCTCAGTTCGAGGGCACATTACTCTGGAATGTGTGGATCACGGGGCATGAAAACTGTGTCTTGCACATCTACACTTCATGGTTATGGCATATTTCAAACTTGCAATCACTTAAGGAATGTGGAAGTAGTTTGCACCACAAAACTTGTGAAATAGTATGCAGACGGACAGATGTTAATCAACATTGATGTATCATATCAGTGCTAGAAAACTAGTTCCCTCCTCCATGGTTGAGTGGTTAAGGTCACTGACTTCAAATCACTGTAACCTCTCACTGATAGAGGGTCGTGGGTTCTAACCCAGCTACCGACCATGCCTCTATACGCAAGAAATGTGAGTCTAGTACTGGTTCTTCCCAGGAACGATGGTTAAGTGAACTGTCCACCTCATATGACTCTGACTGTTGAAAAGGGGTGTAAAATTCAATATCAAACAGAAAACTATTAATTTCATTACCATCAGTATCAGGTGGTAAACATGTAATTATACGAGAGTTGTTGGGATTGCTTCTTATCTTGTCTATGATCAGTTTAATTGAAGGCTTAGGTTCCCTTGGCCCCAATCCACCACTTGTCTTGGCAAGTTTTAAATCCTCAACATATTTCCTAGCTTTGAATGAAAAAATTTTTTTTTTCAAAGAATGTTATATAATGTATTATCATCTTGCTCTAAATGAATCATGTTTCTTTACTTAACAGTCAATACATAACAAGGTGCTGTGCAAATATTAGCAATATCCTATGATCTGAACCCTAAATTCCAATAAACCTGGATAAATAACCTATTTCAGTAAGGAAAAGATGTGAACATTGTCTTGTAACAGTAAACAGATCATATAAGACAAATGAAACATAAAACTGGTAACATCCATTTCCAAGTTTTAAACAATCAATTGATTCATCCCTATTTTATTAAAACAGCATTCAAACTAAAAGTGTAAGATTGAATGGTCAAATATATTGGCTTTGTTAAAGGTTTTCAACAAAAATCAGAAATTTAATGAAAGTTTTTTGTCATACCTGAACTTCTAATGTTTTCAAAGCATTTCTTCAGCTGGTCTGCAGTCCGAATTTCATCAGCTTTTCTACAATAAACAAATAAGCAGTTGTACACAAGAAAATATTCAATATCTTAAGAATGGAACACAAAGCACAACATGCGGTAAAATCCAACCAAAACTGTAGGCTCTAGAGTGCTAACAAGGTTTTTCTGTGATTTGACCTGGTGACCTTATTTTTTACACTAGATGACCCACATTCGAACAGACAAAAAATCTGACATGGTTTGATGAAATTCCAATGAAAACTCTAGAGTGTTTCTAAGGTTTTCAATTGATTTGACCTAATTTTTACCCATGCTAAAACTAGTCCAAGATATCACTGACACAAACGTTCTGAACAAGTTTCATGAAGATCCAATTAAAACGGTAACCTCTGGTCTAGAGTATTAACACCCCCTTAGTGTGGGTGCTGGACACTGACCGCTCACTTTGATCACTACATGCTTGTGTGAGCTAAAAACATCAATGTTAAGATGTACTACAACATCAAAAAAAAATTGCGGATAAAAAAAAACGAGTTGAATGTAATTATAAATAGGTTTCCACTAACAAATCTAATTACATTATTTGAAAACATAATAGAAGAACACATTCTATGGGTTGAATAGAATAATCAATAATACCAATATAGCTATGTTTTTATATATAAAAAAATCAGTAAGTTAAAAAAATACTTACAAATTAAATACCTCTGCTACATTTAACCAACTATCTTGTTTCATTCGATTTGTATATTTTCCCTTACATAGTCCATACAGCTCTTCCTCTTTTTCAAGTATGAGTTCAATCGCTAATAATTTATCCCGTTCCGACCAATTGGAAGATCTCTGTCTCAAATAGCTAGCTCCATGCTCATCCATTATAGCAAAGTGAAAACCACCCCCCATAAAAACATAGATCTATTCTGTTTAATTATTATTTCATCATGTTTGTATAAACTGAGTTTCTTAAAACATTACACTGACCTACTCAGTACTACACACTAAAATCAGCTTATACTTACTCCACAGTTAAGTGTAGCTTTGTAAAGATAAGCTTAATCCTAGCATAGATAAAATAGTAAAATCAAGGCCAAGTTCTTTCTCATAGCAGTTTAACTCAATACAATTTATATAAATCAATTTAATCTTATTTATATGCATTGACAAAGTTTAATAGCATGTTTAAAGATTGTATGAACACTTACACTGTCAACATCCTCTGTCTTTGGGATTTTCTTTCCAAGAGCAAGACCAACTATATCGACCCCCTTTTGTCTTTCTCTGGCCTTTTGCAATTCTCTAATATCTTCTAACTTTGATCTGAAAGTTGAAATAAGGATTTTTAAAAATTATACATAGAAACTAACTCTAATATTGGAAAATGATACTTATTATATATAATCACCATTAATTAAGCAAAAACTATTCCAATGTAAGGCTTAATACATGATTTATTATGTAATGTTATTGTACATTAAATTCCTTGCAACTTGTGCTGCAGTTACCCCACCTTGCAGTTGGCCAATAGCACAAATACATTTCTCATTCGAGAGTTTCATAGTGACATACAATTCAAGAAAAGCATAGAACTTTACAGACATGCTGTGCAATGCACGTGAACTGTGTACATTTGTACTTACTACTGTGACTGCTCATGAATCATCTTCCTGTATTTCAGAATAATGATTTGCTTGGAATAAAACCAGCTCAAAATTTGAAAAAGTTATAGCACATGAAAAAACCCAAACAGAACTTCTCACCTTAAGTATATATTACATTTAACAATATAAAACCATATGATTTTATAAGTGAACATTCATTAAACAAGCAGAATCAAGCAGGATGAGCTACTGTTTTTCTCATTCTTAGCAGTCACTCACCATCTATTTTTGCAGACTAAAGACTTCATTAAAATTTAATAAATCTGAGAGGTTATGGTCTCTGAGGCTGAAAATAAAAAATTCTTTGTTTATAGTGCTCCGACCAACCCATCAAAATGGCCCCTACTTTTCTTTTTTTCTTAGGTTTTCAAGTTTATCTTTTTTATTTTGTTATCTGTTTGCACCTGTTCAGTTAAAAAGTACTTACTGTGTTTAAACCATACTAGAATACATGTCTTTTATCCAATACAAACTGTTCATTGTTCATCATATTTTGTTCTGTCTAATTACATGTTTAATGCAGAGCAGACTACATGAAAATATTGTGTATTTCAAAATTGCCAATTATTTTATCAATGCAATTTCAGAAAAAAATATTTTAAAAAACCCTAACTACCTACCCACCTCTGGAAATTAGGGTCAGAGCACTACAAACAAATAATCTTTTAATGATGGCCTGACTAGTAATCAATAGTCCCCCAATGAGTGAATCCTAGCCAGGAACAAGCTTACATGTGAGCAAGCTTACTGGCTAGTTTACAGTAGGTCGGTGGGATCTACACCTGGGATCTTCCACAACTGTTTAAGCTGAAAAGTCACCAAATGACCATAACTATGTGGTGCTGCTTATAACTCCAGTAAAAAAAATCTACAATGCATGTGATTTAGAATAAGAGTTGCAAAAATATATTATTTCTGCTGTTATATAAAGTAAACACTATTTGCTACTACATGATGTATTTTAAATTGGTTAAATATTACAGTTATGCAATCTGTACAGTAACACATTAAAACAAGTAGCATTGAGTAGGTTGACATAATGAACAGGAGTAATACAACTAATTAAGCAATGAAAAATGTTTGTTTAATATGCTCATAATAATTATTATTTTCGGTGTATTTGAAGGGCTGAAATACCTTTGAAGTCCAATATCTCGAAAATGGGGATACATTTTTTTACCAAGGGCCAAGGATTTGAACAAACTTGGTAGAGGTCTACTAGCAATGCTTCACACCAAATATTATAGCTCAAATATTATAGCTCATTGCAGTTTCTGGCAAGAAGATTTTTTTCTTTAAATCCTAAATGAGTTAAGTCCGAAGTATTGAATTATTCATGTATACTACCACATCATTGGACAAAAATAAAAAGAAGTCACACATGTTTAACTACAACCAATGAAAATATTTGTTTATTACTTCATTTGACATAAGCTTTACATGTGGACTAGTTTGATCAAAATGGCCTTTTTATCAACGAAAGGATTGTTTATTCGTAGAAATTAATGATTATTGCAATTAGTAAACCAGGTAGGATTGTCTTTATGCCTGCAATCAGTGCCGAAACATTGAAGAAATATGCACATGCCAAAACACATATGTTTTCCATATATCTCCGGAAAAAAAAGCCAAAATGAAGTTTAAAAGCGTGTAATCGTGGGGACAGGTTTAAATCGATTTTTAAAAAATGGCAGTATTTCAAAGAAACTGAGCCTAAAACATTGCCTTTAAGTTCGTTTTGAAATAAAAAAATGTGTTTTATAGGAAGAATAATTATTTAAGCGCCTACTGACTAAGTTTATTTGATCATAGGAATTCATTTGTCTCCTCAGTTGACAGGCCTTGTTCTGTCTATTTTGAGCGAAAGTACCTTGGAATATTGCCTATTTAGGAATAAATTTTCTCAACAAAAAGGGATATTGTTTGGAAAAAATATGTCTAAAACAATGGATATATTGATACATGTTGATTTATTTGAGATTTATGTTTAGTACAGTTGAATCTCGTTATCTCGTTATCAAATTTCTAGGGACCGTGGAAATTAGTTTGAGATAACCGAAATTTGAGATAAACAAATACTGTATAATTATATACATTGTATGTTTTAAAGTATTTGTGTACACGCACGTACAGTAGCCTTTATTTAAAATTACAATGCATGTGTGATTGCGTTTCGCTTGAATAAAACATGTGCATACGTAGATAAGAAACAAAATAATTATGCATCTATTCATAATAATTAGTATCAACAATTAATGTCCCAACATGAAATACTTATTTACGATATTTGTTGCAAGAATTCGAAAAAACGGAGCATCTAGCTTTACATATTTTCGGATGTGTATGCATTCCGTATATAATGTAAAATTAATCCGTTCGTTGCAACGTCGATCACGCTTTCGGAATTAATCGTTTTTATCAAGCTAAGATCATTTTACTAATATTTGAATCCGACACTGTCATAGGTGGCAAGTAATCGTACTCAATTTTCAAGTTAAACCTACGAGTATACTAGTATTCGGATACTCACCGCAAGCCAAAGTTATACATGGTGCGTATTTGTTTACCTTACCTACCATAATTTTAGTTAAGTCAAATAACAGGTATGATTATCATGCTACACTCCACGTGTGCTCTCTGTTTGTGACACGATTATAAATCTCCCGGAGCCTTTAAATTGTTCAATTAGCAAAATGTCATGATAGGTGTGAAAGCTTCCATTGTGTTCGCTGATCTGCTCCAACTTTGAGATAAACAACTTAAACTAAATGCTAATTAGAGTCACGGGGACAAAAATTTAGTTTGACATAAACAATATTTTGACATAAGTGAATTGGAGGTAAGCGGATTAATTTCATATAGAGAGAGAGCAAAAAAACTGAACCCAACGAAACAGTTTGACATAACCGAAATTTTGATATAAGCGAGTTTGACATAACGAGATTCAACTGTATTAATAAAATTAACTAATTTAGTAATTGCATGTAGTTCTTTGTTATTCTTGAAGCTATCGCACAGCGGAACGTAGACCCTTTGATACTTGGCGATGATTGATTATGCTTTGGATAGGGTCAGTAATTTTTTACTAATTTTTTTTCACTACCCATGCCCATCAAAAGGGGAAATTTAACGCAACAAATTTCTAAATGGGAACATATAATAACATTTATTTCTATGGAATACTAGTAAGTGATTATTTAGTTGTTTAAATCATAAATATCACTACACTGGTGAAAATGGTGTGAAAACTGTTGTATTTTTCTTCTTTTTACATGATCATAAGGAAAACACTTCTTACCAGGGGGAAATTCTAGCCACTTTAGGGGAAAAATGAAGGAAATTTTGCTAGGGGAAACTGCCCATATTCGGCAGTAAATATAGCGAAAGAAAATCACTGTATTTATTTATGAAATTGGGAAAAAATACCAATATTTGGCAATTGGAATGGGTATGATAGTCTGACCTGTGAGATCTTAAGTAATTGCATCCTTCCATAAGGAGTATACTGGCAATATAGTCTATTTACACATGCGCAACAGGCAGGACTGACTTTGGTGTATCTACCAAAGTTGAAAATTTTTAAGAAATAAAAGTTCCCCTATTTATGTTCAAATTGATAAAAGTATCATGAAGATCTAGTGGGTGTGTTAACTGGCCAAGGCTGATAGGAATGCAATGAGACTGGCCTGGTCAACGATTGCTTGAGTCAATTGGTTCCAAAGTATTATGGTTGCTGGAAAGAAACTGTTTTGATAGACTGATGTTCATGCACAAATTTGACAAAGACAATGGTTATGATATCAGGTAGATATAGAACTTTGGAGAGGTGAGTTTGGTGTTATGTCCGAAAGATTTTGCAAGATCTTAAAGAGTATGGTTATTCTGGTATTATTGCGCCGTTGTTGTAGCGTGTCCCATTTCAAGTCTGATAACATGACAGTGACGCTGCTAGTGTATAAGTAATCTTGCTTCACGAATCTCGCCTCTTGAAAGTTTTTTTCCTTTCCAGTTGCTATGGAAACCAGAGTTCTGCATGGAATGACATTCTTTTACTTAGCAACTTTTGTAAAGAACTGTCCAAAGATCATTTCAGTGGCTGTGGATCTTCTTCAAATTTGACGTAGCAGTTTCAGAAGAGATGTTGTTTGAAGAATTGTGGATGGGCGGACAAAGGGCAAAATAGCATACAAACATCTCACCTTGAGCTTTGCTCGTTGAGCAGACATTGAGCTAAAAAAACCTGGGAACGGGAACAGACACTTTAAGTTTAACACTTTTCGCTAATATAATTAAACTACAATAAACAATTTCTATTTTTCAATGCTAACGTTATTGAAACGTAAATCATAAATAGACTACAGTGCATGACATTCAAAACTACTGTCCTCATACATGTGTACAATATCTAGACAATTAAATTCACCTCGTTTCGTCGTTGGCATCAGAATCTAAATCACTGTCAGAAGACTGTTTCCTTTTTCTAATATTTTTCTTTTTCGGTTTTGTAAAGGCTGACATTTTGATTAGTCTAGATCTATAGGCGCTTGAGTTTGGTATAAAAACCAACACAGCCGTCACTGGGGCAGGTATAAAACATGGCGCCCCTCAAGATCTTAGTGTAAAATTAAAGGAAAACATGCCCCCCCATTAACTTTTTTGTTTCTTGTTGGATATTAATAATTATAATATCATATCAAATCCGTATTGTTTTTATTCATTTATTCCTGGTTAAAGATAGGTAAAAAATCTATTTTTTTATTACAGAATTTTGTGTTCGGAAAACATGGCCCCCATTTTTTTTATTTCATAATATAATTTTTAAAGATCAATACTGTTGGAAACCTTAAGCTCTCTAGTTTTCATAACCGTAAACAAAAATAAAATTGGATTAGTAAAATGTTTTTATCGCGAGTTGAATTCGTCTCATATATTTTTTTTATCGCACATAAAATGTGGTTAGGAAAACATGCCCCCCCTCTTTTTCTTATTTGTTCATCTACATGGTTAAGAGGGTATTGTAATCTAGATTTTTATAATGGGAAAAATATTTAAAATTGACAGAGTAAAACGTGATTTACAATTACAGAGTTAAAGTAGATGCATTTTTCTCTTTTTTTTCACGGGCCTGATAATCGGCATTTGTGATAGAAACTGGTACAGTGCATTTAATGTAAGTACAGTAATACAGTATCTGCTATAGAAAATTAGCGGCCAGACCATATATAGTTAAATGATGGTTGAAAGCTCGATCATCATATTTTAGATAATTATTTCTTATAATTTATATTGTATATCA
The DNA here is from genome assembly GCA_964023205.1 of Lutraria lutraria. NCBI lineage: Eukaryota > Metazoa > Mollusca > Bivalvia > Venerida > Mactridae > Lutraria > Lutraria lutraria. Next base: position 28,813,062 of record OZ026836.1, read on the forward strand.
TATTATAAAAAATAATTTATTTTATAATTTATATTTCGAAATATATCTGTATATCAATGTAAGATATTACCATGTTAATTTTTATGAAATAATGTTGTTCATTTTAAGTTATTAGTAAGCCGTTTACACCGGAAGTATATTTTTATTATTTTATTATTTTTTATTTTAATTTACTTCGCAGAGGGTGATTATTTCTTTTTATAACTTGTAACCAGTCCTGTACATTTCATACTCTTTTAATCTAAACAAACTATTAATAATACATTATTCAGGTCCTGTTGGTTATTTTTTATAAAAAGCCATTATACTCTCCGATATGTTTCAAAGACTTCATCAAACACATACAAATGCGGCTGGCCGCAATAAGTGAATCTGATTATAAGATGAAGCAATAACGCTATATATCAGATTCACCCAAGAGTTTACATCCTCTTATATATGTTGTAAAAGAGAATGCAAACCACATATTGGAAAGTACCTATCTATCATGGCATCCAAGTGGGTAAAATTCTATAGCTAAATAACCTCCTGTACAATCAAATGAATGTTAAATTTTCATCATAAACAATTAGGCCTATATATAATTATGCATTTGATAGTTAGATTTGAAAACTATAGACCAAATATTCATTATAAAGTTCCCTTAAACCATCAATAAATATAGCTATAAAGAACATATACAATAGCTACTCTCAAAAAAGAAAACAAGTGTATACTATTAAAAAGTAAATTAGTTATAACATAGTCCTCTCCCTTTAAAGTCCTATTAGCTTTTTGTTATAAAAAAAATTGCTAAAAACAAGCAAGCCGACGAAATGAGCCCTTTTTCTTTGAAAAACACTCATTTCGCTGTGAGTTTTGCTTTTGTAAACTAGAAATATTATATAGAGCGTGTGACGTCACTTTATGACGTGTGCATAACATGACTTCGGGAAAACACAGCGGTTCTATATAAATAGTTTTTTTTTAATGATATTGAAAAAAATATGATAGTGGTTTTGCTATGTGAGGAAAACACACTGGATTCCTCTGTTATAGAACAAACAGAAACTATTACGAGCGATAAATTTATATGATTATGGGACTTCAACATATCAAGTTAGTCAATTTAAGTATTACGTTGTCGTTATTTACAACTACTCATTTAATTAGGATATTAAGAATATCCAAAAAAAAAATTGCTCCCCGACGGGGAATCGAACCCCGGTCTCCCGCGTGACAGGCGGGGATACTTACCACTATACTATCGAGGACCACAAGTATCAAGTGTATTTTCTGCACTTATGTTTTTATCGTATTCGCAATATCAGCACATAAATGTTCGGAATTGTTTTGTTCTTATCACAACTAATGCGGAAGTTTAGTTGGATTTACCAAGGAAGTGCAGGTGCATAAGAAAGTTTCATACATACTCACTAACGTTACGATGTCAGAACGTAATCGTCAAGTTTTGAACGAGTTGCTGAAGAAACCTGGAAATAGTTGCTGCGCAGATTGTACGTCAGAAGGTGATGTCCCGAGTATTTTCTTGACTTTTTCTTGACAACTGCTTGACCATTGATGGGTGGGATGATGTAAATAACACGGAGTTTTAAGAGATTTGTATAAAATTATGAATGTTGGTATGTGTTATGACTTCTAAATCTTGTAAGGAGAATTGGTGTTTTTAAAGTTTATTAATTATCATGCCTCAAAGGTGAGGCTTCTCATGCAGACTCAGCACATATGCTTGTCTGATCAAAATTATTTCCTTCGATCTATGTTCACAGTTTAATTCTTGATTTTTTATAGACCCGGTGGAGATTATTGACTGACATGATAGCCTATTAAACCAACATTGAAATTTTTTTTTTCAAATGATCTATCGTTACTTCTGTCAATAGATAATAAAATAGCCCTACTACTAGTACTAATTCGGCTTTTGGTTGGCCGATTTTTGTGAACGGGGACAGGTCCAAGTCAAATCAAAGTACTGTCAGACTTGATTTTTACAATACGAGGCAAAAGAGAGAAATGTGTACCCACATCGTTTGAGCCCATACAAATATTTTAACATTTAAAATTACGGACCGATTTTCATTCATATTGTAATGCAGGTCATATGCATGTAGGTAAATGACATACGCTAGGGCTTTACTATAGACTAGTCCCTTTGCTAAAATTTTAAAATGAAAAAAGCCTGACATTGGAAAGTTTAATGATTAGCACATTAATTGAAGACAATTTAATTGCATTAAAAACTCTTTATTGTACACAAACTAGTGACCAACACTTCAGTAACAATAAATACAAACATTGATTCTTCTGGTTTTAACAGAACAGAACATCGTCGCATTGAACACATTCAGGGTCACTCAAATCAAAAAGGTCCTCACACAGTAGAGTAAGACCTTTACGACCTGTAGTTAACCCGATGTTGCATGAAATTCAGACGTGATTATGTAATTCTAAATAATCTGACGTAAAAGGAACTCTTAAACTGTAATTTTTAAAAGCACGCATCCAGTAATTTACGTTCGTATTTAGCGACTCAAATTATTATTCGTAAGCCGCAGTTTAAACATTCAACCTTCGATGTTTACCTAACATGAACTCATTCAATAAATCAAACTCCCCACACCGGTTACGCTTTGCTACTAGCCACTGCGGGGAGTGAGTCTATAAATAGCGATTCCGTCATCAAATTAACACTAGTTGGTGTGAATATCACGGAAATACGATTAGATGAGAATTCGCTTTGTAATGTTAAGAAATGTTAGAAAGGCACAAAACACAAACATCGATGGTAGATTGTTGCAAATGCATCAATACGTCCGTAGAGATGTTTCTGAACTATCAAACGAAAACCGAAAGTAGAACTACTTTTACGGCAAGATATTTTATTGGACAGTGAATACGCGGTTTTAATTCTACGCATTTGAATATCTCATGCATGTATCTACCGACAAGCACTTATTTAGATACATGACTCTTTTCACGTAGTTACAATAAAATGATTTGAAATATATTTAGATCTGACACACTTAATTGGGGAAAGATTCCAGATACTTCAATATAATCACACCATCTAGTTGTATACTATTTCCTTTATGGGGCATTCTTTTAACCAAGCTGTTATGGAGTCCAGCGAACAAATTTTGGTCAACGATTACAAAGGACTTGATTTTTATAAAAATCAAGTCCAAAAAGGATCTTGTCGTCACAAACAGTCTAATTAGTTGTACTAGATAATAAAACATCTGGAGACTGGCTTGTTTAGATTAATGATTCATCTGTATACTCATATATATGTAATATAATTTATTTTTGTTACAATAATGAAGTGTTGATTATTTCAGTCTTTGAATTAATTTTTTGTGACTGGTTGCCCGACTATATACTTCATGAAGGAAACTCTGTAAAACTAGGTTGTCCCCAAAAGACTTACAGAAGGAAAAAATCCTCTGAAACAGTCATTGTGTCAAATTTGAAGAAACTCCACAAGAATGATCTTTGGGTGGCCCTTTACAAAAGTTGCTAAAAGAATGTCATTCCATGCAGAACTCAGGTTTCCATGGCTACCAAATAGAAAAATCTTCTTGTCTTAAACCACATGGTTTTAAGCTTAGATATTTGGCATGGAGCACCATCTAGAGACCCTCTAACAATGATGCTAGAATAATGACCCTGAGGTCATAATTGGCCCCGCCCCAGGGGTCACATGTTAAGTATAGATTTATATAGGAAAATATAAAAAGAAAGCACAAGGTTTTGATCTTAGATATTTGGCATATAGCAACATCTAGAGACCCTCTTACAAAGTTGCTAAAATGATATCCCTGGGTCATAATTGGCCCCACCCCAGGGGTCACATGTTTAATATAGATTTAGGTAGGATAATATAAAAGAAAGCACAAGGTTTTGAGCTTAGATGTTTGGCATGGAAAAACATCTAGAGACTCTAACAAAATCGCTAAAATAATATCCATGCAGGTCTTATTTTCCAAAAAAAATGTTTCTTACTGCAAGTGATATTGCCATAACTCGTTTCTCAGGTGGGCATCATAGGGCCACTTGGCCCTCTCAATGTTTACAATAGTGTTAAAATTCTAATTTGGACATTTTTGATAATCATGACTATCATGACTCTACTGTTCATGCAAGTTTATTTGTAATACAAGGAAGAAGCTATAATTGAAATAACCAATAAGATACTTGTAATAGTGTCATTAGATTTATCTATTTATACAAGCTGTAACAAATATGAATTATCTGATTCTGTAAATAGTGAGATCAGAAAAACATCTTGAATCTTTTGATTGCAGTGATAATTTTACTGACTGTCTAAAGTATGGTGATTATTAATAGATAAACAACAGTTTGGGATATTTAGTTTTTTTACTTCCTTCTTTTGCATTCATGTCCGTATGATCAGAGGTTTTTTTCCAGTGTTTTGTGAACATGACCCCCCTTTGGATTAGGACTACAATTTTGAAATGTTTAAACATACTCAACTAACCATTGTCTATCATACTCCATGATGGGATTTTTTAATTATCACAAGTTTACTGCAGTGCTGGATATCTTGTTTCCATTGATATGAATTTTTTTTTAGTAGTTTCAATTGGGAATACCGGTATTCATCTGTGGTTTGTGAAAAAAGATACTATTTTGACAGGAAATTTGACCAAATATTGACTATAAAATTTGACATTTGTGCTGTATAAGTTTCTTAAGTTTTTCTTAATCAGTTGTTTACATGTTGAAATGTGGTATATTAGGCCATCCTTAAATAATATGTTGTTTGCAGGAACACTGCCTACTCACCAAAAAAGGCCCCTATCCAACTTTTCTTTTTTTGGTCTTTATTTTTATTTTTTTCTTCGTAAATTAAATATATGCATTTTGGGATTTATACAAAAATAAATTGTAAAAAATATATTTCCACAAACCTACTCACTGAAATTCTCTGGGTAGGGTTACCACAAACAATTTTTTAAAGACTGGTTTTAGTTTGATAATTTCACCCCTGGTTGATTGTCCTTTAACCAAACCTAAGCAGAGTCCTTAAACTTTGTTGATGCTTCAGTGTATTGTTATACATTTAATAAGTTACAGATGCATATTATTATCAGTCAGAATTCATATGCTTCTAAAAATCAATCATGGCCTGAAAATTATTTTTGGTTGATTTGATGATAAATCAAAATGTCCTCAAAAAAAGAGCTTCTTATAATCTTAACGATAATTCTAACAAGAACAACTATTACAAAACGTTATAGGTAGACAAATTACAAGAAGCATATTGGTTTATGTTTTTTGTATGAAGTTGCTTTTTTCATAAAGGATATTGACTCTTATATTTTATTCAATCCTCCATTAAGGAGAGTATAAAATATGAATACACATTATAATGACAATTATGAGTAATTGACAAACAAATAAATTCATGTATATAGGTCACAAGCACATGGTAATATCATACCCTACATCAATCAAATAGAATCAACCCTAAATGTTAACAAATTCATCATAAATTTTGAGCGCTATCATACAACCACATTGAACTTTAAACAGCCACACAACAACTTATCTAGACAATGCCTTCATGCTTTACTTACCTGTCAACTATTGATAGATTCAGTCATCACCATTAGCCAATCAAATGGCCAGGATTAGCCAAACTAGTATTAGACGCTACACTATATACTTTCAAACAGCTATAATAAACTAATACTCATAAGTATAATTCGTCTAGAAGATAAAAACATTTTATCTGCCTGAAGCTCTGATTGCCATCAAAACTCCAAAGGATAAATGTTGAAGAAAAAAATGGCCTTTCATCTTCCAGAATTGCTTGATAATTTCTTCATTGGCTCTTGGAGTACTAAGATAGAATTATCTTTTAGATTGCTATGAACTGACAAAATTACTCACCTGTATGAATTAACATAAATTGTGACTTTACTCTGTTATATATTACATTCGTTGAGCTGTTTTTACTGATATAGATATGTCTCAAATGTTGATACTTGATATTACGGAGAGGTTTTGTTAAAAAATTTGAGTTTTAATATTTTTATCTTAAATACTTCCTTTCTTAACTTGCATACATATTTGTGGTTTTTGTTTGTTTGTTTGTTTTGTTTTGGTTTTATTATTGAGTCAGTCTGAGTATGGAGAGCCAATAAGGGAGTGACACTTTTTTCAGCCCACTGGTCCAGCAGGATGACCAGCTTAGAATTATAGATAGATATACAGCACTTTCAACTCATCATGGTTCAATTTCAACAGTATTTTCTTATATGACATAAAAGTATTTTTTAGAGTTTCTTCTCTAAATTTTCCATGAAAATGACCTTGATTGAAGGGTTTGGGGTAATAAAATAAATAACTCATTTTTTAACTTTGTGGGTAAAAGTAAAAAAATGTCAGCCCTTGGAAAGAACTGTTACCTTCGGCCTTGGGTAACAGTACATTCATCAGTTATTTATATGATAATATAAGCATAAAAAGAGTGTGTTTAAATCTAATGTGCAAAGGATACACATGTACAACATGAATTGTGTTTTTTCTTCTGTCGCATGTGTTTTACCAGTATTTAATTACTGTGGAATCATTAATTTTTGTTGGGAATTTAATTTCATGGGTTGGCTGATCCACGAAATCAAATCCCCACAAATTCAAATGCAGAGATAAGGCTTTTTTAATTAAAATCAAAACCACAAATTTATGTCCCCTTGAAATAGCCATTTTAGTAAAAATTTAGACAAAAATTAAAGTTTTAATCTCACTTTTATGCTCATGTGACTGATATTGATAGTATAAGAAGGTATTGCAGCAATTAATGTATTCATTGCCATAAACATTATACATAGTATTAAATTCTTTCTTTAATATAATGTGATATTGGTGTCTGGGTTACCTACAGTACTAGTGTAAAACTTCTTTTAACTTATATTAAATGATACAATGTTTATTTTTAGACGTGTTCTCATTATGTTTTTATGTACATCAACTTGATGATAACACCATCTTATTATATGAACTGATATCTTGATCTCAGAAGTGGTTGAAATTTGTCCAAATGATGTATATGTTCTTCTTTGACCTGCATTTTGGCCAATTTAGCATTTTCTTATTCAGTTTATAGATTCAATATTTGTTTAAGTCTTTCTCCTGACAAAATGGTGAATTGCTAGGTTTTACGTAAGTTTATTGAGCAAATAAATTTAAAATACAAAAAATGTATGGGTAACAAAGAGAATTCTATCTCCAAAATAAAGAGTATTCCACATGTTGTTGAACCATTGAGTGCTGAACAGAGGTAATAATCTAAGTGTATATCGGTTATCTTGTTAATCTATATATTCTCTTTTATTAACTGTTGGAGGTACTGATTTTTGCCTGATCGTAGTTGAGATGTTCTGCAAAGTGGGTACTGATGTAAAAAATGTCTGGAAAATTTGATTAGGTGATGTACAGTTTGTCTGGAAGTTTAAAACTTCTATCTGCTTGAATGGTTTATAGGAGTGAACTTGGTTTTGTTATGCCCGATGGCAGAAGGACATACAGCGTTACCGTCAGTCCATTCTTCCGTCCGTTCAAGCAATAACTCCAGAAGTATTTTATGAATTGGTTTCATATCTTACATGAAGGTGTGTAACAATTAATACAAGTCAACTTCGATATCCATTAAAATCAAAACATTTTCACAGGAATTATGGTCCTTTTTTGACAGCAGGGGCATTTCTGTCCTCCTGACACATTTCTAGTTTATTCCAGTGAAGTAGGAATGTTGCCTTCCTTTCATGATTTTTGACAAAGTCTTTTTTCATTTAATAAAAATAATACTCTGAGCAATTCTGAACTACTTGACTGCACAAAATTGTAAGATCTGATATTCCACTATGACTACTCTGACCTCGGTCATGTGGTAAGTGTGCTAAAGTTGTAAGCTAGCTATCTGGGTTGGAATCCCGGTCGCAGAGGGTCATACCCTTCTTTGAAAATATGACAAAAATGAAGATTTTCTTGCATATTGGTAGAAGTTACCGGTTCCTAGTGGTGGGGGAAGTTAGTACTGGTTAGAATACAGTCCAGGAAAACCCGTTAGGAGAACCGGTCACCATATAATATCATTGAAAAACGATGTCAAACCAATAGAAAATCCACTATGACTAAAACCTTAAGAGGTATATCAATCTTCAATCATATTAATGTACAGTGCAACCACCACTCCTTGGGAGAAGCAAGATTATGTTGTTGTTGAGAGGTTGTTGCTCTAGAGAGGTTAGATAAATAGTTAAATCATGCAGTGGGAAAAACTCAAGTTGTTGTTGAAGGGAGGTTGTTGCTCAAGCAAGTGCCACTCTAGAGAGGTTCTGCTGTATTCATAAGGTTATGCCAAATAAAGTTTTTTTTTAGATGGCCTTATTTTACATGTTCGTGAATTTGAATTGTGGTTTATTTCTATTTACAGAAAATGTAGACTGGGCTTCATGTAACTTGGGAATATTTCTCTGTCAAGATTGTGCAGGTATACATAGAAGTTTAGGTGTTGACATCAGCCGTGTAAAGTCAATTAAGTTAGATAATTGGGAAGATGATCAGGTTAAGGTAAGTTTATTTTTTTTGAGCTTGTCTAACCAGTCGGAGAATGTGTCGGTTAGCAGATTGACAAGCATTTAGAGGGTTCTGAAACAGGGTACACATGTTATTTTTGAAAGTACAAGTTATATAGTACGTGAGAATCCTAGTTGGTTTAATTTACATTAAAAGTGGATACAAACAAATTACTATTTTATCATATATACTTCTAAATTCAATGACAGATTATCAAATCTAATTGTTTTCAAGTTAGACAAAAAAATGCTACATATATGAAAGATGCATTTGTTTACTTAAAACTGTTAAGTATACGTTGTAAAACTTCCAAGTATTGTTTGTTTTTCACCAAACTTTAGAAATGAATTGAATTTTGATGGTTATAACTGTTAATTATACCCCACAAAAGAAGTTTGACAGGGAGTATATTGGAGTCACTGTAGCAGTCAGGCGGTCAGTTTGTCTTTCCGCATACAATATCACAAGTTTGTGGAGCGAACTACTTCCTGAAACGATGGCAATGAAATTTGAAATATGTCATCACCATGAAGAGTAGATATGCAAGACACAATTGCCGTGCCCAGTGAATCACACATTTCAGAGTTATGTGCCCTTGAACTTAGTCATATAGTGTACTTTCGCATTATTAGTGTCAAAGTGGCAGCAGGGGTATTAGTCACTTCTGTGACAAAGCTCTTGTAGAAGTGAGTGATATTAAGTTGAGCCATCTTGCTGTCCAACATTTTGGGTCTTACAATGATTTATTGTTCTGTGTGTTTTGTATTTTTTAATCTGTGTAGCAGATATATAAATTTATTCACTATTTACTGCAGAAAATGTCAGAATTGGGAAATGAAACTGTCAACCAGAAATATGAGCAGCATTTACCAAAGTATTATGGACGACCTTCACAAAAAGATGTAGAGTGAGTACAGAAATCTCGTTGATTTATTTGTACCTTAAGACCAGTCGGCAAACTCAATCTCGCTATTTGAATAAGGAGTTGAAGATAGATCAATCCTAAAATTCAGTTTATCTACATTCTTCCAACTTTAATTTTCTAGGTAAAAACTTAAAACTGATAAATTGATAAAAGATAAACTTCCTTGTAAGAATATAAACTCTTTTGTGTTGCTAAGTCCTTTTGTGAATACGATGTATATTATATTTCTTCTGATAAATTGTAGGTGCGTTTGCTTGTTCTAACCCAGTAGTTTTCTGTATCTCAATTACACACATCTAATTGCTATAATTGGCTGGTGACATTTAAGGGAATTTTGTTCTGTCCTTTATGGAAAGCCAGAATGTGTACTTGATTCATAATGTACTGTGACTTCTGTAATTTGAGACTTAAGTATGTAATATGATAAATATGATAAACTTGTACATGTATTAATGTTATTCAACAGGGAAAATTATTATGTAGTGTTTAGCTTCATGTGAACCATATCAATATTTAATGATTATGTTGATATGAGAAGACATGCAAACCTGTGAACAAAGGTCACCCTGAGGAAAGACAAAATGTGGCCTTTATTCAGGGTTGGATGCTAACACAGGCTTGACTGTATCTAATGAATTAATTTTTTGTTTGATAATTAACACTCATCTCTAGCTTAGATATCTTTTGAATTGTATGAAGATATTTCTGCTGGTAATACCAGTGTCATAATTTTCAGGGTATTAAGATCACAGTTTATCAGAGCAAAGTATGAACGTAAAGAATTTGAGTATCCAGACAAACAGTCACCCTACAGTTCCAACAGAAAGGAGGGCTATATCATGAAGAAAGGCAAAAAAGATGGACGATTTAACTCTAGAAGATTTCTACTCAATTCTCAAGATAATCACATACAATATTTCAATAAAGAAGGAGTAAGTGTGGTTGCATGCTTTATGTACATAAGTCCCCCCCCCAACACACCCACACACACCAAAAAAAATCTAGGATTGGCATGAAAATATAGGGTTGGGAAGATTTGATGAAAGTAGGAACTTTTTTGCAAGAACACAATGTCTATAATGAACTATAAGGGGTCTCCATAGTCAAGTTGGTATGGTCTCTGACTAGTGATCACTAGCCACTATCCGTTCTGAGCTATGAGTTAGAATCTGTACGAGCACAAATTTCACATTTTAGGGAGCTGTCCAGCTAGCTTGCAAAGGGTCGTTAGTTCTGTACCTAGGTATTTGTACCTAGGTGTATGTCTAGGGTCTTCTCCAATGTTAAAGATAGAAAAGTTGCTGATTAACTCTTGACTGTTGTTGTCATTTTAAACATCAGAAAAAAAACACAAGAAAAGTGACTATAGTCTTACATCAGTATAGCTTTGTTTGTATAATTTAAATCGGGAAATTTATTTTTATTATCATTTAAAGTGCTCACACTTTCCTTGACACTACAGAAATTGAACATTCTTAATTGAATGGAAGAAGGAAATATTTGTACATGCACTTAATATACACTAAGGCAGCTACATGTTGGAATGAAATGATACAGTCCCTTTATTTCAGTCTTAGAAATATCCTTCTTGACTTAGACCAGTTAACGGGAGATTGACTTTACTTGAGTATATATTTTCAATGATGAGATAATATGTATGGAAAAATGAATTGAATTGAATCTGTTTTAGAGATAATTCAATTGATTGTTGCACCTTGAATTAGTATCACTTTATGTAACATTGACACTGTTTATTATGAATTAGTATACAGTTACTTCATGGGCATTTGTGGAAGTCAAAACTGTGGTCCTGAGGTGAAGGGGTGACTTTTGAACTGTTGCCCAGAGGCCATACCCCCGATGCCGTGAACTACAGTTTTGAAAAATCTTCTACAAAAGTTTCTACAAAATCTAAGAGGTCTTGGAATTTACAAAATCACAAAATTTGTTTACATCAGAATCATATAAACGCAGAAATCAGAAACATAAACATTTGTAGTGCTAAAAGATACTGTTATACTAAAACCCCAACTGCAATCGGTAAGATCTGCCTTGACGGAATGTACTTATTTAACCGGACATTCATTTCAGAAACACCCAATATTGAGGCAGTCAACTGTCAAAAATGTTCACCGGTCAACAGTTCACAGTATGACTTAAATTATAAATCCTGACAAACATCAAACTTTTTTTGTAAAAACAGCAAAAAACAACAAATATATAATGCATTGGGTAATAATAATATTTTACATAATATTAACACTGTTTATCATGAATTAGTATTACTTTAGGTAACTTTGACTTTACCATGAATTAGTATCATTTTATGTAACATTGACACTGTTTAGTGTTTACAATGAAATAGTATAATTTTACGTACCATTTGATACTGTTCACCATGAATTTGTAATACTATACGTAACATTGACACTTTCAGCCAAGAGGATTAAAAGACACTCTACGGTTAGATGATGTGAATGCCGTGTTTGTACCTGACAAGGTTGGACATCCTAATGGATTTCAGATTACTTACTTTAAGAATGGAGTTACTAGGAATTTGTTCTTATTCTGCGATGATGCTAAGGTTTGTTTTTTAATTTTTTGTATAGAACAATTGGCTTTTTATATCCAGAGTTACCGTAATAATACTGTAAAGCACCCATGATTTACAAGAATTTATTTTTACTTGTATTTCCAAATCTCCCTTTTCTTGATATTCATAGTTTTTGCGAAGACCATAGAGTTATATGATTAAGGCAAAATTAGGTAGAGCCCCTGAAAACTGGACCCCTTCTGGACTGGGCTTGAAGTATAGTTTACTGAAAATTCTGGTTTTAAGATAAATTCTGACATAAATGAAAAATCTTCTGATTCCCAGGGAGTCTAGTTTTCAGGTGTTTCGCTGACTATGATGTGGAAATGAAACTACTACATCAGAACTTAAACATTACACAAATATAATCAAATTCTGGTTTAGATCAGTGAAATAAATATCATACAAATTTGATTTGTTTTGCAGTACTAGATAGACAGAACACCTCTATGCATTGAGGAGACATGTTTTTGTTATTTAAATGATAGCTCTTATAATTGCGATTAAAGCTATTAGTCATATTCAAATATGTCATTGAATGAATGATTAAAAAGAAGACAAATAAATGTCCTTAAATTCAAGGTTACTACATTTACTTTATGATACTTATTCATGTGATATTTAGACCCACCTCCATGGTCCAGTGGTTGCTGACTTCAAATCACTGTAAACTCTCACTGAAACTCTCACTGATAGAGGATCATGGGTTCGAGCCCAGCTACCGGCCATGCCTCCTTATGTGAGAAAGTAGGTAGTTGCTTACGGATGATGGAGTCTAGTACTGGTTCTTCTCAGGAAGGTTAGGTGAACTGTCCACCTCATATGACTCTGACTGTTGAAAAGGGGTGTAAAACTCAATCAAACAATTTATCTGTTGTTGTTGTAGTTGTTGCTGAGCTCACCACAATGGTGGTAAGTTCAGTGTTGGTGCATCCATCCGTCTGAATTATACTTGTCCATATCATTACTCTATCGTTAAATGGGGAATTTGAATTAACTAGGCACAAATGTTCACCATGATTAGGTAGCGATTGTGCTTAAGATCCATGTGCGAAAGTTAAGATCACATTTTAAGATTCAGTCTAAAACATCTTGTCAATACCATTATTCTGTCTTTTTAAGATATGATTATGTAGCATCATAATACAAGTTATTATAGCAGACTCAACATGTTGCCTTTGGGCTTATACGTTTTGTAGACATGACCTCAGATTTCTCTCCCTGGAAAGTCATGCTGTTTATTGTTGTCGCCATGATTTAAAATTAATTAATGAGTTAAAAAATATTTTTTCGTTACTTTATACCCTCGATATCTTGTTAATTTTCTGTTGTCTCATAGGAAGCAGTGGATTGGTTTACAGCCATACGAAGTGCTAAGTTGGACAGGAAAAGACTAGCCTTCCCAGCCAATAATGAAGATGAGGTAATGATTGACCTATATAAGTTTTATGTACTGGCTGACATATTCTTTGTGTTAAAGATGATCGCTAATTAATTTTTAGCAACATTCAGAATTTTACAAATGTTTGTATGTATTTAATATTTAATATCTAACCTACAAAAAAATGCAATAAAAAGGCGGGTCACCGTGTGTAAATTTTTTACAGGTACAGTAAAACCCCGATTATCCGAAGTCGTCGGGACCAAAAAATTACTTCGGATAATCCGGGGTTTCGGATTATCCAGGGTAAGGGAAATCTAGACAAACGTATGAAAATAAAGGGAGATCACTCCCATATATATGGCGTACTCGTATAGAACAAAATTAATGTGTTATGATTCATATTTTATTTACGAAAAAATACATTAAGATAAACATGTGCATGTTTAATGTAAAAACAAATGTATGAGTAGTTTGTACCATTATTAATTAGTCAAAGTCACGAGGATCCCAAAGTGAAACTACGAATACAAATGAATACCCAAACGGTAGCACATGTCTTTACAAATGAAATATGTCTTTTACAAATATGAAATATACACAGGATATAGAATAAGCAGACTATTTAGATAAATTATAAACAGAAATAAAATAAAAATCCAACGCAAAGTTTCATTTTATTGCTACAGTCACAAACACGAGCGTCACACAAATCGTTGTCGTCCTAAGATATCTTAGCATATCGTGTTTGTATTCATTTTCCGAAAATGGGTTGATTTTGAAATCGAGTGCGGTGATTAATATTGGTTATGTGTATTGTTTGTCGATTTAGCAAACTTCAAAAGTAAAATGAACATTTTTAATGTTAGTTGCTTATTAAAGTGAAATTATGATGCAATTTATAAATGAAGAGAAAAATAGGCTAATTTTGTTCCCATTACTGCAAACAATGATCCAAACCAACAATGCATTGTTCACGTACAGTGGTTTGATAATTTGTTGTTCACACCCTTTGACACGCTAAGAAATCCTACAATGGATTTAACTGATCGATCAGAGTTAATTGTCGACTTCGGATAACAGGTGTGAAAATACGCATTCGGATGATTGTGGGGACCTGTTTATCACTTCGGATAAGCCATGGTATTCGGATTAGACGATTCGGATAGTCGAGGTTTATTGGCATTGAATTATATAGAGGGAAATTCGCATTCGGATGATTGTGGGGACCTGTTTATCACTTCGGATAAGCCATGGTTTTCGGATAATCCCGAGTTCGGATAATCGAGGTTTTACTGTATTTCAAGAACAATATCCTCTTCAGGACCAGTTCAAACCAATGTTTTAGGCATAACAATAAAAGTCGATGTATAATTTAAAAAAACATTTAATTTATTAATTACATTAAATAACATTACATCATGAGATAGAAAGTACACCATATTTTTGCAAACCATGAATTAAGACTAATTCAGGCCAGAATATAATATCTCACCAAGCTTATTTTCTCACTAAAACAATTTTTTGTCTGTGGGAGGGGTATAAAATTTGAAGTTAAGTAATATTTGTCCCTGTAAAAGGACAGATATTAAATACAAATTTGTCACTGATAATATTATATCTCATTTTTTTATCCATCGTCACTCCTCCCTCGTCATTCGGTAATAACGTTGCTATAATGCAGGACGCAACACGACAAAGCGATACACTGTTGATAGAAACTGTCGCGATCATCCTTAAAGCTGTATATATAGACAGTTATAATAGTGAACAAGCTTCAATAACTTTGAGATAACATTAAGGATATTTTACATCCTGTTCCACATAAATCAACACTCATAAACTCAAGTGTGAGTCATTAGGTGTACAAGTGGAATAAATTGATATCTAATTATTTATTTTTACATTGTTGAGAATGAGTTTCCAGTAACTCAAACACACAGTGATTTTGTACATGAGGGGTGTTTCAGTGTATACTCTCCAAATGATTTTGTACATTTTATCATCTGTGAAAAAAAATTGTCTTTTGTATTAAGAAGTTGAATGAATTTGTACTGAATTAAAACTCTTGATTTTCCATTGTCTCAACAAACTGAAATGTACATTCTTTTTCATTAATTTATGAAGAACTTAGAAATGGATGTGTCACTATATAATTATATATGCTTGGTAAAATATTGAATACTCAGTTTTAGAATGACAAATGATGTCTTTTTAAAACTTGTTGAAATGTTAAAACTGTAATTCCTTCCATGTGATGTTTTATGAATGGCCTGAATGTTTAAGTGAGTCGTGCACCATCAGACATTGATATTAATGATCTTTAATGACCCGCCTCCCTGGTCGAGTGGTTATGGTATCTGACCTCATATCGCTATAACCTCTCACTGATAGAGGGTCATGGGTTTGAGCCCAGCTACCGAACATATCTCTTTATGTGAGAAAGTAGGCAGCTAGTTGGTACGGAGGATGGGAGTCTAGTACTGGTTCTTCCCAGGAATGATGGTTAGGTGAAATGTCCGCCTCAAATGACTCTGACTGTAGAAGAGGGGGTAAAACTCAAACAAAAAATGTCATACAGTTTCTTGACTTATGTCTGCAGATGATTCAAACTAAAACATTTATAAGCATTAATGTTATCATGTCAATGTCTTGAAACTATACATGATTGTATTTATTCTAAATAATTTCAGTTATGTTTGGATTTAACTTCCAATTTTATGTGTGAGGGGTATTTATTGAAAAAAGGACCAAGAAAGGAACCTTACCGACAAAGATGGTTCACATTAGAAAGAAGGAAGCTTATGTATTTACAAGATGCACTTGTAAGTCTTTAACAAATATTATAACTCAGTGTTTACATAAGAAATCAACACAATGTCTGTCTATTGGAATATTGATTTATTTGTTGCCCTGAATGTTGTATTGTTAATATTAATTAACTGTTCATGGCAAGTTTTCACTTCAAATGCAGAACCAATATGAAGTTCAACACGGCATTATGAACATAAAACTCAACCATTATGAAAAACACTGTCATTATGAAAAAACTTGAGATTTGGTCATTCTGATTGGCTGTCCAGCTTGGCCAATATGGAGCTGCTGCTATATTCAATAGTTGATTGATCAAATTGATAATAAGTAAGTGTTTTCATAATGGCTTCAGACAGTCATATTATCCTTCGGCCTCAGTCTAATATGACAGTCTTCAGCCCAATAACAAGGCCATTATGTCTTAAAGTGTCTCTGTATTATTAAGAGTATTAATATCTTTGAATTCTTCAAATTACTCATGTGAGCGGTTATTTAACATTTTGTATTTTCCAGTCTGCTACACCAAAAGGGGAAGTCTACATTGGGCATAAGGATGCTGGATATTCTGTTTGCAATAATACAAAAAGTAGATCTGATGCTTTAGAGTTTGTTCTAATAACACCTGAAAGAGAGTATGAGCTCAAAGCCGAAACTGTGGAAGAAAAAGACAAATGGATTAAAGCATTGACTGCAGTTATTACTACCCCACCCACTACACAGGACATAAAAAGTAGGAAGCTGTCAGATTTATCTTGATACAATTAGTTTACTGAACTTTTTATTTATGCTTCACTGTTTCCTTCTTTTTGAATTCATTTGAGATATATATTTCCTGGATTTCTACCTGTACCTATTCCCTTTTCACACATAATGCCAGCAGTTAAATTCCCTGCAAGGCTTGTGAATCAGGGATATGTTACACATGGCTCTCTGTTCTTTGGATGACCTCTTACAGTCCAGCACTTTACATATCAAACTCTCTGTTCCTTTGGTGACCTTTTACAGTCCAGAACTTAACCTATCAAACTCTCTGTTCTTTTGGTGACCTCTTACAGTCCAGCACTCAACCTATCAAACTCTCTGTTCTTTTGGTGACCTCTTACAGTCCAGCACTTTACATATCAAACTCTCTGTTCTTTTGGTGACCTCTTACAGTCCAGAACTTAACCTATCAAACTCTCTGTTCTTTTGGTGACCTCTTACAGTCCAGCACTCAACCTATCAAACTCTCTGTTCTTTTGGTGACCTCTTACAGTCCAGCACTCAACCTATCAAACTCTCTGTTCTTTTGGTGACCTCTTACAGTCCAGCACTTTACATATCAAACTCTCTGTTCTTTGGGTGACCTCTCACAGTCCAGAACTTAACCTATCAGGCTCTCTGTTCTTTTGATGACCTCTTACAGTCCAGCACTCAACCTATCAAACTCTCTGTTCTTTTGGTGACCTCTTACAGTCCAGCACTCAACCTATCAAACTCTCTGTTCTTTTGGTGACCTCTTACAGTCCAGCACTTTACATATCAAACTCTCTGTTCTTTTGGTGACCTCTTACAGTCCAGCACTTTACATATCAAACTCTCTGTTCTTTTGGTGACCTCTTACAGTCCAGCACTCAACCTATCAAACTCTCTGTTCTTTTGGTGACCTCTTACAGTCCAGCACTCAACCTATCAAACTCTCTGTTCTTTTGGTGACCTCTTACAGCCCAGCACTTTACATATCAAACTCTCTGTTCTTTTGGTGACCTTTTACAGACCAGCACTCAACCTATCAAGGTCTCTGTTCTTTTGGTGACCTCTTACAGTCCTGCACTCAACCTATCAAACTCTCTGTTCTTTTGGTGACCTTTTACAGTCCAGCACTCAACCTATCAAGCTCTCTGTTCTTTTGGTGACCTCTTACAGTCCAGCACTCAACCTATCAAACTCTCTGTTCTTTTGGTGACCTCTTACAGTCCAGCACTCAACCTATCAAACTCTCTGTTCTTTTGGTGACCTCTTACAGTCCAGCACTCAACCTATCAAACTCTCTGTTCTTTTGGTGACCTCTTACAGTCCAGCACTTTACATATCAAACTCTCTGTTCTTTTGGTGACCTTTTACAGACCAGCACTCAACCTATCAAGGTCTCTGTTCTTTTGGTGACCTCTTACAGTCCTGCACTCAACCTATCAAACTCTCTGTTCTTTTGGTGACCTTTTACAGTCCAGCACTCAACCTATCAAGCTCTCTGTTCTTTTGGTGACATCTTACAGTCCAGCACTCAACCTATCAAACTCTCTGTTCTATTGGTGACCTCTTACAGTCCAGCACTCAACCTATCAAACTCTCTGTTCTTTTGGTGACCTTTTACAGTCCAGCACTCAACCTATCAAACTCTCTGTTCTTTTGGTGACCTTTTACAGTCCAGCACTCAACCTATCAAACTCTCTGTTCTTTTGGTGACCTTTTACAGTCCAGCACTCAACCTATCAAACTCTCTGTTCTTTTGGTGACCTTTTACAGTCCAGCACTCAACCTATCAAACTCTCTGTTCTTTTGGTGACCTTTTACAGTCCAGCACTTAACCTACCTACCTCTCTGTTCCTGGTTTTATCTCTGACACTGTAGCACTCACTTTACCTTCAGAGTTCTCTATTTATTCCCTGTTCTTAGGTTTTACTGTTTGAATATAAAGTTGATACCACTTTTTTACATGCTTCACACTTTGTTTATTTGTTTTATATTCTTGTCATGTTTTCTTTTTTCAGTGTACACAATGATGAACAGCAGATGAGTGATAGGTGGCATGCCACTGGTGTATCATATTTGATTAAAACCTTTATAACCAATTGAACTCAAGTCTTCTATATATAATAGCCATAATAAATGATACAAATTAGTCGTAAATTATTTTTACTGTTTATTAATTTTGCTTAATATTAGTAATTCACAAATGTACATTTTACATACACACATTTGATATTATGTTAATTTTCATTTGTTTGTACTGATTAATGCTAAATACTTTACTTAATCCTTTTTGCGTTAGGCCATCCTTAAAAAATTGTGTTTGCCGTAATGCTACCTACCCACCAAAAAGCCCTCTACCCAACTTAGTTTTTTGGCCACAGGATTTTTTTTTTATTAAAAATAGCATTCTGATATGTATTTTGGGTTACATATAAAAAATAAATTGAAAAAAAATCGTACCTACTTTCCCACTGAAAGTTTTCTGGGACGAGTTACAGCAAACAAACATTTTTTTTTAAGGATGGCCTTATTGTCGTGTAAAGGAATGGAAATAAGGCGAGTGTGTAAATGGAAGAGAAGGCGAGAGAGGGAAGGGGAGGGGGGGTGTATGTAATACAGTACTTTTGTAATGTAGTGATGCATAGGATTTTTTGGGCAGTTATCTGCTTGTGTTTGTTCATTTTAGTGAGGTTTGAAAATAAATGTGTGTTGTATGTCCTTTCTATTCTTATAAGTACATGTATGTAATGTTTTCTTATGCCTGTATTTCTAAACATTCCAGTGAATATGCAATTCAAATTCTTACTTTGATAGTATCTTTTTTTGTAAAAGTGAGTCCATTGTATTAACTGTGTGTTTGATGAGACATATTTGAACTTGATTAACAAAGTGATTAAAATTTGTAAAGGGTTATTTGTTTATAAGGCAATACAAATGTAAATTCTTGCCAGCATTTCCCCATCATTGTGGTATCCACTTATTTTATTGATTTATCATTGATATTGTTGGTGTGGTCCATGGACAATGATTACACTGTTTTATTTATGAGATAATTGGAATGAGTTTTTACTCAAGAACTGCTTGTTCTTACGATTGACTTTTTATTTTGTATGAAGGTATTTTTAGTGCTTAGTTATAAGAATTCAACAATGGATGTCATCACATTGTTAAGTGGACTGCTCTGTGAAAGAAAAATCAAGATTAGGTCATCCTTAAATTTTGTTTGTTTATCCGTAGATAGGCATTTTTTATTATGTTTTTATTATACACTTGTCATGAAAATCAATAAGCTTTAATTAAGAATAAAAAAATTTTTTAGTGGAAATTGCTACATAAATTTTTGGGTCAGGTAATAAGTCAGTCTTGTACCTGGAAACAAATGATTGTTTTTATATAAATGATTATTATTATAACAATAATATATTTCCAGGCAATATTTATGTCTCATAACACTAACTAGATAAAATTATTATGGCACATTTTAGTTATTTTTACATAATGTAGATTTTTTCACTTTAATAGTGCATTTTATACCCAGTAAGAATGTTAAGGATAATTTACCTATGCTCAAAAACTGGTGCTACATTTTTATCTTCATTTTGAAGAGTGATTGATAATCATTGATAATTTTCTGTTTTTTTTTTTTTCAAAATAATGCTAGAGTATTTTCAAATCATACTCAAACATTCTTTGTCCAGTGCAATTTTTCAATTGTGGAATCTCAATTTGTGATATAATGGTATTGATCATTGCATGCCTATTGATGTCCCATGAACCAAAGATGTTACAGATCAATCACAAGTATTTGGTGTGTTTTCTAGTATATACACTAAAACATTGATAATAATAACACCACCTTTGGGTCCAGGGGTGTGTTTCATTGAAATTCCTAGGACAACTGATATAGGAGTGTTCCTAAGATCATCCTAGGAATTGTCCTAGGTGCATTATTTTAACAGCAGTTCTTTTAAAAGTTAAATTTTGACTTATGACCTACTGTTCTAAAGGAGATAAAATGACACTGCCAAGTGTTAACATCTGGGATTTTAATGTGTTTTGTGCTATTCATCTGCTACACAAATATGAATGTGCAGCAAAAGCAAATATTTTAGTCATATAGCCCAAAATGCATTTGTTTATGGCAAAATTTGCACTTAGGACAGCTCTAAATTGTTCCTAGGGTAATGGGCGGTTTTGCTCTTAAGAGCAATCCTAGAGATTTTAATGAAATGCACTTATGGCAAAAATCAAGTACTTATATACATACATGGATTCGCAACTTCCGTATTAACAGTTTAAAGTAATAAAATCCCGCAATAATAAGACGTGAATCAGCGGGAATACAAGCTATTGTTTACAAAAGCGAAAATACGAAAATATCCATGATAATCCAAATGATAATAACAGCAAAAATATCCGTGGTATTCCGAATGTTTAATCTCGGAGAGGAAAGGATTATAATGGATGTCTGCCATCTTGGAATTTAAATATCTTTAAGGAATTTGTTGCATCCTTTACCAATTTCCCATGCCCAATTGCCAGAGTTTTTTTTGTATAATCAAATTCGTAAACACCCAATTACAGTTGTCGGACATTGCCAAGTATATAGCAATGCATTATGGGATCGCCGAACGATATCGTTTGAGCTATTTTTAGCAGTTGCGAATCCATGTATGTATATAAGTCCTTGCAAAAATGAACTTTGGAATTTTAATGAAACACACTCCAGACACTTTGGTCCTAGTGTTATAATGGTATATAGGAGGATGTATCAGAAACTGGTACAAATTCAGTTGTTATTAATAATGAGGTGGTCTAAATAAGGAGGTAGTCACACGTAGAACCAAGCACTGTTTTAAGAAAAGCACAGGAATGGTATTAGGCGTGTACCTAGCACGATAAAGAACCAGGAAATACTGTTGGGATGTAAATGTCCAGTTCTCCTGTATCTAATCTCCCCTCTCTCTCTCTGGACGATAGATGTTGTATGGGCCATTAAACAACAGATAAATAAAATTGATGGGTTCATGAATTGTTTTAAGTTAGTTGTTGATATTGTTATATATATAATTATATATATATATACATGTATATATATATATAAACTGCTGGTTAAATGAAATGAATCTGTAACATTTGCTTTCATATATCAATGTTCAGGCGTAAGGTTATTGTCAATTTATATCTTGATAAATAATGTCATATCTGTAATCTGATCATCTTCTTACAAGGTCCAAGGACAAAAGATGTTATGCCCCTGTGTCTGTAGATGGGGTAATATTGTTTTTGGCCTGTCTGTCTATCTGTCTGTCTGTTTGTTTGTACCAAACTTTGCTTGTAAAATCCAAACACTTCCATCTACAATTATCTGACTTCATAAGTTGGTTCCTCATGACAACCTCAGCAGGACCTGTGCATTTTAAGGGCAGTAGGTCAAAGGTCAAGGACACCAAGAAGGACCATTGTGTTTCAAAAACACAGGTCAGAGTTTTCTTTCTGGGTGGTTTATTAGCAGAGGTTATTGTCTGCGGTTGTTTCTTGTATCTTAGTGTGGATTTTGTTATGTCAGCTAATGTGTACAAGTCTCATGGTGTATAATAGCATATGTCTTCATCTTTGTAAAAACTGTATCGACCAAGTTATCTTATGTTTTACAATTTTAGTTTCCTCTATTACCAAATATCCATGTCCAATGTCTGCTGATATCATATACTCTCACCTAATACCCATCATTTTGTTGTGGTGAAGAAATTATACTTTACAAATGTTATTGTAATTAGTGGACCATTTTAGATCATGTCTGTGACATGTTTTTGCATATAATAAATTATGTCTTCACATATATATAAACACATATGCATGTTAATATATATATATATATATTAGTCTTTATTGAAGTTTTATGACTTGACTTATTTTAGTTACGATTATTCACTGTCTTATCAATTGACGCAAATTGTTGTCTTTCGCTAAATATCAGTATCTTCGGGCTAAAAATGAATGTGTATTTATGTTGGTGCTAATTGTTAGTTATAAGATGCAATATAGTTTTCCTTCTGTTCATTATTAAAACAATGTTGCTACTTGTATTAATATATTAAATAGACCAATGGATAATAAC
The DNA here is from genome assembly GCA_964023205.1 of Lutraria lutraria. Classification (NCBI taxonomy): domain Eukaryota; kingdom Metazoa; phylum Mollusca; class Bivalvia; order Venerida; family Mactridae; genus Lutraria; species Lutraria lutraria. The sequence goes on from OZ026836.1 coordinate 28,836,232, forward strand.
ATACATGTCATATATTTATCTGTCCATTTCTATTTGATTTTCTTAGTTTTTGTTAGTTTTTGTAAGAATGAACCCCTCGGCCCTTATTTTACGTATAAAACTTGTATATGTACTACGTATTGACTTCATACATGTCAAACGTATCGTGAATTAAATCAGGCTGATTGATATTGGCATCACGGTCAATTACAATAAAACATAGGTATGAAATTCAAATTCCTAGGGTTCAAAAAAATCATTTGGATAATTCATGATTTAGAATAATCCATTTCAGTAATGAAATATAGTATTCTGATAATCGGTCATCGAATAATCGAGGTTTTATTGTAGTTGAATACATGTATTTTGTAATATTAGATGTTGAATAGAATGCTAAATTGTAGAAGTTTTCATCAGGAAGTGATTTATGAAATGTGGGTGGCATATCTTGAACATGATATATATTTGTATGTTGTATGATATTATGGTGATTATTTTGTACATAACTTTTTTGTCTTGTTTTTTATCATTACATTATAATTATGTACTTCATTTTTTATTAATTTTTTCTCTGGCAATAGAACAATGTTTATTTTCTTGTTGTTTTTTAATTCTAAGTTTGATGTTTATTTTGCTGTAATTTCAATTTATGATGATTGGGACTTAATTTTTTAAAAAGAAATATTATTTAAACTGTAGATTACAAGAAAATGGTTAAAAACTGTGGTGTAAGATATACAACAACAACATAGAAGTCATGTGATACACTGATTTAGTTAATGTCAAGGTTCAACAGAAATGTATTAAAAATGATATTGTTGATATTTTAGAGAAAAATTTAAAATCTAAATATGTAAGCTACCATGTATCACTGACAATCCTGAAGAACATATAAAGGTCATAGATAAGGACAGACTGAATTAACAGTTAGCAGTTTATTTAGAAGTGTTTGACCTCGTCAACAATTGGTAATTAGTGACTAGTGGAAAAATTAACTTGTGTATTCTTATGTAACCCTTGCAATGTTTGTACTGATATTTTTATCTCTGCATGTATCGATTGGGTACAATTTTATTTGTTCACTTATCAATGCATTGTTAATGAATCATTTTATATCACAATCGGTCTTTTGGTTATAGGGTATCATCAGGTGACTGACAACCGCCAAGCTTTTAACCATGACAGTGAATAACTTAATCACAAGTCTTTGTGCTATATCCAGTGTTAGATAAAAATAGTAAAAAAAAATCAATGTTTATTCTCATGGTGATATCCCAGTTTCAAGTTCAAAAGTTTCCTTAAATAGTATGATAATTTTGCTATTACATCAAAATGAACAGAAATTATTGAAAATAAACTATATAAATACATGTTTTTTTCTGAAATTCCTATTTCCATTCATTGATATAATGTAATGAATTGAAGTTATAAACTTATTTGTGTACTAGTATTCATTTTCTATACAGTTATTTTGTGGACTTCTTTAGGTTAGTTTTTACCCCCATCCACTATAGGTGGTGGGGGGGGGGGCTATACCCTTATGCACTTAATTCAAGTAAAAATGTCCCACCACATCCCATTTCTTTTTAGGGCTGTAATACTGTTGTTCACTGAGGGATTTCAAAACAGCTTGAAATGGTTGTTTGCCTACATTAGGCAGTATGTTAAGTGTAAGGACCAGGCCTGTACCTCCAAGAACAAGGTCACACTTGAAGGTCAAAGGTCAAATATTGGGTTTGCTTTGTTTAGACTGCTACTCAGATGTTCATTGAGAGGAGTCTAATTTCTTTATTGTTAGTGGCAAGTGGCAAAAATGTCCCTTTGCTGCGATGAGGGCAAAAATAACATTAACATGTCTGTGTCAAAGCAATGTGTGAGAGTATTAGTCACATCTGTGACAAGCTCTAGTTTCCTATGTCAACAAAGCTGAGAGCATTTGAACACTAGTAAATGTGTTGTCTTTTGTTGAATGCAATATTTTTACTAATTTTATATATATGTACAAACAGTTTTTCAATAATTTTGATCTATTCATACATTATATGTTTTATAATAATTTTGATACTTTTTTTGCAATCTCTGTTTTGACTGTATGGTATATAATCGTCTCATTGTATGAGTTATGGTTCTTTGAAGTGTCTTCCTAGAATGTTAGCATGTTTATGTTTAGACTGATGCTCTGAGTGGAAGTAAATAATAAATAAAATACTCCATATTCACAAATTATGTTTTTTGTGTGTTTTTTTTACCCCATAATTATGTCCCCTTGTGAAGAAAAGGGACTATATTGCTTGGCACATGTTGGTCGGTCGGTCGGTCGTCCATAACCAAACATTGTCCAACATATAACCAGAGAATGATTTGGCCTAAGCTCCTCAGGTTAGGTTGGGAGCTTTGTCATCACATATTAATGACCCCTTTTGATTTTGAGGTCAGTATGTCATAGATCAAGGTCACAGTGACCTTCAGCACAAAAACCTTGTCCAACAATAACTAGAGATAATGTAAAGGCACCTTTCCAAGGGGGTCCAGGGCGTCTTTTCAACGTAGAATGCTGGAGACGCATTCTGCAGAATAATTTGGTTTAAAAGTTTAAAGTTTATCGGTATTATTGGCATATAATGCCTCTGATCATTTACAATTTATATACATGTCAAGATGGTCAAGACAACAGTTTTTTTAAACAAATAGTATACATAGAAAAAACATAATAATTATATACTTACTTCTCAATACATACAATATACATATATTTGCATTTTTGAAAATTTAAATAAACAAAATCAATGCAAGCACACATATTTGAAAGAATATAATATTACCCCCCCCCCCCCCAAAAATAGAATTAAGTAACATTTAATCAAGAAACATTTAACACAAATGATAATACAGAAGCAGTGTAAACAATATCCATGATTAACTAAGCAGCATTAAGTAATTCTAATTTCTCTAATCTTAATTTCGTAGCAAGAAAAATGAATTTTGCAATATTGTTACATATTGTGTTTGATTGTTTAGACATTAACGCAATAAATTTGTTAATGGAAGGCCAAGATGTATTTTTGATATATTTTGTTCTTAAGTTGTCAAAAGTGTTGTTGGTGTGCTATAGACTAAAATATTTTAACATGAAGATCTTGCAGTTTTTCCCTGCTACATTTATTTATTTTGAGTTTTCAATTATCAAATGATTTTCTAAGAAAGTTGCAATTGTTTAGTAAGAACTACATGCACATTGTTTAAGCTTCGAGTATTCAGATTGTCATTCTTCCAGCCCCTAACCATTCATTTTTATTGGGTTTTTCGCATAGGAAGCTACGCCAGTGTCTGTGATATGCTGAATATGACTAGTTATATATTTATGTGAGCATTTTCATGCAGTTATTACAACTATGGTACATTTTTGTAACATTTACGAGTTCAAAAGCATCTTTTTACGTGTTTGTACAGACTTTGTTTGCCAGGATTTAACAACATGTATCAATAGAAAATGAAAAAAAAATTATGAAAAGAAGTGCTCATAATATTGTTCAAATTCATATTATGAAATTTGATATTTTTTCTGTTTGTATAGCATATTTAAAGATAACTCTGTTTACAAATGCATTTAATATCATCCTAAGACAAATAATCAAAGAAATATTGAAGAAATTATTTTCAGATTACGGAGAATTTTGCACCAAATTACCATACCACTACGTTCAAATTATCTCCCTTATTAAAAACCACAAAATGTGATTCTGGCTTTATTTTCCTGTTTTTCTGCCTCAAATTATTAATTTAACATCCTTACTAATATCCCTATCAAAAAGTCAAACATTTATTTGGCTGGTTGTAATCACAAAAACGATATTATGTAAAGATGTGTCAGAGGACCGTGGGAAAATTTATTTTGAATTCAAAAGTCAGTTCGAGTTGTTTCCCTTAGATATTAAAGTAATAAGGGAATAGGATCTTTGAACCAAATACCTATACTAAACAGTTTAGTATAGGTCTTTGATTGAACCCAAGGGAACCCTTCACAATATTGGATAATTTATCGCTAATTGTTATTTAATTTTTTAAGAATATTATTCAAGTAGACGTAAATGATACATTTTAGTGAGAAACTGCGTCTAACGTACTTGAATATTCTGAACACATAAATGTCCATAATGTTCAAAGTTTGATAATTCATAAATCAAATTTACATATTTCTTCCTCTACATGTATAATTATAAGCATGACTACCTATTGTTTGTGTCTGTTAAGTCTACAATAAAAAACAACATGTTTTTTATAAATTATATATGTGCCTGTCAGGGGCGTTGCTTGCCCTATAATAATGCGTAGGCATCTTTCTAAGGGGGTTAAGGGCATCTCTGCAGCATTTCCCGGTGTGCTATAGCCTAAAATATTTTAATACGAAGTTTTTGCAGTTCTGCATATACGTTGTTTAAGCTCTGGGTACTCCGATGGTCCATTCTTCCAGCCCCTAACCATCCATTTTTATTGCGCATTGATATTTTTGTTAGAAAAAGTGTAGGCACGTGCCTACAGTGCCTATAGGAAGCTACGTCAGTGCTTGCCCATTCCATTGTAAAAATGATTTCGTTTTGATGATTTATATGATATCAGGAATTCAGAAAATTAATTTACAGACTTGTTTGTAGAACGTGTTATTAGTATTTCAATAATACAATCATGATGGAATAGCTTTGTGAAAGACAAGGTGTACTTATTGAAAATGTTGATACACCAAAATGATTACGGTAATCATTTAAAAAATAAACAAATGTCTTAGTAATCTATTTTGATAAACTATTATACTCGGAAGTTCAATAATGAAAAGATGATCTTGTTATAATCAAAGCATTTTCTCTACACTATTGTATTTTGACTCGACACTAATGAATTTCGACTCTACACTATTTTATTTTCGACACTGCACTATGGTATATCAACTCTACATTATTGTATTTCGACTCTGCACATTGTATTTCGACTATAAACTATTGTATTTCGACTATAAACTATTGTATTTCTACTCGACACATTTGTACTTCGACTGATGTTAAACCGTGCTTTCCATAGAAGGTCATTAAGTCATGCTTTAAAGTCCTTATTTACGAATATCAGGGACTTATATGTCATGTAGTGTCCCTGTGAATATCGACATTGGAACTTCCTGGATTGTCTGGCATTATCAATAAATCTAGGAGTTGTGGTGCCTGTTGAGAAATATATCCTACCAATATTGAAGGATGAATTTGGTAGACTTTTATTACAATATTTGCTTCCTTGATTTTCAACGCACGATGATAGCAATCAAATAAGGCAATATCGGGTTTTACATGGCATTAGGTGCTGATGTACTTATAACTTAAGCTTTAGATTTGATTTCACACTCGAAAGATTATATTACGAGATGAAATTGTTTATTGCTTTGATTAGACTGAGGTACTGTAAAAATCTTATGTTGATATTTCTCATCACTGGATACAAATGAATGAGTTTGAATGAAAAAAAGTAAAACTTATTATAATGCTGTATATCGTCAAATGCGCCGAATACATCTATTGGTCTGTGTCGTTGTTGCTTCATGTGTTGCCTTGTGACAGTCAAGGAGACTGCCATCTCAAAGTTATATAGACCGGTTGTACTGTATATACATCCATACAAGTACAAAAGCCCTTTGTAAATACAGTACAACCTCTCCAGAGCGGCCTGTTCTTGAGCAACAACCTCCCTTCAACAACATCGTGAATTTTCCCACTGCACGATTTATCTATTAATTTAACATCTCTTTGGCAACAACCTCTCAACAATAACCTAATTTTGCTACTACCACAGGGTGTTGCTTTGGAGAGGTTGCACTGTAGTTCCATGAACGGGATTCCAGTACATGTGGTCCAGACCGTGAAAAAGAAAACTCGATTGTTTGTGACATACAGCTGGCCTCACGATGGAATTCAGTGATTTTTACTAAGAGCAGTCAAGCATATTAACAGGAAAAGTAATACAAAAATGTACAGGAATTTTATTGAAAAAAATGATAAAAAGAGAATTAAATTCGTTGAAAAACAACAATGAACGTTATAGTTCTAACAACTGTAAAGTTTGATAAATAAGTTATATTTACGTAAACAATTAGACTTACTGTTGTATATTGTCAGTGAAAATTTGAAATCTCTACATATACTCTTATAATATATATATATACATGTACATATTTAGATAAATCAAGGAATTATATATTACATTTGTATATACATACATGTATATAAGGCCTTGGATATATGTTTTGTTCTTCGGCGAAATAGCATGTGTTATTCTTGTAAATTATGGCCAGCAGTTTGGCTTATCAGTTCTGCGTTCTGATTGGTTGATTTGACCAGTCAATCTAAATCTCGCGTATCGTCAATTGTAAGTAAGACGTTATAATGATATCAAAATTAATGGATCACCCTCTATTACATAAATCATTTGTAATGTTAAATTACCCATTTATTTGCCAGTTTTAATTTGAAATTGTGATAGAGTAGCGACCAGGACAGGAAAATGAGAAGGATGTTTTCAACAACATTTATTGCTACTGCTTAGGAGAGGTTGCACTCACGATACAGGATAATTATGTATCGCGAAAGCTGAAGTGTGTAAATGTAGCTTTACTTCAAATCAAGCAAAACTATGGTATGAAAGAATCAACCATCGGGACACCTTAACCCACTTTGCGAGCGGTTCAAGTGCTTCAATAGAAGCTAGAATATCTTAAGATTTCTGAGAACTTTAATTAGGAACCTGTCAGTGGAGAATAATTAGATTAACTTATTTCACACGTAAATCACGCCTTACTAGTATACTTGAGTTCGTATGTTATCATATACTATTGTTCAAGTCAATATTTTCTATGGAATGATATAGACCATGGTGTGGTTATCTCTTGACTGAACGCAATCATCAAAAGATAACAGGGTCAATAATTCATGATAGACTGACGAAGCATTGAGCGTGAGTTAATCAATACAATGGAAGAAAAAGAAAATGGTAGCATAAATAAACAAAGTACTGAACTTACATAGACTTAATTGCATGTTGCAACGTGAAACGGGAACTAGTTTTACTGTTGCATGGCGGATGTAGATAAATACAATACTTAGGTCCGCATAAAAATTCATGCACGCCGAGCGAGTGACGGCTATGGAAACTTGAAGTACCGTTCAGATTCTATCTTTGTCGATGTTCCTGACTTTTGTCAGTAACTCATACATATCCTTGATATCTTATAGATTTGTATCACGTGATAGTTGAAAATGTATTATATGTAACTAATTCTTCTTGTATAATCGTATTTACTTAATAATCAATATATAAAAAATGTATATGGACTCAACTGTTGTATGGCAAAAGGTTAAACAACTTTAGATCAGTTTCCGAGCTCATGTCATGAAAAATTTCTAACTTAATAACGATCAGACAATAATTAATGATAATTGTTGATACATTAGTCTGTCAGCATAAATGATCTGAAAATGTATTTAAAGTTTTAAACATAAATCAGCTCTTCAACCACAATTCTTTGAGAATGAAATGAAGATTTTGAGCTCGGAGATTGTTGTTCTCAAGTTTTATAACCCCGGGACCTGTGGTTGATTACATACTACTTTCAAGATAAAGAAAAATAACATAGCTTGACCTTTCACCAAATAATTATGACCATCACGAATATAGTGGATGGCCGTAAAGTTTTAATACCTCATCAGTCAAATGATTACATGTCCGAACCATCTTCCTTTTCATTCAGTTTTCACTCAGCCTGGCGTCAGTACAGGCTTGTGCAAACATTTAGATAATCTTACCCCCCCCCCCCCCCCCCAACCTGTCTGAGGAAATGGCTCCACTATCTGCATCCGAATTTTAGCTAGATCAACATTGGCAAAACAATCATTGAATCAATAGTCGTAGCTTTATCATCGATATTCTTAAGTCATATAAATTATGTTGAACTGTTATAAATCATTTACGAATCATAACAAAAGTTCTGTAGACATCAGAAAAATATCATTTATTCTTCCATTGTGGCGATATATACAATCAGTTTTCGTAAACTTGCGTTACAAAAATGACCGAGTTTAAAATCAATTACCCTTCAAACTGTTCCTGTAAAGTATAAAACTTGATATACGTGAACTCAGAAACTATTTGTTCAGATTTAGAAATGGTTCTGTTCAATAAACGGAACACACAAATCTAATCCGGACTGTTTTCGATAACTGAACTATCGGTTTTTGTATTTTTTGTTTTTCTTGAAATCTTTCTGTTATCTGATTCCTTCTATGATGGAGATATATTGTAAAAAGACACGAACTAATAGAGTTGATCAGACATCTTTTCCTTCGATTTCTCTAATTTTCAATATTATGTAATCATTTTGAAATCAGAGTTTCCACTTATAAGTCTGATTCTTCGTTTGGATCACTCTTATATACCGTGCAACCTCTCCGTAGCGATCCTCTCTTGAGCAACAACAGCATGATTATTTCCACTGCACAATTTAACTATTAATCTTTAGAGCAACATCCTCTCAACAACAAAATAAGTTTGCTACTCCAAATGGGGTTTGCTTTGGAAAGGCGAAATTCTGTAGTATTAAAATATCAAGCACGAACGTGACAGTATTTAAAATATGACATTCACAAAACATGACTTCCTACATCAGTCGATATTTAGAAATATCACAAACAACTTGTCTAGCTATCTGCACTTGTTTTTTATCATAAATTTATTAATTTCACTGACTTAGAGATTATCACATTAAACCAGAAGCTTTAGTATAATTATATTAAGTAGAACACACAGCGTCTTTTGTCTATACATCGTTGGCCTGTGAAGGATTTGATGCTATCATGGGATGAAAGAGCGAGCAATTTTGCTATTTGTTTGGCTTCACTATTTGTAGCCGTTGATTGAGCGCTTCTCTAAATGGTTCAGTCGCTTCAATGAGCTCAATAAGATTATCAGAAGCATCTATTGTAGGCCTGCACTACGTTAGTCTGGGAAAAAATCACCCAGACTATTTGTTTGAACTGAAAATAAATTGCGACCAAGCGGTCACGTAGTCTAAACGCGAACATGGTATGAAATAAATGGTTGATATAAATAAAATAAATGATTGGGTAGGCGTTTATTACTGACATCACGTAATTCCTGCGTAATGCGGTTTACCACAAAATGTTGATGCGTACTCGAAGTATCGGAACTACAAGTAAATTGTCATCTCTATGATAGAGCTTGTCTTCTTCATCAGCTTGGATTAGTAGAATTTTATTTCATACACATGTACATTATTCACTGAGACACGTTACGTACATCGCAAAGTTCCGAAAGAAATGTGAATGCTAAGCAAAGGAATTTCTTTTCGTAGTATTTATGGTTGGTATTAAGATAACATTATGATAGATACTAGTATAACTATTGTTTGATACATGTAGATTTGTATCTGTTGTTGTTATCAATCATTTGGGTTGCTGCAGATTAGTAGAGCACGGGCATCACGTATTATTGTGTAATTACCATGGTTACATCATGGGTCAAACAGGTCATATATCTATTCGGATTATGTCAGTTATCATTCAATAAACCAGTGATCAGTTGAGAATAGGAACCGATAAGCGATGCTGTAACTGATAGAATTTTAACGTCAATAAGTTATCGATAGATCGCTTGTAGGATCTTGATCAAACTGTCGTCTGCCTCGGTTGATAACACCCAGTGCTGAGTTCAGATGGAATAAACATTTTACTCAATAAAGTGATACATGATACATGATATAATTATTATTTTAAGGATGCCCAAGTTTTTATTCTGAAAAGGTGAATTTATTTTAAAAGACATTAAAGAACGCGTGTTTTTGTGTGAACTCGACGTAGATCGGAGTGTTATATAAAGATACATAAATTATTGCAAATTTACATAGAGGTGCATTTAGATAAGAAAGTAAAATGTTAAATAGTTAAATGTATGGATTATTTAAAAAAGTGTTATAGGAGAAGCTACATTTCACATACTTTCAAAGACATCTGTCCACACAGTAACCACACCGTTTATCTCATTTTTATTGGTTCTAGTTTGGTAAGTAGCATTTTGTAATATTATGTTTTAAAACTTATAAAATTAATGCACTTCATAAATATATCTATATAAACATTTAATCTTTTTATTCACTTCGAATGTTTTACTTTTCGTAAACAATTGCAATTGTAAAACAAATTAAGATTTATAATTTGGTACATTTTTACAAAATAGTACCCGTATACGAAATGTAATGAAAAGTAATTTAATTCTTAAACAATTGGTTTATTCATTAGAAATGAAAGACAATTTGATATAGTCTCTGTGATATACAAATTCCGAACACATGTTCCGTTTATTAAGATCTATAATAACATAAAAATCTATGTTATTTACATCGATATAAATAAAAGAACCCATTGTACCATATAAGTGTGTTTTAATTTACCAGACTCTCCATTGGTCTATCAACCTATCCACTTTGTCTAGATATCTTCTCAACAGCATCATAGTTATAAGTGGCTAATTTATATACATGTAAGTGACAAAAGAGGTCATTGTTTGATATATGATTATTATGGGCATCCTCCAGGGGGCTTATATTTGTCTTAAGATTTCTGAGAAGCAAACATGCTTCATGTAATTACAGTATCAACAATGTTTCACAGAATATAGAATGGTATTTTTTTATATCCAACACAGCGTAGCGTTTTGTCCAATAAAACAAACACATGTCACTGAACATACTTCATTAAAGGCAGATTAAAGAAAACTTGATGAAACTCCATCCATGAAGGTATTTAATGGTCTCACGACATGACCCTTAAATCTATACACTAATAGTTATTCCTGAGTAAATGTATATACAAGATGCTATTAACAGACATTTTCACAAAACATAGATACTAAGAGTTATTCACAGACCATATATACCTAGTATTATTCATAGAGCATAGGCTATTCATAGAGCATATATCTACCTACCATTATTCATAGAGCATATCTACCTTGTATTATTCATAGAGCATATCTACCCAGCATTATTCATAGACCATATCTACCTAGTATTATTCATAGAGCATATCTACCTAGCATCATTCATAGAGCATATCTACCTAGCATCATTCATAGAGCATATCTACCTAGTATTATTCATAAAGCATATCTACCTAGTATTATTCATAGAGCATATCTACCTAGCATCATTCATAGAGCATATCTACCTAGTATTATTCATAGAGCATATCTACCTAGCATCATTCATAGAGCATATCTACCTAGTATTATTCATAGAGCATATCTACCTAGCATCATTCATAGAGCATATCTACCTAGTATTATTCATAGAGCATATCTACCTAGCATCATTCATAGAGCATATCTACCTAGTATTATTCATAGAGCATATCTACCTAGCATCATTCATAGAGCATATCTACCTAGTATTATTCATAAAGCATATCTACCTAGCATCATTCATAGAGCATATCTACCTAGTATTATTCATAGAGCATATCTACCTAGCATCATTCATAGAGCATATCTACCTAGCATCATTCATAGAGCATATCTACCTAGTATTATTTATAGAGCATATCTACCTAGTACTATTCATAGAGCATATCTACCTAGTATTATTCATAGAGCATATCTACCTAGTATTATCCATAGAGCATATCTACCTAGCATCATTCATAGAGCATATCTACCTAGTATTATTAATAGAGCATATCTACCTAGTATTATTCATAGAGCATATCTACCTAGTATTATTCATAGACCATATCTACCTAGCATCATTCATAGACCATATCTACCTAGTATTATTCATAAAGCATATCTACCTAGCATCATTCATAGAGCATATCTACCTAGTATTATTCATAGACCATATCTACCTAGCATCATTCATAGAGCATATCTACCGAGTATTATTCATAGACCATATCTACCTAGTATTATTCATAGAGCATATCTACCTAGTATTATTCATAGACCATATCTACCTAGCATCATTCATAGACCATATCTACCTAGCATCATTCATAGACCATATCTACCTAGCATCATTCATAGAGCATATCTACCTAGTATTATTCATAGAGCATATCTACCGAGTATTATTCATAGACCATATCTACCTAGTATTATTCATAGAGCATATCTACCTAGCATTATTCATAGACCATATCTACCTAGCATCATTCATAGAGCATATCTACCTAGTATTATTCATAGAGCATATCTACCTAGCATCATTCATAGAGCATATCTACCTAGTATTATTCATAGAGCATATCTACCTAGCATCATTCATAGAGCATATCTACCTAGTATTATTCATAGAGCATATCTACCTAGCATCATTCATAGAGCATATCTACCTAGTATTATTCATAAAGCATATCTACCTAGCATCATTCATAGAGTATATCTACCTAGTATTATTCATAGAGCATATCTACCTAGCATCATTCATAGAGCATATCTACCTAGCATCATTCATAGAGCATATCTACCTAGTATTATTCATAGAGCATATCTACCTAGTACTATTCATAGAGCATATCTACCTAGTATTATTCATAGAGCATATCTACCTAGTATTATCCATAGAGCATATCTACCTAGCATCATTCATAGAGCATATCTACCTAGTATTATTCATAGAGCATATCTACCTAGTATTATTCATAGAGCATATCTACCTAGTATTATTCATAGACCATATCTACCTAGCATCATTCATAGACCATATCTACCTAGTATTATTCATAAAGCATATCTACCTAGCATCATTCATAGAGCATATCTACCTAGTATTATTCATAGACCATATCTACCTAGCATCATTCATAGAGCATATCTACCGAGTATTATTCATAGACCATATCTACCTAGTATTATTCATAGAGCATATCTACCTAGTATTATTCATAGACCATATCTACCAAGCATCATTCATAGACCATATCTACCTAGCATCATTCATAGACCATATCTACCTAGCATCATTCATAGAGCATATCTACCTAGTATTATTCATAGAGCATATCTACCGAGTATTATTCATAGACCATATCTACCTAGTATTATTCATAGAGCATATCTACCTAGCATCATTCATAGACCATATCTACCTAGCATCATTCATAGAGCATATCTACCTAGTATTATTCATAGAGCATATCTACCTAGTATTATTCATAGACCATATCTACCTAGTATTATTCATAGAGCATATCTACCTAGTATTATTCATAGAGCATATCTACCTAGCATCATTCATAGACCATATCTACCTAGTATTATTCATAGACCATATCTACCTAGCATCATTCATAGAGCATATCTACCTAGTATTATTCATAGAGCATATCTACCTAGCATCATTCATAGAGCATATCTACCTAGTATTATTCATAGAGCATATCTACCTAGTATTATTCATAGAGCATATCTACCTAGTATTATTCATAGACCATATCTACCTAGCATCATTCATAGACCATATCTACCTAGTATTATTCATAAAGCATATCTACCTAGTATTATTCATAGAGCATATCTACCTAGTATTATTCATAGACCATATCTACCTAGCATCATTCATAGAGCATATCTACCTAGCATCATTCATAGAGCATATCTACCTAGCATCATTCATAGACCATATCTACCTAGTATCATTCATAGACCATATCTACCTAGCATCATTCATAGAGCATATCTACCTAGTATTATTCATAGAGCATATCTACCTAGCATCATTCATAGAGCATATCTACCTAGTATTATTCATAGAGCATATCTACCTAGCATCATTCATAGAGCATATCTACCTAGTATTATTCATAGAGCATATCTACCTAGTATTATTCATAGAGCATATCTACCTAGTATTATTCATAAAGCATATCTACCTAGTATTATTCATAGAGCATATCTACCTAGTATTATTCATAGAGCATATCTACCTAGCATCATTCATAGAGCATATCTACCTAGCATCATTCATAGAGCATATCTACCTAGCATCATTCATAGAGCATATCTACCTAGTATTATTCATAGACCATATCTACCTAGCATCATTCATAGAGCATATCTACCTAGCATCATTCATAGACCATATCTACCTAGTATTATTCATAGAGCATATCTACCTAGTATTATTCATAGAGCATATCTACCTAGCATTATTCATAGACCATATCTACCCAGCATTATTCATAGACCATATCTACCTAGTATTATTCATAGACCATATCTACCTAGCATCATTCATAGACCATATCTACCTAGTATTATTCATAGAGCATATCTACCTAGTATTATTCATAGACCATATCTACCTAGCATCATTCATAGACCATATCTACCTAGTATTATTCATAGAGCATATCTACCTAGTATTATTCATAGAGCATATCTACCTAGCATTATTCATAGACCATATCTACCCAGCATTATTCATAGACCATATCTACCTAGTATTATTCATAGACCATATCTACCTAGCATCATTCATAGACCATATCTACCTAGTATTATTCATAGAGCATATCTACCTAGTATTATTCATAGAGCATATCTACCTAGTATTATTCATAGAGCATATCTACCTAGTATTATTCATAGAGCATATCTACCTAGTATTATTCATAGAGCATATCTACCTAGTATTATTCATAGACCATATCTACCTAGCATCATTCATAGACCATATCTACCTAGTATTATTCATAGAGCATATCTACCTAGTATTTTTCATAGAGCGTAATCTACCTAGTATTATTCACAGAGCGTAATGACTTACCTAGTATTTTTAATTCTAAACCATACAATGTATATATCTTGTATTATTGAAAGAGCATACATACCTAGTATCATTCATAGCATAAAGACCTAGTATTATTCGTAGAGCATAAAGAGCATATATACCTAGTATTATTCATAGAGCATATAAACCTAGTATTATTCACAGAGTAACAATGCACAGAGTATAATTATATAACAAATGTTATTCACAATTCGTACTGGAATTGCATGTTTTCTAATGGCTCATTTTGATACCGAGTTTTTATGTTGACAAGCAGCCATAAAACATATTTATACGATCCGTAATTATTCGCTAATTAAAGTTACATCTTTTATCTAAAACTAAATGTTATAGGTGCAGTATATTACGCCTAGGCAAATCAGACAAAAAGTTATGCACCCTCGTTATCATCACTGGTATGCAAACTCCATTTTATGTTTTATGTTTGGAATTGTTCCCCTTAAAGTGTTTCAGTCTGGAACATTGTCTTCTAAGATGATTTTGTTTTGTTCATATCAAGTTACTGTCATGATACATCGTTCTGTGAAGGTTACACAGTGCAATCTCTCGAAGTATCAAAATTATGTTGTTGTTGAATGGTTGTTCTAGAGAGGTTAAATTGATAGTTAAATCGTGAAGGGAAATTCATGCTGTTGTTGAAGGGAGGTTGTTGCTCAACAGAGATGGTCACTATGGAGAGGTTGTACTGTACCATACAGTCTGTTTCATGTGTTTATCGAACTTGTTGTATCAATAAATAAAAAATGTGGATAAACTTTAGATATCATATAAATAAGGCAAAATGTACTCCTTTTTTGCTGGTGCATTGATCTTAACGAAAGCTTCGTTTAAAAAATAGTATATACATGGACTTTATAGTGATCATTCATTTATCATGTAACTGCGACCATTGTTCTAATATAACAGAAAGTCAGCATGAATAGTGTTTAAGTAATTGTCTAGTCTTAATAAATCATGTAATGAATTAATGAACACATAGCAATATGTGACATTTTAGTCTTAGTCTGCCACTAATGTACCATATAGACAAAATATGGCTCCAGTGGTCTATAATATGTCTTGTAAAGTTGTCGTTCTTATATTTTACAACATGTACTCTTGTATGACAAAATTAAGATTAATATGCAGGAAATTGTATTCAAAACAAGATTACTTCTTCACAAGATGTTCCAACTTCTTAGTTTCGAAGAATGACTTAGAGTACACGGCACATGCGGAACACTACGTCGGTTAGAATGCTTATTTGGATACTCTTCGTAATATGAAAGCTACGGTAGCTACAGATCCTTTCAGTATTATTATTTATGAATAACATCCAAATATGTACTCTAGCCTATGCAGAGTATGTGAGTTTGGTTAGAGCGAAAGGTTGCATAATATAATAACTTGAGGCAAATATGAAAGTCATCTAAACTCTTATATACTGGGTAAATGGACGCAATGTATAAATGGTTATTTACAATATCAATTAAGCTCGTAATTGAAACACCCACACATCATGAAGGTAAATAAATAAGACACTTCAAGAATTAAAAGAATCCCTCTAACCAAGAACACATTTTCTTGTGCGTGTGAGTACACTTAAGTATCTTAAACTTGATAATTGTCTATAAAAGATTTTGATGTTGGATTTAAATGTAATGTACTAAGAAAATGGATGTTTTATGCTCTGCATTCTAATACCTTTTCTTGTATTGCAGATATGTTGTCTGAGCCGTCTACGGTGGTTACAGTACGGTACAATTTCGTCTGAACCAACCTTTAGATAGCATTATTATGTCCTAGGAGTAATATTGAGAAATACATGTAATAATCGGACGTAGTTTACATCAAGTCTGAAGTAAGTCAATGAGAACATTTTGACAAGAAATCTACAAGAAATTTGTGGAAAATGTAATCCAAGATGGAATGTGATGTACGGAAAAACTAGGAACGTCTAAAAACGATTCATACTGTAAATGAATGAAGTGAACCTCCGTTGACATGGCTCCAGTAGACAACTGCTCTAAAGCATTTGAAACTATTCTTTCCCACAGCGGAAAGTTTGGACCCTACCAACGCCGTGTGTATGCTCTTGTCAGTGCTATGCATGTTGTTTGTACGTCCATACTAACTTACATGAAATTCATTCCGAATTTGGAGTTTAAACAAAACTGCAATGAAATAATTGAAGCTGCGGGTAACATAACGTATGTGTTCCTAAGGTTCAATGAGTCTGTGACGTATCCTGTCACGTGTTATGCATATTATGATAATGACATTGGATTGGAACTAGACTGGGTTTTTCCTGAGGTAAGTTTTCATACGCTCATATGAATAAACACCATATTGTCTGTTAATGTAATATTTACGGTTGATGATATATGCACGCCCATTCAATTAATAATAGTTCTTTATTCCGATTTTGAGAATTCATTGATATGTTTTATTAATTTTTAATTATGATACTACGTTAAGTTAATATAGTTATGTTGTAATAAATGTTCTTCGAGATTCGCCGGAAGTGCTGAATGATGATTTAATTAACAATCACAAGAACACGTGGTAAGAGCATAGGTAACATATTACGAAATCAAATACCAGTCGTTCCACAAATGAACGATTGAGTATATGAATTTTATTCCCACACTGTGTATCAATACAAATGGGTATTTTTATGCTCAACACATGTACTTAGAACAGTTTAAGCAATGTATTTTGACTTTTAAATACTTGGAATATAGATGATGTGTAAATTAAGCATGAACTATTGGGTTATTACCGGAAAATGATAGTATGCAAGATATAAAAACGAACTATACTACCATCAAAAACTTAATTGATCGAAATTGATTGGTGAGAATAGAGAACATACGTTTTCCACATGTTCGAACTTGAATTTTTGTTCAAACAAAGATTCAGGAGGGAATGATGCCGAGTTCAAGAAAGGGTAAACGTAACACTGATTTTCCAGAATTCACGAGTTTCACCGGTTGATTAATGTAATACTATCTTTGAAATTTCGCTCAGTCTGTATTTGAATACGTATGATTTTCAAAGATATATGACGTATACGTTTAAAGAAAGCATGTGCTAAATGTCACACGTGAATATCCTGCCTCCGATAAAGACATGTCGATTCATAGTTATTAAAGTCCATTTTGTACAAAAATACATTCTGTGTACTGGTCGGATCGATGTGTTCAAAATAAATACTAAATTAAAATAAAACATTTGTTTCTGATCATAATAACGCACGTTAACCACGACATAAACATGTATTTAGTATATACTATGTGACCACAGTCATCGCGTTCGAGTTAGAATTTGATACGGACACGGATAGACAGCTATCCTTCTTACAATTCCTAGATAACATTGACATTAGCAAACCTTGTAACCTGTAATCTTTTCTATACTAACAAGCAGAATCAAACCACACACAGTGTACAAAATAATAACAACCTCAGAGAGGAGTAACAATGCTGATTAGCACAATGTTTCACAGCAGAGGGAGATAGATGATCTGAAATAATAGCACGTAATGATGTTGTAAGGTGAGGAAGCCTTCCAGATCAGGCAAACGTCAGAAGCTTTTATAGACTAGAGGTAACAGGAGAGTAGCTCATTACGTTAACGAGTTGTTATCACATAGCTTAATACTCTCTAATTGGATGATGTCAATGATTGTATGCTTTACATTCCGACGAATCTCATCAGGTGCGTCCAGAAATAATGCTTCGGAAAAAGAACTAAATTAACCTGTCGGTATATGATGCCTAATGTCCAAAACATTGTCTCAAATGGGGAGGACAGCATCGTTCAGTTTCCAAAAATCATTAATCAGATTATCAGACACACCAGATTTACCCGAATTAAACTTTTTACAGGCCTTGATTATTTCTTCGACACAGAAATAATAATTTAATTCTGAAAACAATACCGCGATGTGAACGACACGACAATGAACAACCATGTGAAACGCACTTATCAGCCCGCATACAATACATGCAACATTGCTGTCTACTTAGATTTCTGGAGAAGAGACGGAAGTCAGAAGTACAGACAAATTGGATTACTTTTGATATAAACCTGATGAAGAACATCTTTTAAGTAAAGACTGTACAGGAAACAGAAAGATTAGGGCTTTCCTTCGAAATTAACATTTTCATAAAAGAACGGAATTGCCTCAGTCAGATTCCAGCGATTGTCTAAGCATCACAAATTCACTTTCTCTCGATTTTCCATTATTACATTTGAGAATAGTTGTGTGCGCTTGTTCCCGGATTGAATTTCGTTGATATTTTTTTCTTGCAATTCTATGGTTTAATTAATATTATTTTCTCAATTTTATAGAAATGATGACATCAACACAAGCAACAAAATGCCATAATCTGTGTTTATTTCTCTAGAAGTTATTTTAAGACTCAATTCCCACGTCACTACATTTTTCAACTTCAATAAATATGCAAACAGCGGGTGTTACTTTCGTCCAGAATTGGCATCTAACACTCTGTCAATATTAATACTGGATGATGACCATCAAGTCTGTAGAAAAATAACGTTTATACGAATTTACAAATAAATCTCCATAGAATCGAGACTTCTCACGCTAGCCCTGTTATTTCCAAACTGTTATTGTAGTTTATATACAGAGATAGATGCCTAACATACCACATGAATATATACAATGAATGTAGTCATATACATGTATCAATACAATACATTCACATGTATAACAATATAATGTCCAAAGATCAAGGGTGACAAAGACAAAAAGAGAAGGTTTAAGTTAACATAGATAATACCATATTCTTTTCAAATGCTTTATAAACAAAAATTGATAATTTGCTAATTATCTTATATTATCATTCTTCAATAATTTAATGAACTTAATCATATTGGAATTCTTCCAAAACTATTTCAACATATGTATTTTTCTAATATCAGCATACAGAGGGCGTTCTAATGAAAAATGAATTTCACCCTCTAGAGTGTGACATAATATACATTTTCTATCATTATAAGGAGTTTTTTTGTCAGGCTTGTGCCATCTGCCAATTTTAGGAGAATTAAACGTATGACAGAAGTATTACATCTAATTCTAGTTTTTTTCAGCCATTCATTCAACATCAGTATGGAGCTGACATATTCTTACCATGATTTTACACATTTCTTTTGTCAAAAACAATGCTGCGTCCACCTGCACTGTTGTTGTTTTATTGTATACTTATATGATGAATTATTTCATTAATAGTTAATATTAATGTTACACCGAAAAATGAAAATATGAGACCACCTCTATAAGGTCATACTGTCGAGTTGTTACCTAGATTGTGCTCATATTTATGCTCGCTGAATTTATTTATAATATGATTTAACAATTGATATTGAAATTACATTCTGAATTTACACGGCCACCAAGTCAATTTCGGCTGAATACTAACAACATCTGACTGGTGTTCTATGCTAATTAGACAACGGTGGCTGGCCAGTCGTTCAATATTTTGTCATTTTTGCTGATTTTACATAATTTACAATTTTATCGTTGCAATATTTCTGGATTCGTTATGGGACTGTGTCTGACATCGACCTGTATGCCTCAGGAATTGCATTTAAACGATGTAACGATTCAGTCTTATCTTGATATAATCAAAGTAGCGTTATTTTATGGTCGTGCTCGGGGGTTAATCTTAATGCTATACTTATCAGCAGACATAAGTGATACTCACTTAAAATATTCCTCGGGTGGTTCGCGTGATTAAGAAAACATTTCATTGCGTCAGTATACTAATATAGAAAAGAGATCTGATCCATCCATTACACAAGTATGTTTCTAAACATTCAAGTACTCATGTAAATTGAACTTAGATAAACTTACACGGGAACTAGTTTAACAATTGCATTGCGGATGTAGATAAACGAAGTACTTTGGTCCGCATAAAAAATCATCCGCGCCGAGCAAGTGACGGCTATTGAAAGTTAAACTATCATGCCGGTCATTCGATATCATGGTAACGAATGTATATAACAGAATATGACAAAGTATATACTGGTGAGCACTTTGACTCTTGTTTGTCCTTCAAGATACTGTAAAAGGAATATTCTAAGATAATGACAGTCTGTTGTATCATTCGAGTAATTATAATGAAAGATACTTAGTAGTTGAAAACACTTACATAATTGTTTGTTGCTTTCTGTGGCTATATCATTTGATTCATTTCAGTTTGAGAAGTGGTTTCTTTTCGTAACTAAAGTCAAACCTGTGGACAAATGTCACCCTTGGGGCAAAATATGGTCTTTATAGATAAGTGGCCCCTGTTCAGGGGTATTGTGTTCTAAATACTAGTAATCAATTACATATTTAAAAGAATGGCCGTTAATCACAGGTTGGCCTTTTTCGAAGGTGGTCGCTAAGACAGGTTTTACTGTAAAAACAGTTTCAACTAATGCATATCAGCTGCCCTTCATTTTTAGTTAATATATTGTCCTTTTTTACACGGTTTATACTTATTTCTTTTTATTAAAATGCACGCAACATGACCATTAGTTGTCAATGCGCCATAAAACAACATGAAAAGAGGTGTTTATGA
Source organism: Lutraria lutraria (assembly GCA_964023205.1). NCBI lineage: Eukaryota > Metazoa > Mollusca > Bivalvia > Venerida > Mactridae > Lutraria > Lutraria lutraria. Next base: position 28,857,676 of record OZ026836.1, read on the forward strand.
AACACGGATGCAACCTGTGACCTTGACCTTTGACCTACTGACCTCAAAATCAATAGGAGCCATCTACATGTGATGACCTACCACCCAACCAAATCTGAAGAGCTTAGGCCAAATCGGTCTCTAGGTATTGGTCGGACAAGGTTTGGTTACGGATGGACCGACCAACCGACCGGCCGACATGTGCAAAGCAATGTAAAAGGGAGTATAATAATAAATTGATTAGAGTTTCGAAGAAACGTTATTTTTCATTACGATTTTTAAATCAAATATGAAAAATGTGGTATCGAACTTTGTTTAATACTTTGTTTCATACTTTGTTTATGTCACATGTTAATTTGCTTCCGTTCGAAAAAAGTTTTCTCGAATAATGACGACAGTATCTAAATCGTTTTTACACGAAAGTATCGTACCACAGAAAAAATATATGGCCGAGTAGAAAAAATATATGGCCGAGTAACATGCGATGGACGAATGTTTGTGTCTTTCAGTAAAATTCTGTCATATTCTTTGTTTATAATATAATGATCACTGACACGTAAAGCAATTTTGTTAATACAAGTTTTATATACAATGCTTATTTTTCTGGTGTTCGTATAAGATTGAGTTATGACGTCAATTTATCGATTGTCTGACAACAGAAGGCTCCTATTTTAATTGCTGTACATATTTCGTGCAATATAACGTCAATGTCTAGAAACATAGATCCTGTACAAATAACAAATATTATTCACGAAAACAATGCAAGACAATTCAACGGAGTAGGTAACCTTGAAGCTTATTGTATTTAATTTAATTTAATTCTTTATTTCCAGTCATGTAAAATTTAAAAATGCGTTTGAAGAACGAAATAGTTACGTGTCCCTTTCGAGGATTTTAGATGAAGGTATTACATCCCTATTTCAGTACTTTTCTGACATATATGCCCAATGCTACACAAATGTTAATGTTACAAAAATGATAAAGCCCAATCATCATTATGTTTTTGATAGCTACTTTAGATACTTCAATTATTTAAAAAATACAAGAGTTGTAGCCCTTGTTGAAAAATAAAAAGAATATTAATTTCTGTAGATATTGCATGCTGATTTATTTTTTATAAAAAAATATAACGGTTAAAATCTGTCCACCCTATTTTGAGATAAGAATTGTGGGTGTTAGGATATGTGTATTTAACGATACATTCTCTAGGGAGAGCCAATACTAATGTGGAATAGAACTTTTGACCTAACATCTTCATGTATGCATTGTATGTAATTTTGAAACATGCACTAAAAATGGCAAAATATTTAAGCTCCACTCATCCACCATGTTAAATTACAGCAACAAATCAAAAACTGGTTTTCAACTTCCACGAGATTCATCAATCATTTATACGAATTCTTACCGTGTACATGTTTCCAATCGTATACTATTTCTTATTCTATTATATCAGCTTACTATTGATTACTAAACTTCATCTCCAATTTCTGTAAATCATATTCTACATGCATGACACGCCTATATACAATTTATAACATTTTTAAAACAAGAACGTCGCGAGCAGTGCCAACGCTCGACTGTTCACCGCCTCGGTGAGATATATCCATCTATTAAGTTTCATGTTGCTACCCTTTATAGTTTCTGAGTTATGAGCTACATTCAAGACGTCGCAGCGATCACCGTGAATAGCTCGATTTTTTCTTCGAAAATAGACGAGCTAAGGAAACTATCATAGAAATACACAGACAATACTATTCTATAAAAGAAACTTCACGTAGGTGAAGCGTAATTAAACATGACAGAGAACAAGCAGGCATAGTGCGCGAGATTTGATTAAACACATATCAGTATAGACAGATCATTGTAACATGACTACCATGCAAATGAAGCAAACAGCGAGGTTTCACTGACAGCCTATCAACTGACGGTTTACAAAATCATCTATGTTAACAAAACATTTCAACCGAACATATTTTTGTTTGAAACGGTGTCATACTTAAATTGAAGAATAACATGATGCAGATACATAAATTAAAATGTGGATGGTAGATAAAAAACATGCAAGACAGTGCATCTATAAAAAGCACTTTAAACGTCTAAACAACCTGATTTTTGTTTTAAGATAAGATTTTAAATTGTCACGTAACGTATACATGTCAGTCATTTTGTTTAAACAACTTTCACTGTTTAGCTTCGATAGATTTTGTTCCTAAACTACTAAAGACTGCAACTCTTAGACATCTAGCTTCAGTAATTGCTGTCATAGAGTATAACTACATAAACATGATAACACACATTCATATACTGTTTGTAACCAAAGGGTACAATAAAACACAGATGTATTGATCAGTTTATCTATATCAGAATACACTTTTAATGCTCACAGGCAGTTTGATTATACTGTTTGTATTATTTAAGTTTAAAAAAAGAATATTCTAAAGTATTTACAAAGGGTTTTTAACTTTGTCTAAAAGACAGCTCGGCGAACATACCATGACAAAAATGGAGCCCAGGGCACACAATCAAATAAACCACTTGGAGCTCTTTTCCAGCCATAATTACCACTCGAATCCCGAAATAAAAATATATATTCCGGTTTTAAAACTCTCCAGAAAAAAAGTAATTACTGCTCGAAGGTTTGTGCATTTTCAGTTGAGTTATTTTGATAGAATCATAATAAACATAAATGTTTCATTGCCTGATACCACTAATGTATTACAATGGCGTTATGTTCATGAACCTGTTCGGGTAGAAATTCAATTAGCAATTATACGTCAAGATTATCATCAAGAATGCATTAATTATTATGAAAAGAATAAAACTCTTGTATAAAAAGAGGACTATTTCATGCTGTGTATTTTAGTGGTTATCACATAAAGATTACAATTATCATAGTCATTCATTTGTGAATCATTATATAATTGGGAATATTGTTTAAAATATTCTAGGGTTTGGTATTTTTTTATCAGTCTGTGAACCAATTTTTTACTCATACAAATGGGTTCAAGCCAAAAAAAGAACATTTCTTTACGTTTTTTAAAACAAAAATGTCCACTTTTTCTCATGATTATTGGTTTGTCCATACAGATAACTTTTATCATCGTTTATCGTGAAATATTCACAAGTTACTAAACTAAAATAGAACAATTAAATATCGAAAATGTGAGAACAGCTAGAGGCTCATCACCATATGGTTCAAATAAAAGAATGAAAACTGATGCTCTTTTATAATAGTAGCTCTTGTAATTGCCACAAGCGCTATTTGTGTTTTAGTTCATTCTATTTCGGATTCCATATTTTCAAATAACTGCAAGAACATAATCCTGAGTCCAAATGCATCAATAGTGATGTTATGCTTTTTACGAAATTCAGATTCTATGTTCAAATTCAACGGTGACTTCAGCCCTGTTTTATTTTGTTAAAAATGAAAACACATTTTTATCCGACAATATGTTTTATTAGAGAGCATCATTCAACCAATGGAGACGCATAAATCTTCCAAGAAGATGTTACTTAAGTGAAAAAACTACAAAACTATTAGATACGACAGCAGCCTTTAGATCTGGTGAATGTTAAGCAACATGATAATCAATGTACAAGTTAATGACATGTCAAACATAGGTTGCCCTCCAGTAAATTTGTTTCCTAGTTCCCTAAGCCATCATGATTGAATTATTTTCTTCTGTTCCGCCACGAAATAATTACAGTGTCTTGTTCCAATGCTTTGAGATTCTGAATATCATTAACGTGGCATATTTTGAATCGATTAAACAACAAACAGTCAAACCTGTATCAGTGACCACCTCTAAACAAGGACACCCTGTGAATAAAGGACATTGTTTTAAAAACTTTAATTGATTCTTTAGAACAAAATGACCCCCGGATAAAGATCACATGTCAATAAAAGCCACATTATGTCATTCCCAATGGTACTTTTTACGAATATTGTTCTGTATAGTATCGTTAATGATATTGAATGTTTTTATGTTTTATTATATAAGTCAGATTGGCAATTAATATGATATTGTTTGATTTGGGGGTTGTATTTCAAGGGTATGTTTGAAATAGGGTGATCAAACTTCGTGTTGTTTATGAAATTCCAACTGCTGTCATAAATATCAAACGCCTTCTGTTTATCATTTAGATTATTTATGATGGTGTTTGTCAGTTGTTACTTCCGTATACGTGTTTTGAATCACATTATGAGATATGCCCTAATAGTACATCTTTTATCAATAACAACCAATGACAATGTAGCATTGTGGGAATACTAATTCGGGGGTAGACTCTTTATAATTTGTCTAATCTATCACAGACTTTTAAAAAGGAAAAACGTGTTTCTAGTTGTTAATTATATAGTGTTGGAAAGATAATGGTCAGGTTTAGTTATATACAAGGAACTATAGTAATACATTGTACATGTACATAGTAACGAATTGTAGTAATTATTTGTATCGTTTATCTGTAATTGGTCTATCGTTAGTGTCCAAAGATGAACCATTTAGCTGATTTTTGAATAGTTCAACAAGTATTCCTAAACATACATTTATTTTACAATGATCCAGCACTTTACCATGACGCACCTCGCCAATTGTTTTGTCTACCAGGAGTACAACGCGTTTATCATATTGATTGTTGTGACAGGGAAAACATAAAATATCATGTCAATTATAGTTCAGCATACGTTGTCAATTAAGGCGTACATGTTTTATACTTCCAGTGACTTTTGAACCTCTGCCCTATTGTTGTACTTAATACTTAATGCAAAGTCTTTTTGTTAGGCTTCTAATCAATGGCTGACTACACCTCTTTGAACGAAAGGTTTTATCATTTCTCAATGTAATAGCACTGACCGCTTTGGTAAAAAAATCTCTTCAACATAATATTAAGGAATACAAACATCACCCCAAATGTTTTTGTTCGCATGGTTGATACTAATTCTTGTCATTATGTATGATTGGCTCTTTGTCCGAATAGAGGTTCAGCCACAGACTGCAAGCCATGAGGAAGTGTTCAACTAATACACGACATCAGGAGATAATTTGTACAAGAGTGACTTGTGAATATTTTGTTGCAAAGCCTTTTGTCTGCGCACACCGCATACTAGTGTGTGAATTTTATCACAGTTTTCGATCATTTTTGTCTGTTTATATTGTCTGTCTGATGTTTCGCAAGCTTTGTTAAATGTCAAGTGGAATCCAATTATTTTACGCGAAGCAAGATATAACATAAATGGCATGATTATGACGCGTGGAGTTATCTAGACATCATGTTTATATCAAATGGCGAGTTAAATGTGAATGTTCACAAATAAAGTAATAGGTCACCGGGTGTATGTATGAATAAAGTACATTCACATATAAAGATGAAATATCCAAATATAAACCACAAGCCTTCTAATTTGATTGCAGTTTCTTCATTGTATCAGATACAATGTCGACAATTTGAGTCTTAAAGAATATAGCATCTGAAAACTTCGTCATGGTCTTAACCTTATTACATTGAAGAATTTCATTTTCATCTTGCGATATACGTGGAATACGACATATCGCGGTGAGTTCTTTTGTTAGGCTTAAGTCCTTGGTAACATGGACTCCAGAAACCAAGGACGCTTTGTTGATTTCACTTATATTTCGTCCCATTGCCAACTAACGAGCAAGTACTGCGTAATGCTGGCGTCACACTGTCCCGAAGTTGACAGCAGATGTCCACACGAATGTGGAATTTTGAACTTCGCGCGAAATTGGCCCCGATCCTAGTCAACAGCCAAATCAACAGCCGAATCAAGTACGATGCCTTACGAAGATCACACGATGGCACCCGAACCACACACGAAGGCAGAACGAAGATGTGAATTTTTATTTAAATGTTTACCCGAAGGACACACGATGGCTACACGGCGTCGTATTGAGAGTACGATGCCTTCAAACAAGGTCACGAAGGCGTCATGTGACCTCCCGATGGTATAAATTACAAATTTACTTTATTCAAATTAAAGTCAATTTAATTAACAATTGCCACCCAAGGCATAGAGAAACAGGGGTAGGAGGCTGCCCACTAAATGCAGAGTTCAGAAGAGGAAAGCAGAGGCAACTGAGTAGACTTCACTGAGCCTCCAACCAAAGAGAGAGGCATAAAATCAATGCAAAGACACTTGTATTCTGCGTCGAACAGGGTCATGAGGACAATGAGAAGAAGCCGTTGTAGTGTATGTAGACAGACCCACCGTTCCAAGGACAGGTGACCACCACATGAGCCATCCAGAGCACCAGAGCAGTGTGGAAATTGTCATCTCTTCTCAAACTACTCAGCAATGGCGGTCAATATTTCAGTTGTAGTAGGACACTGGATCACATCAGCAGAAAACTCGGCTTCACATACTTCATATGTTGTAGGGTGATAGACAGGTTGAAACCGGGAGGGAGAGACTTTCTGTACCATGTGTTCTTCTCTTCTATACGACCTACCCTAAAATAAGTACATTATCTAATACGAGTGTCACCCTTTAAATGTTTACGAAGAACCCATTGATGTATTACGTGGGTTTAATCCAGGGATTCTGAAATAAAATTTAATCAAACAATAACTGTCAATAATAAATGGTATGTAGATCACAATGCAAAAGTTACCTTGATTTTCACTATGTAGATTTACTACCCTGTGCGTATACATGTACGCTATGAAAGTAAAATTGGCGATTGCGTGCTAAAAAAGTGAACTAAAGGTTGGGTCATATATTATCAAGATAGATATGACCGTACTTTTCCGGACTGAAAGAATGTTAGTATTGATGATTATAATGATGAAATGATGTACTTGTGGTCATGATAAGAATACTAATAAATTAGTAATAATAACATAATAAAATAACCCTATCACATAAGGTAGGCTAATAGCAAGAAATGACAAAAAGAAATAAGAAAAGTTTCCTTAAGAGGAGGTACTGGGCCTGTCAGAGTTGTTCATCATGTTTTCTAAGGTATATATCAAAAGGTTGTCTCATCATCAAAGTATGCCATTCTGCAGGAAGCGAATTATAGATAAATGTGATTGAAGCTTGTAGAGTAACACATGCCTCTGTTCTGTAGAGTTGCTCAGGACTGACTGAGGAAGGTGCTCTATGACCGGCTTTTTATATATTCTCGTTACTATAACACTTGTGAAACGCTTGAGCAACTCAAATTCGGCTGTCTTCGTCGTCACCGTGGTTCCATCTCGATGTCATCGTACTGTAATACGATGGCTACACGACGGCATTAAGAAGGCTTCACGTAGTCGTGTTGCCTTCCTAAGACAATCGGGCGGCTTCTTGTTTCCTTCGTGTTGTCTTCGTGTGGCAAAAATGCCCGATAGCACCGATGATTACACGAAGAAAATACGATGATGACACGATTAAACAAGATGCCCTCACGATGGCAATACGAAGGGCAAAATGAACACACGAATTCAACACGAACATGATACTTCGCGTGGACCATCGGCAATTTTTTGGCATGCCAAAGATTTTGTCACAGCTCACGAAGTTGGTGCCGAAGCTTGAGAAACTGAACCGGCGGTCATACGATGGCTTAAGATGCCCTCACGAATGGCCCGATGTTATCACGATCACACCCGAATTTGAACATTTCCTAAATCGTGTGTTCATCTGGTGTCTACTTCGGGACAGTGTGACGCCAGCATAAAGAAAATCTCAGGAAAATGGTGAGATGTGTATTGGAGCTTTACACTGGACACAATGAAGATCCGGGAAAAGTATTCGAACATAAAATTAAGAGTAGGGATATAAATACCCTGTTCTCCTGTATCTTCTCCCCCCCTCCCCCCCCCCCCTCCTCTCTCTCTCTCTCTCTCTAGCTCTCTCTCTGGGGTGGCTCTGAATGACCATAGCTGTCGAATGGTCCGTTAAACAACAGACAAACATACCAACAAACTGTATGAGTTTATTGAGAAGATTCATGCTTTAAATAGTGCAGTCACATAATCTACACATATCCATTTCTAGTTGAACTGATGAAATGTTGATACAATTATAATTATACATTTGTACAGCCTAACTTTGATCTCTTAGGTCGAGTTTTATTGCTTTCATTAGTATTTTGGCGATTGTTATTTGGTTTTGTTATTGTATTCTTGCATCCGAAAATAATTATGTTTTAACTGAGTGTCCTTGTTTTCTCGTTCTAACGGAATTTTCATCCTCTTGCTACGGAAGTGTTGAACGTTTCGTCTGCCAGGCTTTCACCATTCCCAAGAACACCATCAAAACATTAACATTTTTAAGTCGTAGAATCCTTCGAAATTCAGATTTTTTTCGACCAGGTGCAAACTATTTATGCGTTAATAACATGAACATCGAAGTATTTCATCCAACCGATCGGTAAACACTCCGGATGTTGTTCTTGTTGATATATAAGATAATTTGTATCTGACTAAATTCTATTTGGCAGAAAATGTTTCATAACTAAAAAACAAACAAACTTCATAACTGCCTAATGACCGATCAAACAGTAATAAGATCAATGCCGTGCCAACCAATACAATTATTTGCAGTTTTTTTTATTAATATTGGAATGCATCTGGATGAAGGTAAGATAAGAATTAGCCAACATTTCCATTGTTGATTTTCTTATAAAAAATAATCCTTGTGTACATTCTGATGCTTATTAACTCCTACAATCTCTTATACACATTATCGGCGTTTTCAGAAATGGAGCAGTTTTTTTACGCTCTCTTTATACAAACACATTATAAACTCATACCATAAAGCAGATACATATACTTCCAAATTATTTTCAAAGTCTTTCATTCTGGTAGAGGGCTTTAGTCTTACCCAACACTTCGCCTGGCGTTTTTTGTCAGAGACAATTTTTATCTGGAAAATATTCTACAGCTGACTTTTGACACTTTTATTATGTAAACAAACACAGCAAGGGGACCATTAAAATGTTTTATGAAGATAACATTGGCTTTCAACGTCTGCTTGCAATAAAATGCTTGATAATTTTAATTTTGATTCGACACGTTCCATTCTGTCATTGACAGTGTTGAAATATTGAACCGATCAACAAAAGTGTATTGAAGCAAAAAAAAACTTTTAAAGGCTTGAATGTTATCGGCAGCGAAAATGCTATCGTAAGTTCATACTAATAACACAAGAAGCAATTTATTCTATTGGCGTTGCCAACATCAACTTCCGGTCGTGAAATTTCTTTCTTGTTTTATAACATCACAGAATCAGGTTAACAAATTGTCTAAAATGATGACACGCATAATTTCTTTATTGTGACATCAAAAAATAAACAGAGCCGTGTATTAATCTTCCTTGTTCATGTAATGCAATAATTTAGAAAAAAGTTCTGAATGATGTAATTAGAGGTTCACATTTCAGCAGTGTGGGTATGTTGGCAATTCTAACCCAATGTCACACTTCAGCAGTGTGGGTTTGTTTGGCAATTCTAACCCAATGTCACACTTCAGCAGTGTGGGTATGTTGGCAATTCTAACCCAATGTCACACTTCAGCAGTGTGGGTATGTTGGCAATTCTAACCCAATGTCACATTTCAGCAGTGTGGGTTTGTTGGCAATTCTAACCCAATGTCACATTTCAGCAGTGTGGGTTTGTTTGGCAATTCTAACCCAATGTCACACTTCAGCAGTGTGTGTATGTTGGCAATTCTTACCCAATGTCACACTTCAGCAGTGTGGGTATGTTGGCAATTCTAACCAAATGTCACATTTCAGCAGTGTGGGTTTGTTGGCAATTCTAACCCAATGTCACATTTCAGCAGTGTGGGTTTGTTTGGCAATTCTAACCCAATGTCACACTTCAGCAGTGTGTGTATGTTGGCAATTCTTACCCAATGTCACACTTCAGCAGTGTGGGTATGTTGGCAATTCTAACCCAATGTCACACTTCAGCAGTGTGTGTATGTTGGCAATTCTTACCCAATGTCACACTTCAGCAGTGTGGGTATGTTGGCAATTCTTACCCAATGTCACACTTCAGCAGTGTGGGTATGTTGGCAATTCTAACCCAATGTCACATTTCAGCAGTGTGGGTATGTTGGCAATTCTAACCCAATGTCACATTTCAGCAGTGTGGGTTTGTTGGCAATTCTAACCCAATGTCACACTTCAGCAGTGTGGGTATGTTGGCAATTCTAACCCAATGTCACACTTCAGCAGTGTGGGTATGTTGGCAATTCTAACCCAATGTCACATTTCAGCAGTGTGGGTTTGTTTGGCAATTCTAACCCAATGTCACACTTCAGCAGTGTTGGTATGTTGGCAATTCTAACCCAATGTCACACTTCAGCAGTGTGGGTTTGTTGGCAATTCTAACCCAATGTCACACTTCAGCTTCAGCAGTGTGGGTATGTTGGCAATTCTAACCCAATGGAACTATCAGACAAGAAGTGTAATACGTGATGTGAGTCCTGAAGACATGGCTTATAAGAATATGGTAAATGTTGACTTCAGGATAAGAATGGAAGTAAATATATATAACTCTGATAACGCTGTTTAATAAAAGCAATACATTTATTGCGGTTAAAATATTACAGACAAGACATTCTAGGACGAATTTTAATCTGAGGAAACGGAAACAGTCGCAAATCTTATCGGCGAAGGACATCCTTCTCGTCTTGTGTCTGTTCTAAAGTTCATATGTATAATTTTAGACTTTTATTGGAATTTGTGATGGCGTGGTAATGTTTAATTCATTCTAATACGTTCCATTTTTCATCCTACACGCTACTGTCTTGTAGATTGACTTTTAGTGTCATTATTTCTGTTCCTTTCTAGGATCAAGCGATTGTTGTTGTTTTTTTCAAAAAGAACATTGGCTTACATTTGTACACTAGAAGTTTGATATAGAAACAAAAGTACATCATCAATATTTCTAACGTATGAAGTGTCAGTTAAAATATTCCAAAACATACAATCGGTTAGAATTGAGTTTTGGTGAGAAACAAATTGACACAATTGAGGAGGAAGGCATGAATGGCGACTCATTTGTCCACACTGTAATATAATCACAAACAACTTGAATCTAGGGCAAATTGATTGATTAAGATCGGGACAAAGTTGCGCAAAACGTGTGACCGCGGAACCATTCTATATGTATTCTACATCCCTAATATCCAAAACTATGTCTCAAAATACAGCCGACAGATTTTGGAAACATTCATCTTTTGTAGCTTTTCACGATAGAAAATGATTAAAGAAGAGGTTTTTCAAACACATGACAATCCTTACTTTAGTATTGTTATTGAACTATTATAGGTGTAGCTAGGGAGCAACTAACGACAACAAACATATCAATAATAGGACTACATTGTATATCGTTTACATGACATCATCATCTTTAGTTCTGTATTGAGCTGATACGTCAGAAAAGAACGGTATTTTGGATGTAATGGCTTAACCATCAATCACTGGAAATTTTTCTAGACACTGCTGAAGTATTCTGACATTAGAAACTTCGATAATGGGATGTTATAAGTCAAGTTTGCCAAGATAATTAGGTGCTTGACACTCATAAATGTAGAGATACAAATGTAGTTCAATACAGTTTTAAATTGTTCCCATCAAAGAATATGATATGCACAAATAGTAAATACTTTACATACTTAAAAAATACTGTTAATTGGTATTTAGGTTGACAAACTGGAAAAAAATAAAATGGTTGAATTAGAACTTTTTTAAAGTCTGTTGAATTATACTGATATCAAATGATTGTATACATACATTTTTATAGGAGTACCCTTTCCAAAATGCAGTGAAAATTCTGTTAACTTCTAATAATTTTACAGGTTTAAGTCGGAAATCATTATAATCCAAAGTGTTGTATGTTGTTACAGTTTGTATGTATGCTGTATTTTTACGATTGTAATAGATATTTTCTTAAGCTTTCTCCTGATTAAGGGCATGAGTCTTTCAATGTATAAACTATTCTTGTTTCGTTTTAAGTGTCCTCTTTGAAATATGTCTAAGTTTAGAGAAAAAAATGACTACTTTTAACTTTGTTTTATAAATAATTCGCTGATGTTTGTTTTAGTTGCTTGTTAATATTACAAAGTTAAGTATGAAATCGCTTAACACGAGTAAATCATCTTTATTCTATTGCAAGGTATTGTGAACATTCGATCTTAAAAGAGTCATTAGTATTATATTGTATAATGATACATGTTTTGTTTGTTGATATCATGCAGTTTAGTTCTCAACAGCCACAAAATTATGTTGGTAACTGTCATCAACCTTTGTCCATTAAATACCATCTGGTGTATGTACCGATTGAACGTTTTACCTTTATGATATGATATAAAGCGGCAGTTATTTCTCTTTTTGCTATCCTAGCTGCAGTTATGCATATTTATAGGAACTACAAATTAAGCACTTTTTGTGAATTTCCGCTTGTAAAAATTGCATATTTATTAACTTGAACAGCTGGTGATGTTACAGCAACAACAACATGTTTTGGCAAAAACTGCTGTTGGCTCTACTTAGCTCTTCAGCAGGTAACATATCATTCAAACCCTCGGAGTACCAACAAAGCAATGGCTACGTACTATTTCACATGCACCAAGCGCATTAATGTCTTGTTTGTTTTTATTATCAACTCATAGCGATAATCAACATGACCAGGTGCCAGTCATCTTGATACATTTAAGCAATTAACCATCGAGCGATTGTTAGCAGGTATTCTACACTAGTTGTAAAAGCAGAACTACTTCCAAAATTACTTCCGTAGGTGTTTTTAGTAAAACATATTTGTATCTGTTCAATTTATTACCACAATCATCATAGGCTGAATCTTTCCCGAGTTACATTTTGCGAGCCAGAGGCCATCCTTAAAGAATTGTTTGATTGCGATTACGCGATCCAAACTTTTGACAATGGGCAAGTAGGAAAGCATTTTATGTTTACATTAAACTCATGTTTTGAAAACGAATATCTGGAAAAGGATAGAAACAATTTAGGGATGGTAGATGTTTTAATGACTTTTTATCAATTTATTTTTAAGACGGCCAAATTGAATGTAATTCCTAATGAAAGTCAATTCGGTTACTAAGTATTTTATCAATATTGTTGTGTACTCATTTTATTACAGTTTGGACTGTGAAAATGGTTTTGACAGTAATCTTCAAATTGACATCTATACCATTTTTAGTTAAGGTTTAACTCTTTCATAACCACTAACTTCACTTTCCGCAGATAAAAGCAAACACGTATAAGCGGCGGTTTAGAAGTGTGTATCAGCATAGTTTACAACAATATGTAAACATTGTGACTTGTTGTGGAAATATGTCTGTTTCAACCATAGTGATACGTTACCAGACGGTTGTATGCACCTTCTGTATTCAAGAGCTGATTCAAAGAGTCTTTAAATTGTCCTGTTCGTGATGGTTTACGTTCGAATGACTACGTTGTATGTTTCCGTATACAAGATTAACATAACTTTTGAATGAAAATAGAAAGCACTGTATTTAACGCCCATCTACATGTTTTCCGCACAGTTAATGTTGCGGTATTGTAGGTAATGTAAATTTAAATGGTACCACTTGCGATAATAGTAATTATTTCACGTACCAAATTATTTCAAAAGTGCATTGTCATATAAGACTGCAACCATTTGTACTACGTACGATACTATAGAATATTCCTGTTAATAGTAGTCAAGAGACTAGAGGCAAGCATACTTAAGACGATCGTAAAAGCAGTATCTGTGAGCGAGTGTATGTAACTTGATGATTGTTCTGTTTTTGTTCACATTTATCATTTTCTCCGGCAACAAATAATCGCATCAAATGGCCATAAGGAAAATAGTAGTTTGATAAATGAGCTTTTTTACGATCATATTATGTGTCATTTTATGATATACAGAGTCTCAATGTAAATTATGTAAGTTCTGGGGGTTGCAAACTAATTACTAACACAATGCAAACATATCATAACTGAGCGATAAACAATTATAGTCCATATTTAGTACTGCTTCGTCATTATCATTTATTGCTCATAAATTTCAATCATCGAAATATCGGAGCATGACTTATTAACAATAATGTCTGTTGTTAGCTGTCTTAAAATGTATTTATCCTGCTCATGTTACAAGTTACCATCATGGGAACACAACGTGTCCTTAGTAGGTTTAATTGGTACAGATGTATTAGACGAAAACTAATTTATAACAGTAATATTCGATGACCCTTTGACTTTTTTATTTTAGTGGGCATATCCGGAAATGCAAACAGATGTTCGGATGGCGATACATTACGCCCAATGTGCGGGGCTTGCTGTCGGATGTATCCTTGGATCTTCAATGTCTGACTACATAGGTCGCCGTAGAATTACATATGCCTCGTTTTTATTACTTTGTGTAGCTCAAGTGTCCTCCGGTGTCACCCAAGACTGGATAGCATTCCTTGTTTGTCGTGGTGTTGTTGGCTTGGGTGCAGGTAGGTTTGGTCGATACCAACTTATGGTAATTGCCTCCGATTGGTCTGTCTTTATAAATTAGCGAGAATGATAACCATATGATAATTATACTCAATCGAATGTTTCAGTAATAGTCCATTTTCTAAAATGCACTTAAATGTCTACAATAATATTTTGTGCCAAATGTATAAAGCTGGTTTCTGTTTTCTCGATTTCCACGTAATATTTACAATTATGATAACAACTCCTCTAGGAAACATTGAATCCGCTTCCCGGAAATATGTTGTTTTAGCAGACTATCGTGTTAGAAGAAAATTAGCCATGTGTTTACGTGACCATGTCTAATACGTTTCCGTGTTTGCGTATACGAATTTTTTTTCTCTTACTTACATTTTGTCTAGATAGTTGTTGCTCTCTGATAAAAATGTTTGCACTGCCATAGACATTCATGTTACACATGAGCTAGATTATGATGCTGCGGGTCATGTAGTGAAATACTTCCTGTGATGCTTCAGGAAATTCAGAATAATGATTGGCATGGGGAAATATGCGCAGAATAACCGCGAGTTGTATGGATTATCTAGAAATATAATAAATTTCGCATATAAATCAATCACATGGGCTAACAATGATAGCAATTCATTTCAGTTTGGCATTATTGTCCTTTTTATACCAATGCAAGAATTACTTGAAACATTGGGATGAAGATAACAAAGATAAAAGTCATGGAGTTAACTTTCATCATGATTCCAATGGCTAAAATTGTGATGACTGTTTGTATTCAGATATAGAAAAAAAGATGTATTTAGATGCTGACCCTTCAAAGATGTCCGCTCAGTCAACATGTATTTTGGGGTTGGGTCCGGGTGAAGTTCCTCCCACTTGAAGTTTTTTTAAGACAATTCCTTCGTCTGGCGTTTTATGTATGAATATTTTAAAGATGTTGAGTATCTTAGATTACGGACAGATAACAACTTGTACATATGTATATGATCTGACACTAAAGCGATATAACATTGCTAATCTTGTATATTCATTTTCATATATTGGTTTTAGTATTTCTACCTTTAAACATAACTGGAGAGGATTCTGACAATCTTAAAACTGTGTATTTACAGGAGGTTTCATGTTGTCAAGCCTGGTTCTAGTTCTGGAGTTGGTAGGACATGATTGGCGTGATATATTAATATGTTTGTTACCATGGTGGCTAGGTCCCACTTTATTATCACTTGAAGCATTAGCTACGCGGCATTGGCGTTATTTGGCGTTCTTGTCTGGAGCCACGGGATTGCCGCTATTAGGGTCCTATTTGTAAGTATTTCATTACTGTGGCAATGCAACATACTGAAATAGAATTATGTGTGATGTTTGTTTGCTCACATGTTGAGTAACGTGATGTAACATTTGTCTAAAACACACTGTTTCATGTCTAATGTAAAACCTCTGATCCATTTATCAATACTCTCTTACAATGTACAAATCCTAGACTAATACTTTTGCAATTCTGAACAATTTCTATCTACTAATTCATATACATGTACTATCATATTGTAACGATGGTAATATTAAGAAGACCGTATGTGCGTTTACGACACGACCTATGTCTTAATTATATAAATTATATTATATAAATATGTAAAACAAAGTAGAAAGAATATTAAACATTTATGTTCTTATGTCCATAAACCGGTAGTTTGCGTGACACAAAAGACATTTTAATTTACTTCATGAAATGGATAATAGGAGATAATAAAGATGACAAATTCAAAGTGTATCTTTACAGTTAAATGTTTCTTACAAACCAATAAATCTTGACAGTCAGTATAATGAAAGACTATTAATTTTTTATGATTGAGGGTCAAATGTCAAAGTATACTTAAAAAGATCTTCATGCCTCAACTCTGCTGCGAAGAAGTCGTTTGTATTCTCAGGGACATCGAATAATTGTTGAACACAATAATAAATGTCACGTGTTATAGGGTACAATATTACTTAGTGTCTCTTCGTATCTCCAAATATTATCGCTATATAAATACTAGTATAAGTCTAACCTTAAGCCTGGGGTGGCGCTTTGTACATAATATTTGTTAACGTACCATTGCTTCAATGAACGAGCCCCTAAAGGGATGTTACCAAATAATGTGTAATAACTTCTTCTACTGCTTCAGATAGCGATGTTAGACCATACATATATACTTGATTAATGAACATAGTTTGTATGAATTCATATTTATATTGTATTATTATGATTAAAAATATCGTTTGTAGCGTCTCTTTCAGTTTAGTTCTAGAGAGTCCAAGATGGTTGATGTGTAACCACAAATTTGCCCAAGCAGAACATACTATTAAAGAGATTGTTGCTTGTAATTGTCGACCTGTACCAGAATTAATCACATGGTTCGATGTATCAAAAGCTTGTATTTTAAATACTATGCATAAAAAGACATATACTTTCCTTGATACACTGACAACAAGTTGTCTGAGAAGAGGAACATTAGCTGTGATATTTACATGGTAAATATATGTATGTTTGTGTGGGGGGGGGCATGTGTTGCTATGAGGTAGAATTTTGGTCGTGAAATTATGTGACAATTTTAAGGGTACCATTTACAAGGTTTAACAAGCTTTTTGGGTTAGGGTTAGATCTCAATAAGTTTTCTATAAGTCATGTCAATTCCCCCCCCCCAAAAAAAAAGGATTTTTAAGGGACCTGGGGTACATACCGAGGTGGGACCTGGGGTACATACCGAGGTATACCTCGGTTAGATTTCTATGTAAATGGCATACAAAGTGAGGTAGATTTTATAATGGAAAACCTCGGAAGATAGGTAATACACACCTGTTTGTGTTTGTACCTGAAAGATTCTCATTAATGATACACCCTACACTCTTAATTGAATTAGCACTGCAGACCACTGTACATTAAACTTTCGTATTTGGCATTCTTTAATGGTCGTACAATCAGCTTTCAGCAGTGCAACATCTTTTTTATGCATAGCCGATAGCCTTACATAAGATGCAAATAAAACGTTCGTCTTAATGTTTGTTTCATGTTAGACTATTTTACAAAACGGTTCACATTTTTTCTGTCTATTCACCTAAATCATCAATTAACCATAAGTCTGATTATGATATACTACTTTTAGGAGAATAATTAGAAACATATACACAAAAGGAACAAATGATTTTGTCTGTGAAAACTTCTTGCTTGCATTAATTGTTGATAGATTGGAATCAATTACAAACATGCTTTAAAACAATAACCATTAATCAAAACCAAGAAATATTCTTAATCAGAGCTTTGTCTCGTCATTATTCATACTTCAGTTTTTCTAAAGAGATTGTCTGTACAAATAGTTAACGTTTGATCTATTGAACTAATCGTTCCTAAAACTATCCCATTAAACAAAAATGTTACAATTAAGTAAACATGGGAATTATTTTAAAAACAGCAACCGCGTCATGATTTCAAGTTCACTTAAAAATTACGCGAGTACGTTTTGAGTTTATAAGACCATAAACTATTAATTCGTTGGATGTTCAAAGACGTCTTACTCTTCAGTTTAGTGTCCGGTAATTAAAAATGGCTTTGAACATTAAACAACCCCTTGAAATTACGTCATAATACATACTTTGCAGTCAAGAAATACATGTGAATCTGATTTTAGTGTACATATTTAGCGCAAGACGTTGTTGTGTTAAGTTCTTGCACAAAGAAGTGCTCTTACGCAAAGAGGTAGCTTTTGAACATTAAGAATGAACTGAATTTTAAGTAAAAGATCCATTATCTGGTAACAATTGTATTGATACATGTACTTTTTACAATTTCAGGACGTTAGGTTCTATGGTGTATTGTGGTTTATTTCGTGGTATTCGGCAGCTTACCGCCAATCCATACCTCAATAATTTCTTGCTGTACAATGCTGCCGTGGTTGTCATCATTTTTACCATCCTCATCAACAAATGGTAAGTTGTAAGTGAGCCTAAGTACTTACATGGTTTAGTTTATTTACAAAAAGGCATATTTGTCTATGAACATATATCCAGAATATACAAATAGCTATATATTTATTTTGGTGTTAGCCAATGCATGATACACATGGTGAAATACATGATATATAATAAAAAATCTCAAAGACGTAATTTAGAAAATACCATGCCATATGTATACCAGCAACAGGGTAAACACAAAAAGAGTAGACTCTTACTTACATTGTGAAATACCCGGATTATGGTCCAAGCACTTAGGTTTATTTCAGTTATCTTCAGATACATTTCGACCCATATCTAATTAAAGCATTGACTTGTTTGCTTTGTTAGTAAGAATGTTCTCGTTCGGTTATCCCCTCCGTCGTTTCTTTTCTGTCTTTCATGTTTTCACGCAAAACTTCTGGAAATTTCATTCCTCACGATTTAATAACATCTTTGTGCTAATTTCCCACGTGACTTGATATTCTGAGAAGAAAGATAGCGTGTATTGGGGTAACCACTAATTCATTTTCATTCTATTTGTTGCCATATACGTGTTGTATGATTGTGTCGGCACATCTTCTCCAAGTTGTAATCGCTTAAATATTTATCATGTAACACCCTTCATTGGAACATATTTAGAGTTGACACAAATATATGTGTTAGATATATCACCTAAGTCATTCACATCTATAGGCTGTATAATGTACAGCACCAGAAAAAACAGGTTGATTAGTTACAACGGAACCATAAAAGCTGTTTCACAGACACTTGTGTCAAAATTACGATAAAAATGTTTGTTATACCTCACAAAAAGAAATATTTATAAAATAGTATAAACGGTTTGTATAGTACGTCGTGCTGCTTTATTTTCAACATACAGTATAACCTCTCCAAAGCGGTCTTCTGAAGAGCAACAACCTCTCTATAACAACACTTAAACACAAAATTTTCCAAAACTGATATTTACAACAAATTTAACCTCTGTAGAGCAACAATCTCTAAAGAACGGTCAATGTTGCAGCTCCAACAGGGTGTTGCACTACAGAGGTTGTACTGTATTGAGCTTTGGCAGGGCTAACAGAAATAAATCAATAAAGATAAACACTTGTGGATTGGAAAAGAGAGGGGGGTATTACAGAACATTCTAATTTCAACTCGCTCGTCATATTATTGGGGGGGGGGGGTTTGGGGGGGTCTGCTTACAGGGTTTAGGAAACTTCCAGGAAGTTGTGTTCTATACGCGTCATTAAAATAATTCGATTTGAATATGATTTGTCGTCTGGTTCGAGAATTTATAACAAATAAACCACCATGATGCCAGTACTCAGACACTCGCATACATTTTGCAATTACAAGCATTGTCGTCTGTTTTTATAAATACCGAATATTCCATAATGTCTATTATAGAGTATGTTGCGGCATGTATAGCGTTCTACGTGAATATTTTACTTTTTCAGTATTGGAAGGCGTTGGTGCTTGTTTTTGTTTGCCATGTCGTCTGGCTTGGTGTCCCTATGTATTCTTGTGTTACACGTGACAAATGAAACGTTAGATATGACTATGGTTAACTTATTGGCTTTCTTCACCAAACTCGGAGTTACAACAACGCTTTCATTGATTAGTCTTGTCACCATGGAGACATATCCAACTGTTATAAGGTGAGTTATTCTATTATATCACTGCATACGAATTCATGTTTTGTAGTAAAAAAATTCGAAGAAAAAGTCGAGCTGTTGTGATCACTGCGTCGTCTGCGTCAGCGTCGTCTGTGCTGTGCAAAGACTTAATGTAGCTCATGACTCAGAAACTGTAAGAAGTAGCAACATGAAATTTTATAGGTGGATGTATCTCACTGAGGCGGTGAACAGACGAACATTAGCACCGCTTGTGGCGCTCTTGTTTCTCCGTATGTTTAAACATGTCCTTTTCAAGAACCTCCTATTCGTTTATAATTACGTGTCTTAATTTAACGTATCGACGTTGTAGACATACGGTCAACAATTATTTACTCAAATGGTAGTGTATAAAGAGTTTGTAGGTCGTACACTTTTGAAGCATTCTATCTATCTAACAACATTCACTGCGTAACTAATTAATGACTTTTCTTTTGCATAACTTTGGAGAGGATTCATGAATTTTATGAGAATTGGTCTTGTGGGAAGGAACAGGTGTAACGTACTTGATGATTATTAAACAATATTTATTCACTATATATTACAGAACAATGGGTTTGTGTATTGGATTTCTGTCTGGTGTTTTGGGTTATGTTCTTGCTGACAAACTCATCATTTACTTGGTAAGTAATATATACAGGTATAAGGTAAAGGGTTTGTTTATTAAAGTGTCACCCCTATTGAATGGGCCAGTCAACTTATTTGTTCGCATAGTACCTCCCGATTCCCTTTTATTTTTGCCTGGCGCCTGGCTGAGATGGGCCTACGGTAATCATTGTTTAACTAGCTGACGGCGCACCAACCGACTGCATTAGTTCTATCACAGTCTCCACTGGGGTTCGAACCTTCGATTACCTAAATGAAGGCGAACACCCTAACCACTCGGCAACGGTTGCGGTGTTTATGTATACACGTATAGAAGTATGTCGATTGTGTAAGACTACATGTACAATTGATAGGTCGTTAAATATCAGGGTGTACGATAAATTGGAGATTACAGCAGTGGAATTGATCTTGCGTGTGTCAGAAACCGAGTCAATTATGTTCAAGATTGCATGCCTATTCCGTGGTTCTTCAACAGTCATCAAGTGAAAGTCTCGTAATGAATAGGTGTCATTGTACATAAGTAAGATATGTACACAAAAGTAATGTTCTATAAGCGATGATCCAGAAGTTCGTGGACACTATGATTTACCAACGAATTCGGCGCGCAATAAAGTCACATGGCAGTAAATAAAATTATAAAACATTGATGAATATTCAAGACGAATTTTGATAAAAATATCTAGGTCATTAGTGTAACTATTCGTTGTGTCCACGAACTTCCCTCGTACTATATTCATGATGAGCATAATGGCATAGCCTTGTATTGACAATTAGTTAATTATATTTGTTTATTGATCTTAACATCACAAAATAACAAGATGACATGTTGAATAGCCAAACTCGCAGTATTACGGCATATAATACCAGGGATCATATCTACAGATTGCGTTTATCATGTGTAAGCCTATTCTCAATCTGTTATTGAATAATATATTTCTCTTCATATAAAGTCTATATCATATCCGACCAATGAATTCTGACATTTATCCGAATTGCTTACAGTCCTAAAAGGCGTAGCTTTTATCTCCGTGATTTATATCCAGGGATTTATTGAATGAGTATCATGCATATTGTGGGTCGATCATGTTACAAAGACAATAATAGACAAATGGCTCGTAAACGAAGCCTTTAATTGCTCTGTGTTTTTAAGTGGTCCATTATAAACTTTTAAACTTACGATTGCTGACATATTTGGACAGGACAATAAAACTAAAACACGTCAATTTTGTAAGCCAGTCTTACCCTGGACCAGAGATTAAAGGCGTTTGACCGACATTCTTCTAAACATTGCTTTCCCATTAACCCTATTATCGAATATATGTCATATCATGGACAAAAATGAATTTATGGTTCAGGAACACGGGGTGGCTTAGACACTTGTTATTTTCCACTTTGCGTTTAGTTGTATACAATATTTCAGACTATCTCGTGTGATTCCTATCTTATGTGACCACTCAAGACAGCATTAACTTGGAAAACAATTTAAGAATCAGTGCGCAGTGTCAAACATTATACGCTGTTATTACCAACAATGTTGGCATATTATGACGCCATAAAGTTCAGTTGGTAAAATCGAACTTAAGTGCGTTTAGGCACGCACTGTCAAATTTATTGTGCGATTGAAGATATTTTTATTTACTCCTTGGGATAGAAATATCTATCTCTAACCGAGAGAGCCTAGAATTATGTATAATTTACAAGGTTTCCAACTTTTACATATTATTTATAAGACATTGTATACCCAATTGTCTATTTATAAGCAATTCTGATTTAGTGATAATTGTTTTCTACTGAAACAGTGTCATGTGGAATGTACGTGATGCTTTGTATGTGAAATAAATACTCGTATACCAATCCTTCCTTCGGGCAAAGACATAGATAACATGTTATATATATGTCTCTGCTTTGGCCTTTGGGGAATATCATTAATTTCAGTTTTGAATTTCTGATTTGGTTTGCTACCAAAAGTAGTTTGATTCTATTTCCTGGGTGTATAAAAGCAAACGATTAATACGTACGTAATACCATCAGCGATTTCAAGATGGTAGTATTTTGACAACATAAACATTGGAAATCCATAAAAATGTACACTAAATGTGCCATTGGTACAATCGTTGCTTTATTTCTTTTTCAGGCACCATTCCATTACACCGTACCTTTCCTAACATATGGCGTAATGATGTGTATACTGGCTGTAGGAGTCCTGGGGTTTCCGGAAACCATCAGAAAGCCATTACCCGACATCCTTCGCTGCCGTCATAGAAACCTGTGTTCCCATGAGACAGTTCGTCTCACACCCGGATGGGCGACGTAGCCGACCATAATTATAATTTTGTCTGCTTTGGTTATGAGTGCATTTTGGATCTCTCTTGATACAATATGTTTTTCAAGACATTTTCAGCAACCGGTCAATCATTTAAAGGTAACAATAAATCGTAGATTGTTGATAAAAATAGGGAGTCCAGGGACTGTGTGCATTCATTTTAAGCCGGTTAAGCTTTCTGGGACATTATTGAGCTTTTAGACTCTAATATCAAAGTATTCATTCAGATATATTAGCAGGCCTAAAATCTTTTGATGTCACAAATTGTCTGACGTCATCTAGTGGTGATAAAGTAAGGCACCAATAAGCTCAATAATTAAATAATCATGTGCATATTCTCGTTAATTGACTTTATACTAGTTATGTGTACCATTACTAAATTGGTCTTTTTTATTTTGTCTTGTTGACCATTTTATGCAATGTAATGCATGCTTGATCGTCAAATCTATATCAGATATTATTTCAAATGAGTCACAATTTTGCAACATTTCAGAATGGCAGTACTGGTTGAATGAAGATTAGTGCCTTTTGTTTGGATAAATATCCTCAGTTATGTACCCAATGACAATGGTGAGATTGTTGTATCAGGATACAGCCATTTTTGTGAGGATGAAGTGTGCATTTGTTACATACAGCCAGTTTGCCATGTGTAGTGGTGAATTGTTCATCAAACACTAAAATATCGTAATAAAAATCATGTTGTTGTTCTTTTCTCAGATCAAAACGTTTCTTTCCATCAAAACACTAATTTGTGCAATAAAGTGAATCTTATTTGCAGCAATGATTACATAAAAGCACCAATTTGGTTTTGTCAAATTGTATGTACATGTTGCTACCATTATCCTGTGTAATACATCTCAATTTAGTAATTGTTCCAAGACGCCATTTAAAATATTAGATTCATGTTCAGAGCAGACAGTCCATCAGTTCAGCAATTCTGTAATAAGTACTATACCTAAGGAAGTTGTCAATGACAAGCAGCAGAGGATCTGCCTAAGAGGATCTGCCCATAGGCACTCGATTCCGTGATTTTTATACGTTTACAGACTTTATTTTCCAATTTCACCCATCAAACAACGCAAACCTGTCGAAAGAAACATCTTCATTTTTTCCCTTATTGAGTGTATAAAATATTCCAAGGTAGTGAACTCGCCATCTTTTCGACTGACGGTAGTGACGAAAATAAGCGTGGGTCCCGGCTTTCCTTCTAATCTGCACGTGCTTTCCGGGAACCTTGCTTCCGTTGTAGTGATCCCCAACTTTAAACGTTTTGACAGCTTTTACAAGGAAAGCCGGGACCCACGCTTATTTTCGTCACTACCGTCAGTCGAAAAGATGGCGAGTTCACTACCTTGGAATATTTTATACACTCAATAAGGGAAAAAATGAAGATGTTTCTTTCGACAGGTTTGCGTTGTTTGGTGGGTGAAATTGGAAAATAAAGTCTGTAAACGTATAAAAATCACGGAATCGAGTGCCTATGGATCTGCCTAGCAGGGTCGAAAGGCCGGAGAAGTGGTATGGTCCACAGTAAGCCTCAATGTCTGCTGATAGTACTATTCATCATAGCAAACAAAACCAATTAAGTGCGTATTTCTCAAATAGTTGTATCCACTGTTTGTCTGCATTCTTTGTGATTGAGTTAGTAATGATGTGGCACACTCAACTCAGTATCAGAATTGAAGATGCAATATGTCCAGAGTGTGTTGTTTAAGAGATAAATATTTCTCATGTTAATAATCATAAACCCAAAATAACAATAACTAAAACATTGTTTTCCTCTCAAAACGTTTTAATGATAGATCATAAAAATACTTTGTTCCCAATACAAAATGTTCATACATGTATATAGTAGCTACAGCGTAAGGAAAGAAAAGATACAATTACATAGAAGTAAATGGTCTACCAGTAAACAGTGCTACAGTATTTTATTAAGTAATAATTACAGCTGTATGAATGCTGCTACTTATTGAAAGGACAATCATATAGTTCAATATGTAGAGTAGCTTTTTTTATTTATTTTTTATGAAAAAGAAGACATTAGAAATAATACCATACACCAGAAAAGATCATGTCATAACAAAACAATCATAAGTGATATTATAATTGATGTAAATACTACATGTATATAAGGATTGATATGCATAAATGAGTATGTATCAATGCATGCAAATAAAAAAAAAATACATGAATACGTATTAACACATGACCAAAATGACATAAATGTACACTGGACATGAATATTCAATTATTGTCAAGTTATATCAGCTGGTTACACTTAAAACACAAAATCTCAATTCAAAATTGAAACATAAATGTATGAATATTGAAAGCTTGGCTAAAGTACAGGCTTGAAGAAAGATTAGAAAACTTACACATGCCACAGGAAGCAGCACAGGTAGATACCACATATATATATATATATTGATACCATATCTTATTTCAGGTTGATACCTTGTATACATTGGTACCATATCTATCTAGCAGTGAAATATGAGTGAAATTATTGATAAAAAAACTATTCGTTACAAAGCAATAATTTTGACTTCACCTTTGTACAACAAAAACTACATCGGATTGCAATCAAACTTGGCATATGATAGAGAGATAAGAATATTGGTGATAAATTTAGCAACAAAAAGCACTAGAAACTATTGACTGGCAAGGTATTGTTGTTTCAACTCTAACTACTTACTGTATTGAGACATTTCTCAGGTTGATTTTATGAGCATATTTACATTATGTGGTGAACACAGAAAACTCATTTGATAAGAAGAAATAAGAATAAAATTTATATCATTCAACTGAGAGGAAACAGCAAGGCCAATTAATAAGTTAGTGATAAATTAAACATGGGAAGAATCTGGTGGAGACTTAAAAATAGGGAATCCTAAGAGACCCGGACTTCATTCAACTGTTTTATACAGAGTGCAGCATGAATACACACAATCTAACCAAGCACATGATATATATGTATATAACAAAACAAACGTGGGATGCTGACCCCAATTATATGTAAGAGTCTCATTAACAAATAAACAGAGAAGCAAAAGTGTATACATCTATAATGCAAGCACTAAAACAATGGAAGCACTAATTTATTGATAGAAATAACGTCACTGGAATGGTGCAGGAAGTATACGAGATATCTATTTTCTTCTTTGTTTATGACTGTTATGATTTACAGTATATTCTTTCAATAACAGAGGTACAAGTCGGTCCAAACAACTTGGTAAGCATTTAGCAACCAATAAATTCTGCAACCTGGATACACAAACAGTTTGTTAACATCAAACATAACCTTCTAGTACTGGAATATATCATATATTGACTCAAGATCAAAACTACTGTATGATGAATTATCTAATTATCTATGTCCATTAACCAATCATCTATTAAAGTGGATACATTAACTACTCGATAAACATACATAATTAGTATTTATATAACTGACTTATGTGCCAAAATCTGTTTTCCACAAAGGGTTTGCAAACAGAACTCATTACAAAAACCATAAAAATGGATTTTTTTTCAAAACTCATTATCACTTGCATACTTGACATATCTTTCTAATCATCGAATCAACTTCAACAGCCAAATGTCAATTTAAAGAGCTAATTTATCATTCTTATAACTAAAAAAAAGAGAATAGAAAACGAAAGTAAAATGAATGCACAATGTATCAAATACATTAATGTGATATTAATTGGGATAGTGAGTATATTAGTCTACAGCCATTACAATACTAATCAAGGAGCTTAGCTTGCATATGATATGCAAAATAAACAAATACAAAAATAGGGTTTAATAATTAGCACTTGTATATATATCAGTAAATGTTACAAAGAAAAACAACACAGTGGAATTAATTTTCCAACACATACAAAAAGATACAAGCATACATGTAGTTGATCCCCACACTCATAATAATTAATCAATTAGTTAATAAGCTTATATCACAATTATGCAGGCACCTAGGTACATTATCACTGGTGTATATATAATAATACAGACAAACAGAATACCTACATCAACTAATGTTTACAGAAAAAAATTGTTCTATTCTTGGAAAAGAGAAGCCTTGAAAATTGTTTGAAAATGTGAAACACAAATATATAAAAAAAATCCCTTAAAATTATCAATCACAGGTCCACATCCAGTTCCCTTTTATGTAACATGTGTCCAGGTGCCATCTGGTAAAAGCTCAGTGCCATATTGCTAAACCAAAAATTGCAAAAAATTGTCTTTAAGTCCTAATATTGTAGTTGTCATGGTAATCAAGCAGTGGTATCATTTGTTTTATTGGCCTCTTCTTCATCATCATCGTCATCTTCGAGTGCTGTTCCACGCATAGATAGTACACTTCTAGTAGCGCTAGCTCTAGCAGATGGCCTGAAATCATATATTACAAATACATTACAAATGAGGTGACATTAAATATCTAAGAACCTGCATGCAAATGTTTCCCATACAAATTCTTTTATGGTAATATTTACAATTCAATTATGTATTATACGAAGCTTTTCTTTAAATAAGAAATACCAGATACCAATGAAAAGCTTTATCACAAACTATGGTGATCAAAAAAATTCAACAAGATAAGGCAGGTAAGAACAAAAAGAATGACTTTATGTTAAAAACATAAAAACATTACACACAACACTTTTTTATCATCAAAAATCAAGAAAACAAAAGTTTTTTGTCTTAATTCCACATTTTCTCTTTCCAAGTCAAACATTGAAAAGGCACATCCAGCAAAAATCTTGCATGTGCTATCAAAATCTGCACTAAATTTAAATTACCAAAAAAAAAGTAAGATTTTAACTGCATCCTGTTGCTAATAATTATTTTCAAGAAGAAAATCATGCTAAAACTTGAAAACATGCCTGTTGGTAAAATACATGTATGTTAAGATCATGCTTAATTATAATCTTTACAGGTTCCATCAAATGACAAAAAATAGAAATACAGTGTAGCATTTATTCTACATCATGATTATGTAGAAAAGAACCCTCTACCATGCTAATACAGTTACATTTAAATAAATAGTACAAAGTAGAATATCATAGTATTAAAACTCTGTAAAGTAAATCATATTTATACATGTAAATATGTTGAATTATTTAGAGAAGGTACACCTTGTAGAATGACACAACCACAAGGTCTCAACTCATTAATTTCAAGTCATT
This sequence comes from Lutraria lutraria, assembly GCA_964023205.1. NCBI lineage: Eukaryota > Metazoa > Mollusca > Bivalvia > Venerida > Mactridae > Lutraria > Lutraria lutraria. The sequence goes on from OZ026836.1 coordinate 28,885,855, forward strand.
TAATCCTGTTGTAATCATTTAGATAATGCGGTCACAACCACTAATTCATGAATTATCCATGAGCCAAGTTGTAAGTTACAGAACAAATTATCCTGATAAAAAAATGTGATTTTCAGACTTTTGTTATAGGATATGGCCAAGCTGGGGTAAATATTTGTGGCATCATATTCAGTAATGTCATACTAAGTCGGGACATTAAAATGCTGCTTATGATGATGTTGGCAAAGCAAATTCTAAAAATAAGGGACAAACAATTCTACATTACTGCAAGCATGTATTATATATGTGTCTTATAAGTCCTGAAATAAGGGCTAAAAGCAGTAATTAAATGGCAGGGGAATCAATTACTGAGTGAAATAGATACAAAGGGTCTGTATATGGTATCTTCAACATAACATGTTACGATGTATTTATTACAAACAGAGATATAACAGTCACAGCAAGACTGTCAAAGTAAACCAATTAAAATTGTTCTATTTTGCATGTTCTTACAATCTACACTAAGGATTTTATACAAGTAACAGACCCTTACATTTTAGTAAAAAGAGAGACATACGCATATATTAAATAGCCTGGTTTAAAGCTGAGAGAGAGGACATTATTGTATCACAAACAACTACATTACCACATTACTTCGCGTCCTCCGCTATCCTAAAATTTAACCATACAAAATATACCTATCTTATTTTGATCAGAAATGCAGTTTTCAAGTCTTTCCACTGATATACATTAAGCCATACAGACATTTTGAGTAACTTCATAGAAAATTCATGCAATTTGAAGTCATAGCTAAGTCTTCGAAATAGTAAAATAGTTCAAAATCAAATCAGAAGCACACATCACAACATATAACATATTCCAGGGATTAAACAGTTGGAATGTTGTTATTTATTATCTAGGACATTTCCAACACAGACTTCAAACAATAAGATAAAAGACAAGATGTACATCTTTGCAGACAAGATTATGCAGAATTAAGAAAAACTCAAAACACAGCATCTTCAAGTTGCCTAGTATTTGGAGTAAAACATGGATTTAAACATGTACATTAATAAAATGTATGGCAGTGCACATCAGACCATTCATTGCTACAAAATAGCAGCGTCATAGGACATCATGCACTCAATCACAATGTTACCTACGAACAAAACAAATAAACAGCCTTAGCACACATGGGTTAACTGAGTATTTTCAAGCTCTGAAGAGACACATTTTGTCTAACATTTTTCAAAAACATAATGCTTGTTTTAAAGCTACGATCTGTACAGAAACAAGATGTGTTTTATAAACACCATGCCCCCTCCTGTTGCCCTTTTTGAAAATGCACAGGTCCTGTAGAGATTGTCATGATGAACCTAGATATGAAGTTTGATGATTGCAGGTGGTAGCGTTTTGATTTAATAGGCAAGGTTAAAGTTTGGTACAGGCAAACAAAGGGCCATAAATCTGCTAAAAAATGATCGAATCACAAAACCCTGACAATATGTGCTGGTGGACTTGGTGACAATAGTTCTATCAAAGTTTGGTAAAAATCCCTTGAGAAATACAGAAGAAGTTGCAAACAAAGAGTATTTCTCTATATATTACATATGCACAAAATAAACAAAGGGCCATAATTCCGTCAAAATTTATCGAATCATAAAACCTTTACAACATGCATTGGGTATCTTGAACAATAGTTCCATGAAAGTTTTATCAAAATCCCCTGAGAAAACAAGGAAACAAGAGTATTTCGCTGTTACAATCACACAAAATAAACAAAGGGCCATAATTCCGTAAAAAATGATCGAATCACAAAACCCGGAATATATGTGTGGGAGTTCTTGGTAACAACAAGTATGTGAAATTTTGTCAAAATCCCATGAAAAATGTAGGAGTAGTATCCTAAAAGAAATGTCGGAATTTTTTTAAACACAATGACCCTGTGACCTTGACCTACTGACCTGAAAATGCACAGGTCCTGTAGAGGTTGTTGTCATGAGGAACTTACATATGAAGTTTGATGAATGTAGGTGCAGGCGTTTTGATTTTATAGGCAAGGTAAAAGTTTGGTACAAACAGACAGACAAACAGAGAGACTAAAAACAATATGCCCCCGATCTATCGATGCGGGGGCATAAAAATGAGCAACTATATCATGTGACTTCCTGCAGTAAAACAGACCATAATGTGGAAATATTTCATGCATTCAAAACAAAACAAATTATTTTTTTCTTTCACACTAATAATAGACTTATAGCCTGAAACAAAACCGCCTGTCCCAGTAAACACAAAATAGCATGACCCAATAGTAAGTAGTTTATTTGTCTGCCTAGATTCAGTATTATGGTAAATAAAATGAATGAAACAATTAACAAAAAAGGTGTATCATCAACAAATTGTGCCGATTAACAACTGTGAACATGCATAAGTGAATAATGTTATCATACAAGACAATCTTACTCTTTTGAAACTATTCAATGACCAAATTCAATATCAGCCTTAAAATTTCGGTATCCAAACAAAATTATCTAATAACCTAGCAGGATGATAGGTTGCAGACACATCCAGAAATATATCCTATGTACAAACATGTCGTCATTTTGCAGGAAAAGAATGAAAAGATAGCAACATTGCATATTCACATCACAAGACCATATAAGCAACGACAGGTAGAGCAATATCGCACATCAACATCACAGGACCATGTGACTGATTCACATGTGTAGTAGAGCAATATCACATATCTACATCACTGGACCATGTGAAGGATTCACATAATGTGTAGTAGTGCAATACCACATATCTACATCACAGGACCATGTGACTGATTCACACGTGTAGTAGAGCAATATCACATATCTACATCACAAGACCATGTGACTGATTCACACATGTAGTAGAGCAATATCACATAATAATCTACATCACAGGACCATGTGACTGATTCACATGATGTGTAGTAGAGCAATATCACTTATCTACATTACTGGACCATGTGAAGGATTCACATAATGTGTAGTAGAGCAATATCACATATCTACATCACAGGACCATGTGATGGATTCACATGATGTGTAGTAGTGCAATACCACATATCTACATCACAGGACCATTTGACTGATTCACATGTGAAGTAGAGCAATACCACATATCTACATCACAGGACCATTTGACTGATTCACATGTGAAGTAGAGCAATACCACATATCTACATCACAGGACCATGTGACTGATTCACATGATGTGTAGTAGAGCAATATCACTTATCTACATTACTGGACCATGTGAAGGATTCACATAATGTGTAGTAGAGCAATATCACATATCTACATCACAGGACCATGTGATGGATTCACATGTGTAGTAGTGCAATACCACATATCTACATCACAGGACCATTTGACTGATTCACATGTGAAGTAGAGCAATACCACATATCTACATCACAGGACCATGTGACTGATTCACATGATGTGTAGTAGAGCAATATCACTTATCTACATTACTGGACCATGTGAAGGATTCACATAATGTGTAGTAGAGCAATATCACATATCTACATCACAGGACCATGTGATGGATTCACATGTGTAGTAGTGCAATACCACATATCTACATCACAGGACCATTTGACTGATTCACATGTGAAGTAGAGCAATACCACATATCTACATCACAGGACCATGTGACTGATTCACATGATGTGTAGTAGAGCAATATCACTTATCTACATTACTGGACCATGTGAAGGATTCACATAATGTGTAGTAGAGCAATATCACATATCTACATCACAGGACCATGTGATGGATTCACATGTGTAGTAGTGCAATACCACATATCTACATCACAGGACCATTTGACTGATTCACATGTGAAGTAGAGCAATACCACATATCTACATCACAAGACCATGTGACTGATTCACATGTATATTAGAATTGTGAAGCACATGCAGCATCATAGTACCTGTAATCACATTTTGCTGCATGACAAATAGACAGAGGAAGCACAAATTAGTTTAAGGTCTTCATATACAGATACAGTACTTAGGCTAAGGATTTTACTGTCTTAAAACAAGGCATACATGCAAATGATTAAAGCATAAACAAGCCAATAGGTTGTATAAGAATTGCAAACTGTACACACTATATGCAAAGGATCATGTAATAATCCTCAGACAACCTTCCTCACAACCAAGAGATCATTTCTAAAAATGAAAGTCTCAAGAATAAGAAACATTAATCTTGTTTCATTCTAAATTGCAAAACAAACATGCCCTCCACATTCACAATGAATCAATTTTATCAATGGTTGTTCAATTAGTATGTGAACTCATTCTCAGATTCCCGAAACTGACAGTTTGTATACAAAATAGTTGAAGTCAAGAGGATAAAATCTGAAACACAGACGGCACTGTTCGAAACAAGTAACTATAATTTTGTGCAGTAAAATAGTAACACACTGAAAATCAGTAGCTATTTCTAAAATAAACAAAAACTTTACTTAACAAAACTGAACTTAAATCTGAAACCCCATTATAATAAACTTTAATAAATACTGCTAAGTCTCTTATGGCTTTAAGATGTTTCATTAGCATCAACAAGACAAATAGTGCCCACATTAATAATATTATATATATAACATATCTAAAGTGTTGTACTGGCAAATTCACATCAGACCAAAGTGTGCTTATACCAGCTGAAGCAAACTCTGAGTTACCTTGTTTAGAAATCTTTAGAAATGATGCTGATAAAAAAGAGTAAAAATGTACTTAGTTTATACAGACAAAATCACATATATTTAAAACACAAAGTTCAAATGGCAAAATAGCTTATTTCAGTCCAAACTTTGCTTGAATATTGTTTATCACAAGAAAGGGTGGCAATGGTACGAAACAGGATTTCAAGGCTTTACCAAATGATTTTACAACAGATTGTAATTTAGCCCACATAAAAATAAATGATACTACAGTACGCATTGGTTTGGTTTCCAGTGCTCGCCCATAGCAGGCAGAGTCAAACTGCTGTGTTGAGTACAAGCTGATACAAATGCAGAAGATTTTTTCTTGCATTGATTATTAAATGAAAACCATACATTTCCTTTTGTATGTCAACACAACAAGGGCATTGGAGCTTTGACAAACAATGTCTGTAACTACTAAGAATCTGCACTTGACCCCAAAGAAGTATATGAGATTTCTTTGCAGCCAGTGACCTTTACCCCTATTGACCCAGAATGCAATTGCAAGTTTGGTGTCTATGTAAGCTACCTACACACAATGTTTCATCTCAATCCAAACTCTAGTTATTATGCAGTAACTGATTTTCTATTTTTAGTTACCGTGACCTTGACCTGGACCCAACTGACCCAAAATACAATCCCAAGTTAGTTTCCATGCAAGGATGCTACATATCAACTACGGTCAATCCAAACTTTAAGTTATTGACCGTAAACCACCTGTTTCGTGAATACTTGGTAAATATTGATTATAATAGGAAAAAAGAAGACATTACTAAAATATTTGGATATTAAATAACATAAACAACTAAAGACAGCAGTTCAAAACATGTAAGTACATGTACATTATATTACTGGGCATATAAGAATTAACCTCAGCTTTTGGCCAAGTATTGCAAACAATTCTGCTTTCCTTCTATGTGCTTTTCACCCAAACCTTTACATTGCATATCTATTCTAATTAAATTTACACCAAAACCTAAGTGCAAAAATTCTGCTTTTAAAATTCAGTTATGGTATGGAGTTCTTGGTGTTCACATGATATAATGCTAAGTTAAAACCCTAACAAAGATGGTGTTCTGTTCTTTAACTTCTGATCTGATGTAGCATGGATACATTCAATATGCATCGGGTACGAGATTAAACAATTTATACAAAATTTCAAAGTACAGAAAAATCCATATATTCCCAGTCAGTATAATAATGTTAAATATACAAAACATGAATCAGCATTGATATAACATACGTTTATATCAGTAATATAAATAATAACATGCAGATGAATGCTTAGAATGGAAAAAAAAACATGCTAAGGAAGATGTTCGGAAACCATTCAGTGCTATATGGATCGTTAAAAATGAATGAGTAGTTCTATGCATCATTCATACAAAAAGTAAGCATGTCTAGTCCTTAAGCAGCAACTTGTTTCGAAATATACTACTGTAACTGTTTATCACATGGGGAACTATTTGAAGCACAAGCTTTGACAATGAGGATAAACGTGAAAAGTTTATGTTTATATGCAAATTGTATAATTAACATGACAAAAGCTGAGGTGATGTAAGCATAAGGCAGCTTGGATGGCAAGTTCTTATAATTCATAAGCATATACCGCTAATAAGATTCTAAGATCTACAAGTTAAACAATAAAATTCAACATTATTGTCATAACGCAATTATACTGAAAATTTCTTCAAATACTAAACATGAAGTTTTATACATTTAGATTAAGAACTAAATCACAGCAAGATAAAAATCAACATTTACAGTTTGATAGTCTTTAGTATTAATCGGGCATGTCAAAAATTTAACACTCAACATAGTAAGACATAGCTCCAGATGAGCCTGACTGAGGGGATGTAAGCTGAAGTGCACAGTAACAAAGTCATGGTAACTATGACAACATGGTGGAATACGACTTACCTGCTCTCTCTGTATAAAAAAGCAGCATTAAAAGTTTGGTGAGTATGCACGTGATAAAAAGTTTGTAATACGTTGATACAACACGTAAATTGACTGTGACACATTTAAACAAAACAATACTGTATCTAGGCTAATTTAAATAAACCCAAAATATTTCTTAGTGAGGAATTGTCACATTTGTATACATAACTATATACAACTGCATGATACTGTTACCAGAAAAATTTGAACAAAAGCTTTCAAAACGAGTTCAGAAATTATGTTGCTTTTAAGCATTTGGTACTTTGGTGATTTCTTTCCAACTTATCCTCACTCCTCAATAAAGATGTAAAAGCAGCTCTAAAAACACATATATATGCCACAGACAAAGCACAAGACAATATTAAGCTTATATATCACAGTTGAATATTCTAAAATTAAGTGTCTAAATCAAAACTACTGAAGTCTATTGCATTCTTCTTCATATATATAGTTTACAACAACTACTAGTAAACAGAATGTAAATGATAAGGCAACAAGAAATCCCATAATTCCATCACCACACAAGCCCACAACAACAATATTTAGATATAACATAGTATATACTGACTCTGATATTGTATAAATACCACACAGTAAGTGTTTGCTTAATTCAATGTCAGTCTAACTGTTTCACTTACACTATAACATCAGACATCTCCACATAGTCTATTAGGGTGTTAAATCAGTCAGTAAAAGCATAAGAAATTATGCAACTTCGGTAAAATTATATTATTTTTAAAAGCCAAATACTATTCGATAGTGAATATGGTGTATTATCTTTTAGCATGTGAACATTATGTATGCAACAGCAAGTTGATTTTGTACAAGAATGGAAAGTTTCAAGATCTCACGGCCAGAATTAGGCATACAGTCCGCCATGCAAGCTCTCAAGTACTTGAAATAAAAAAGAAATTCAATACCTCCCTAAAAACTTCCTCACACCTACACAACAGCAAAATATCCCTCGTAATTCTGAACTCACCTGTATTTTTTGAGTTGTGAGATTTCCCTGGAGGCAGACTCATTGACCTCTATCTGATCATCAAGATCTCGCTGAATCTTGCGTTTCTGAGCATTCATTCTTGTCACTTCCTCTTCCGCTTCATCCACTTGTCGTTTCAAAGCTTTCACTCTCGCATTCATCTTGTCAACCTACAACGATATCATCAACATCAGAATGTCCATACATTATCTAATAACTAAACTGCAGATATTCATGTAAATTGTAAACTACTATAACATTCTTTAACAAACTGAAGAATACAGAATTTGGTAAATTCCTAGTTCACTTTTCAAAACAAAACTGCCGCAAGCAGTGCCAATGCTCAGCTGTTCACCACCTCACTGAGATTTATCCATCCATGAAGTTTCATGTTGCTGCCTCTTATTGTTTCAGATTATGAGCTACATTAAAGTTTTCATATAATGCAGTGATCACAATAGCTCAACTTTTTTCTTTGAAAACAGACAAGCTACCAAGATATTATACAATATTTGTGAATAAGGTAAGAATAATACAATTTTACCGAAGGAATGGCTCTAGGATAAAAAATAAAAAAATAAATTTATACTCATTAAAAGTAAATCAATGTGAACACAATGAGCACATTCAATGACATGACATAACTACCTGTTCCTTGTATTGATCAGCGTGACGTCTCTCGTCTTCAGCTTGTAAAGCGATTTCCTTGAGTTTCTTATCGAGACGGCGATTGGCTCTTTGTAGGGTATTCCTCTCTCTACATAAATAATACAACCAGTTACATTTTGTTCAAATGTTCAAAAAAATTGTTGAAGAACACTCATCAGATTTAAATGGTGAATAATAATAACAAGATATGAATGAGGGATATTCTGACATAAGGTGCAAAAAAAACCTGAAAAACTCTCATGTGTATTCCAGAGAAAAAACAGAATAATTTGCAACAATTTAAGTATAAAGTATATGTAGTAACTTGTTTGGTAATAATGTGTAAATTTCTACAAGTAGAAACCAGCATGACAAATAAAAACAAATTAAATCATGAAAGAATTTACACACGGAAATCTTTTTTCCACTTACTTAGTTTCAAGATCAAGTTGTTCCTCAAGATTAGCAACTTTGCCTTCCAGGGCAGCAATGGTTGCCTTGGTTCTAGTTCTGATTTGTCCTTCAAGTTCAGAGAGTTTCTCCTTCATATCCTTATTCTGTCTCTCAAGTTGAATTCTTTGGGATTCAAGTTTCTGAGTAACAGAGCGTTCAGACTGAAGATCCGTCTGGCATTGATCATACTGAAACATACATTTAAATAGATGTAAAATATGGCTCAAAAGTAAGTAAGAAAAGAAATCCATATTTAACCTCCAATGTATTAAATTACATCAACCAATTCATTTTGGGTCAAATGCCATTTTTTCAACAATTTTCAGTTACAAACAGGCACCGAATCACCAAACAAATTTTCTTGGAATACTTTCAAAACCAGTAATTTAGATTTTTTTATCAAGCTGTTTTTTAACGGCCCATTCGTTCTACCATATTTTTAAACTGTGTAGTTTCACAATATAACATAATAATATCCCTTCAAAAACCAGAACATTATATCCCATAACACATACCTGCATAGTTGCTTTGCGTGCTTTATCAAGAAGATCAGCATTAGCTGCCTGTTCCTCTTCCAGTTCATCTTCTATCTGACTGATGCGTGTTTCAAGACGACGTTTTTCATCCAACAATGCTGACCTGTACAAGTATAAAGTTATATTTAGAAAAAATTTTAAAAAAGGGTTTGCGTTACATGACCCTTTTAACAAAGACAGTAAACTTTCACAAAAACTTAACATTAAAAACATAACTAGTGAAGTACAATATCTTAACAATTCAAAGTTAGGTAATTCAGTATGAAACTAAAGACAATGTGTACACTAGATTTTTGACTTACTTTCCTGTTGTGTTACTACTGATTTCGTCCTGGAGTTCATCTCTTTCAGCTTCAGCATTTCTTCTGGCTCGTTCAGCAGCAGCAAGATCTTCCTGTAGTTTCAAGTTTTCTGTTTCCAAATTCTTCAATCTCTTCTCATTCTCTTTGAATGTTCCTTGAATTTCATCACGTGCCATACGTGCTTCGTCCAATTCACGCCCGAAATCTTTCATCTGAGCTTGTATTTTCTTGTATTGTTTCAGTGCATCTTCTTTCACTCTGTTGGCAGTATCAACTTGTTGTTCCATATCTTTGAGATCACCTTCGAGCTTCTTACGAGCATTAACAGCAGTACCTTTCATTTTCCTTTCATCTTCAAGTTCAGCTTCCATCTCACGAAGCTGAAATACATCAACCATGCAATGTAAAATCATTTTCTTTTCTTAATGAATTTACATTAATAAGAAATATACACACAGAAATTTTGCATTAAGTAATTAAATTTCCATGTTGTCCCGAACAAGTTTCAGTTTAATGTGAAAGTGAAATCTCCACTATAATATTTAGAAGTGAAAATCTCAAATATCACATCAAATCCAAACTAGAGCTTTGTCACAGAAAGGACTAATACCCCGCCACTGCTTTGACTCTAAGACTGCAATATTAAAGTACACTACATGGCTAAGTTCAAGGGCACATAACTCTGGAATGTGTGTATCACTGAGCATGAAAATTGTGTCTTGCACATCTACACTTCATCATGATGACATATTTAAGTTTCATTGCAATCGCTTCAGGTATCTGGCTTGGATGTCATGTCAAATCAAGTTTCAACAATTTATAGATTTAAAAACTAAACCATAATTATATACTAAAATAAACCCACTGTATAAAGTGCATTGCAAGTAATTTGAAACAAATATTACATTTGATTGGTCTTCTATAAACCAATATCGCATGTAATTTACAAAATTTTTTGAACAACAATAACTGCTCTCTATATATAAGAATATATTACAACAAATAGCCTTAAAATGACTATAAATATATAAAGCAGGGAACCGTGCCTCAGTTTTTTATGATAACCAATCAAAATCACTTGTTTACAGTTCAATAATTGAAACCACGCCAAGGTTTGATGTCTAGTAAGAGATTTTATAACAAATTTTTGTCATTAATGAATCAATAGTATCATATCGTACCAATACAATGCACATAACGTTAGAGATGTTTAACGCTGATAAGGAAAAGTAGATGAAGTTGATGTAGTATTTATGGCAATAACACAATATTTTTGAGCGTTCGGTTAGAATTTTTTGTTACTTGGTATTAAAGTATGGTATTTAATCTTTGTAATAACATAAAATATCATTTTACGTTATTTTAGCGATTTTAACCAAGCCAGATACCTTAGGGAAGTAGTTTGCTCCACTTGTGATATTGTATGCGGACAGACCGACAGACAGTGACTCCAGTATATCCCCTCTCAAACAAAGTTTGCGGGGGTATAAAGAAAATCATAACACTAATTCATAGGAAGTTTATTTCATGTCGAAAATCTTACTTGTCTAATAAGAGATTTCTTGGACTCCTCCACAGCATCATCCCGGCCACTAATATCACGTTCAAACTGAGCTTTCATGGCTTGCATGTTCACTTCCATTCTAAGTTTAGCATCTTCTGCAGCTTGAACTTCATCTTCGAGTTCTTCGATCTGTACACGCTGGGATTCGACCTGATCATGTAGATTACGCTTGGCTTTTTCAAGTTCATGAATCTGTGAATAAAGAGTATGATTTTTACTACCAGTAAATGTGCACATGTGTAAATGGAACCACTACGATACTCTCAAGACAAAATGTTTAAATAATTAATAGGAGGGGTAAAAAAATGTCTAATAAAAGGTAAATTGGAAAATAAAGTAAAGATAAGCTAATGGTCATGGGAATTACATAAATGCATATAAGAATGCTACACAAAGTAAATAGTTATTACTCGTGGGTAATATCTCAATGTCAATAAAAATAACCATAGCTTACATTTTTGCCAACATCATCCTTGCTTGAGTATAGGTCCTCAATTTCTCTTTGTTGAGCACCCTTTTGCCTCTCAAGCTGGTCAAATCTATCAGTAAGCTCCTCGATTTCTCTTTGTAGATTGAGAATTTTGGTTTCCTTTTCTCTACTTTCTTTTTCAGCGGAGTCCTTATCTTGAAGGAGTCTAAAGTAAAATTTTTCAATCATATAATAATTTTTCTTGCAAATAAAATAACAAAATTTTCAGTCAAATATTTCAGAGATTAACTTTCAAATTCAATGTCAAACCAATTCAAACTAAGATGTGTGTCCAGAGGACACAATTGCACGTGCTGAGAGCTAAGTCCAAAAAGGGCCATAACTCCCGTGAAAATGTTTGGATATGAACGGAAATCAAACCTGTAATTTATTATTATATACACCTACATGTAAAATAAGAAACCAATCTATGAAATATTTTATATTATATTAGATATTGCTCAGAAACAAAAATTTGAACAGATAAGACACCAAAATTTAAATGGACGGATGGACAAGGGTAATACTTTATGCCCTTCTGCCATCTCAAATGACAGGGGTATGGCAGGGGTATGATAAAATAAACAATTAATGTAAGAAACGATACCTTTCAGAGTGGGCCTTTTCTTCAGCCAATAAGGAATCAAATTTACGTTGTTTCTTCTCTGAAGCTAGAACACTTGATCTCTGTTTTTCTAATTCCATATTGCTATCATCAACTTCAGACTGAAGCTTCTTGCGAGATTTATCAAGGCGGTCAGCTGCAGCACGAGACTCTTCAAGTTGTGCATATAATGTCTCCATTTCACGCGATGCTTTCTTCTTGTATTCATCAAGTGCTTCATTATTACGTGCATCTTCTTCAGCCTTCTTCTTAACCTCAAGAATCTATGAAAATTTGTCGAAAGTCAGTATTCAGTCTATGAGAAATCTAATTTATTTAGCACACAAATTTTTTAAAAGGTCTTATTTTTGCAACAATATCTGATAATTGTTATTAACAATTAATTGCTATCAAGCAGCATTGACACAAATATGAACAAGTTACAACACATGAGATATGAACATAGCAGAACAAGGATAAAGAAACAAGAACTGAATTGAAACCTTTTGTTGGAGGTCTTGAAGTTGTTTCTCCAACTGGCGTTTGCTATCTTCTTCTTCTTCCAATTTATCTTTCATCATCTCCTTCTCATCAGCTTCTTGACGTAACTTTGCCTGTGCTGCCAACTTCAAACGAGTTTCCTCTTGCGCAAGTTCCTTTAAAACCAAAATATTCTTTCTTATTTTATTTATACTGTGCTAACAATTTTAAAACAAGGAAATGAAGAAATGGTTTGTTGAATATCACTTTAAAGTGTACCTCTAAAAGTAGACAGTGACTCTGTCAGACTAAACGAAACTTCAGGAATTCAAATAAATAATTGTAAGACTTTATCATTTATGGCATCTATACATTGTATTTCAAAAATTCATACCTGTGCGTCAGTAAGCTGTGCCTCATAAGACGAAAGTTTTTGTGCAAGTTGAATATTCTTTGTTTCGGCACCTTCAAGTTGAGTTGAAAGGGACTCAAGTTCATTTTGATTCTTAGAAACTCGCTCTGATTGATCACTCTTAACTCTTTCTAATTCAGCAACCTTCACTGTCATTTCAGAAAGTTGGGCATCTGCCTGTTTTCGTTTACGTTCAGATTCCTGTTTAGCCATCTGAACTTGTTTAAGATCATTTGCCAAATCTTGGTTCTCAGCTTCAAGAGTACTTTTAGTTTTTTCCAACTGAGCTCTTGTCTGAAATAATAGAAAGATCATGAAAATATGGAATGAGCAGATTAATCATACTCAGCCAAACCTTTGGTATGGAGAAAGCTGTAATCATACTGAAGTGAATAACTAAACTTGTGGTATAAATGAAAACTTGACAACAGTATCCTCCTAGGTATCATTCAAGCCAAGGATTGCTACTCACATCTACATATGTAAACCCATCTATATAAATAAAAAAACAAACACAATTATTTCAGAAAATGGCTGTCCAAGAAGGTCCAATTTTTACATGTGAAACAGTAAACCATCTACATCCTTACCTTTCTAACACTTTCAAGTTCTTCATTGAACTGTTCCATCTGTTGCATATGTTTGTTGCGCATGTCAGAAACTTGATGCTCGTAGTTCTTCTGGTTCTTTTCAATAGTTGTTTTAAGATCCTTTAGTTCATCTTCACGTTTAGCTCTCAAATCTTGTACAGCTGCTGTTGTATCCAGGGAATCTTCTAGCTCTGTTTTAAGTGCTTCCAATTCCTACAAAAAACATGTAACCTTTTAGCAAAATTTTACACTTTAAAACCAATGCATTGTCATATTATATTTAATATTATTAAATAACTGTTTATTATCAGCCTATTAAATTGTTTACTGCCTGGCATAATAATACAGTGGCATTTCCAATAAGCGGGCCAATATCTATATCACTTTCTGGCCCGGGGCCGAAAAGTGATATAGATATTGGCCCGCATTTTAAGCAATTTGATTGGCTGCTAGAGCAGGGCCAAAAAGCGATATAGATTCTAGCTGAAATGGCGGCCATCTTATATAAGTAATTTGCTATGAAACTATTCAGATAATAAGGTTATTTAATAAAATTGTCAATAAATAAGTGATTTGATATAGGCCCTGTTATTTGTCCTCGGGACAGTTGTATTTGGCCCTCGGCCTTGGGCCAATACGACTGCCTTCTGACAAATAACAGGGCCTATATCAAATCACTGATTTATTAACATATATTATAAAGTCTATATAAACAATTGCTAGACTGTGTTTCAGTGATGTTCTTGTAACAGAAATTTGCTAAAAAAAGTTTGATTTTGATAGTGAGTCACTTCTGACAGGTAATTCATATATAATTCTCCTGACTGTCATCTTCTCAAGTGAGACAACATGAATCACTCAAATCAACAAGAAGTGTTTGTGAATCATGGATGCCCATAAAGGCCAACTTGATAGTAAGACCTTGACCCTTGACAAAATGAACTAAACCTCCCAACCAAATCTGAGGAGCTTAGGCCAAATAGTTCTGTAGTTATTGCCCGAACATGGTTCAGTTAACAGGGGTGTGAGTGCTCCAAGAGCAAAAAGGCTGAAATACCCTACCCCCACCTCCCTCATGCTTGCAAAAACATCATTTTTGAATAGGTCAGACTGAATCTTGACCCTTTTGTTTTAAGATTTTAGGACAAAAAAGAGGAAATCAGCTGAAAGGAGGAAGAATCACACCCCTGGTTAAGGAAGGATGGATAGACCACCCAGCATGCACAAAGCTACATACCCCCTTTTCTTTGAAAGGGGGCAAAATTATTGATGCTTTACCTCATTTAGGTCTTTTTTAAGTTTTTCAGCTTTCTGTCTTGATTCTCTCTCTGTGTCTAAATCTTCAGCACATTCCTGCAATTGATTCTGCAACTCCCTCATTTGTTTTTGTACAGTAAACTTTGCAGCTCCTTCCTCGTCAACTCTAGAAAATTTCAAACATCACTACATGTAATAAGAAAAAAATCTACAAGATAATTTGATACATACAATACTCAATGGCATACATAATTCAATTAGTGCAGTTGAGAGTTCATAAAAAATAACAAGAAATATTCAAATAACCAAGTGATAAAATTTGATGATAACACAATAAGGATTACCAAATTTCTACAACAGAAACAAGAAGCTGTGCTAAATAAATGCATATACCCATGGTAGCATGCTTGTCAAGAAAGAGTCTGTTTGAACAGTTCCAAGTTCAAATTAGGTCAATGTCAAAGGTCATAGACAGCAACTGTGTAAGTATTCAAGTAAGCTGTGTTGGTGCTAATCGAAACGGTAAAATCTACTTAACCTCATACGGACAGACAGGACAATCACTTTACGCCTCCTGCATCATAGATGCCGGGGGTACAAAAAGGAAATATGCAGCCAGGTGACCCAACAATAGAACCCAATCAGACAGAAACAAACTAGCCATGTTTACCTATGTAGAGCTCCTTGCATTTCTTCCTCTCTACGAGCTAACTGTAATTGAAGTTCCTCAACTTGCTGTCTCTTCTCATTCAGTTGATCCTTCAGATCAGCTATTTCAGATTCTAGTCTACGACGAACCTTTTCTAGTTCTTGTCTAGCCTAAAAGCCATAATAATACAACAAAGAATAAAATAAATATTTTTAAAACCTAATACATGTACCGTTAGTCAATGTTTGTTTGATAAAACTGAGTAGAAAACAGCTTACCAAATAAGTAGAAAACAGCTTACAAAAACTTGACACATAATAATTATGTTTATTTACAATCCTGTCATGATTAATCAAACTAACCTGTTGTTCTTTGCGTAGTCTTTCCTCCAAGTCAGCAATAATTGATTCATACTTATTTTTCAATTTTCCTAATTGTTTACATTTTTCCTCTTCCTCCACCAGTGACGAGCTGACTTCAGAAAATCTCTCTTCTAAACTTCTCTTCTCTTTCATCAACTTTTGATTAGAATCCTCCTGAAGGGCCACATCTTCCTCCAACTTTTTAATCTTAGCATCAACTGATACTTTCTCTAATTGTAACTTCTGTCTAGCAGATTCTTCTTCTTCAAGTCTAAGAATAAAACAATATTTTTTAACTAAAAACACAACAATATGAAAACAACTAGAGCTTTGTCACATGAGCGACTAATAACCCAACACATTGCTTTGACACAGAATGTTTAAAATCTGAGGTATAAAGGTTGTTTAATTATGTTATTGGTTACCACTCAAAGATGCGAACTCTATTTCTTTTGAGAGGCAGTTGTACCTTTGATCTAATGCCTGACACATCATCACATGATGGCACACATTTCTGCGAAGTATTTCCAAAATGTATCCAATGATGACTAAGTTACTGAGCTTTTAAATGGGACACATATCCACATATTGGTGAAGTTTTATGCCAAATATTTCCAAAATCCTCCCATAGATGACCAAGTTATTGAGCGGACACTAAGTAAATTACAGATTTTTTAACCTTTAACCTCTCAGCGTGACCTTGGAGCTACAGCCATTGAAGATGCGACACACTGTCTAATGTCTAATGATGGTTTACATTTGTGATAAACAGACAAGCTATAAACTGATCTTTAGTTGACAAGCATGAACTATGTAGTTTAAGTATAAGTTTAAACTTTAAGTATAAGTAACATTCATTGTTTTACTGACTTATGGATTATTATTTAAAACTGAGGCAAACACAAAAAGTTGCTTTATACTAAACTAATCATGATGGTCATCTTGTACTTTTAGAGAGTGAGCAGTTTAAAAAAAACACTTACTGTTCTTCTAAGTCTTGAATTGTTAGACCACATTTTTTGCGTTCTTCCAACAAACTAACCACTTTGTCTTCTTCTTCTTCCATACGTATCTCCATGTCATGCAATATTTCCTCAAGTTCTTCTTTCTTCTGGCCAAGACGTACTCTCGCCTAAAAAGGAGCCACCATAGACAATAAAAGTACAAATCAAACAATTTGGACAAACGCTTCCATAATTGAGGAGATACCCAGTCTATGTTTCTATGATGAGAATTCCTTACATCTTCAACATTTTGTAATGTTTAGAGCTGAAACTGACATTAGACCCCAATACTGGAAACAACTGTATACAGTCAAAACTTACTGTACCAAACTTGCTTATATTGAAATTCTGCTTATATTGAAGTATGATCCCAAATTTTATCCCCATTTTTACATATAATTATGTTGCACGTATTTTAAATTCACTGTTCTCCATATTTTCATATATTGAATAGACATTGGGTCCCAAGCACAAAATTTTAACTATAGAGAAATCATCTGCCTTGAACCAATTAAGTCGCCAACAAACAAAAGAAATGTTCGCATCTTTTCCTCAAACAAACACCTATTCGTTTTCTGACCTGTTCAAACATTGTGTATTGAGCTCCTGTATCGATATTTAATTAATGACAATTATGTCAGTGTCCATGCTTGCGATTCTAAAATCATTTTGAATGAATATGTCTGCAATTTTTTATTTGTGATTTCCTCCATGTTTGTCGCATGTTGCCAAAATAATGACATGGAAGTATTAATGCTGTGTTTCATCATATCTCATACATTATGTATTCTGACACTACGTCGATCTCTCCTAAGAATGTAAACACAGTCAGTGAATTTCTTCGATTATATATATTGAAGTTAGTTTATACAGTGAACAATTTTGCTAAGTCCCCTGAACTGTGATGTAAATAATGAGTTTCGACTGTACTTAACTTAAAGCCACTAAGTCTTTAACAAAACACTTTAAACCATACCTCCTCAGCTTCAGCACACATTTCAGTTTCTGCTTGTAGCTGTTCAGCAAGAATAGACTTTTCTTCAATAATCTGAGCATATTTACGTTCCATCTCATCAGTTTCTTGTTTCTGTCTCTCGTAACTGTCTTTAAACCTACCCATCTCCGACTTAATTTGGTCCATTTGTTCTTCCTGACGAGTTACTTGTAACAGTGGTTTAACCTGGAACAATACAGAATGGAGATGTAAGCGGTTTGCTATTTGCGTAAACATCAACTAAAACTATCACTAAAGGTGATGAATACCCCCAGATGCGGCCTTGACACAGTCATTGTTACATTTTACAGACGGAAATATAATGCATTTTCATTTTTTTAATACCTGCAAATTGTTGCTTAGAAATATCCTGACCAGTTTCTAAATATTCATCATATAAAAAATAACAAAGGGCCATAACTCATTAACATTTACTTGGACAAAACCTATTGTGGACATGCACAACTTGGCAAACTACTTATCACTTCTAAGAAGTTTCACTGAATTCCTGCATGTAGTTGCTGAGAAATGATTTGGACAAAATTTACCTATTGTGTAAAACAAAGGGCCATAACTCAGTGAAAATGAATTCAAACAAAACCTGGTTATTGCACAACTTGGCTTACTTTTTATAACTTCTGTGAAGTTTCATTGAGTAGTTACTAAGATATTGTATATACACTGTATAAAAAACAACAAAGGGCCGTAACTCAGAGAAAATTTACCAACCAAGACAAGCTTAATGTATGCACAACCAGACTAACTACTTAACACTTCTGTGAAGTTTTATAGAATTCCTGTCAGTAGTTAATGAGAAAAAGTCCGGACAAAATTTGCCTATTGTATATACTGTAGAAAAAAAACAAAGGGCAATAACTCAGTGAAAATTTATCCAAATTAAAAATTATTTAAGCATGCGCAACTGGGCTAACTACTTATTACTTCTGTGAAGTTTCATTAAATTCCTGTCAGTAGTTAATGAGAAATAGTCTGGACAAAATTTGCCTATTGTATATACTGTAGAAAAAAAACAAAGGGCTATAACTCAGTGAAAATTTATCCAAATGAAGATTATTTAATCATGCACAACTAGGCTTACTACTGATCACTTCTGTGAAGTTCCATTGAAATCCCGTGAGTAGTTGCAGAGAAATTGTCCGGATAAAATTTGCCTATTGTATATACTGTATAAAACAACTAAGGGCTATAACTCAGTGAAAATTGATCCAAACTGAAAATTCTTGAAATCCTGTGAGTAGTTGCTGAGAAATTCTCCAGACAAATTGTACCTACAGACGCACGGACCGACCGACCACCCTCAAGTGGAATCCAATATAGCCCCCATATATTTCTGGGGGTATAATTAGTCAGTCATAAGAACAGGGTTGTCAATAGAGCAAAATTAAAAAATCCTGAAAATCATATGCAGCTGACAATTTCTGTCCAACAAGAGGTCTTCAACAACATTGTAACTCAGAGCATCCTTCAGAGCAGATTAAATTGAACATAAATTTGCCATTTCCAGAGACAGTTTTATAAAATTGCTCAAAAATCATATTAAAGCTCTTTCAGGACAGAAAATCCGGAATTCTGGATATATCCGGATATACTGTCACCCCTGTAGTTATTTTCGGGCTTTATTTCTGACAATCCTTTTTAAATCTCAACAAACCTTTGTAAACAGTCTCCACCAGGACCAGTTTCTAAGTTTTAGATAAGCAGCGCAATTCCTCTGTATTACACGGATAGCATTCTGCTGTTGTGTACGACGGTAGAAAGCTCTATAAACAGACAAAAATGTCAATTAATTAAAATAACTAAGAAAAAAGCAATTTTCTTACATCTATCAATATATAGTAGCACATAAATGATAAGAAAATAAGCATTCAATTACTGAAAAATACATGTGCAAGAACTAATCAAATAGTCGTATCAAGAAAAAGAAACACCCTGGTTTTTAAAGAAACTGAGTTACATTACAGTACAAATGCAGAACAATCCAAAACAAGTGTTTGTGAAACATGGGTGACCCCTAAAGGCCAACTGGATAGTAAACCTTGATCTATTGAACTTCTTCGAAAGGGGGCATAACTACTACATGCAGAGCTTTACTTGTTCAAAATGCAACATCTACCCAATTTCACAATCTAGTGAATTACCTTCTGGCCAACATTCCTCTTGCTAGAGCCTGGAACTGTACCATGATATCTGTTAACTTCAAATCTCTCTCCTCTTCAAGATGAGCGAGCACCCCAGCACGGAAAAATATCTTACTCTGACCAACACGATACAAGTTGGGGTCAAGTTCAAGAGCATTTATCTGTGTTAACATGAGAAAAAAAAACGAGTTACAAAAATGGTAATATTCAACAGTAAGACCACATGGTTCATACAGAATTTTTAATCGGAAGTTCATGATATTTTCAAGGTTTTTCAAGGCCCAAAATCTTATTTTCAAGGCATATTCTAAGAAATTCTGAGCTTTTCAAGACTATGTGAACACTGAATTAGGAAACCATCAGTTTTGATCTTCATTAACAGACCATAAATTGCTGTACTAACAGTTCGTAAGAAAAATATGGATGTGTCCTAAATAACAGAACATAAAACAAATGGAAACAGGGAGACAGTCAATGTCGTCCAGGAAAAGAAACCTGGTTTAACACTTCACCAGTCAAAGAATTTCTTACCATTTTCTCAACAGCTTGCTTGCCATCCATAAAGCCTCTAGGTATAGCACTTGGTGTGAGGATTTCATATCTCTGTCTGAATTCTTGGAACAGAATTCTGTTAGGGAAGCCTTGCCTACAGATACGAATACCCTCAAGTACACCATTACATCTCAACTGTTCCAAAACCAGAGGAGAATCTATCTTACCAGCCTGAAATTTAACAGCAAAATTATATACACAACACTTTATTTTAAAACCAATGATGACAATATACTGCATATAACAAAAATTTTCAGTCCGATAAAGTTTTACTATCCTATGCACAAAGGTACCTTACTGTCAGTATGAAGAATTTTCTATAGAAATTAATGTTGAATAAATCGGCTAATATTTTTCTCAGACATAATTACTATGTATATATGAACCGATTAAAAATGATATTTCATTACTGTTACATAAGCTAAAACATATCTATACCTTCTTATCATGATTTGGAATGATACATCGGACGAAGTTTGGATTGGTGTTTCTCAATGTTGCCATCAGTTTAGCAAGTTGTTCTTTATACAACTGACTGACAGTTCTGAACATACCCTTCCTTGTGCGAGCACCAAACATGGTATCACCACCATCAGCTGCACCAAGACCAACGATCTCAGCTGTAATGTAAAACAAAGGATTATTTTTCCATGCAGAGAGTGACCCTGACATTTCAAGGTTGACTGGTATCTAACTCCATAATGGTTTTGGTCAGATAAATGGGCTGAACAAGAAATTTATAAAAAATACACAAATACAATGTATTTGATAAAAATGCAATAAGCAATCAAACCATATAAGTTAATAATACGAGAGCTTTGTCCCAGAAGTGATTAAAACCCTGTCGCCACTTTGACACTAACAATGCCATTGTACACTATATGGCTAATTTCAAGGGCATACAACTCTGTAATGTGTGGATCACTAGGCATGGAAATTGTGTCTTGCACATCTACACTTCATGGTGATGACATATTTGAAATTTCATTGCAATTGCTTAAGGAATGTGAAAGTAGTTTGCACCCCAAACTTGTGAAATAAAATGCAGACTGGCCGACTGAGTGGCTCCAATATACCTCATCTCAAAAATATAAATATTCCAAAGGGACATCAATTCCAACAAAATTATCAATTTTAACAAGATTCTCCCAGTACCAAGAGTAGTTCTAAGTTCTATTTACATATTCTATTACTTGTCATCTAAACAAAAAGAATAATAAATGTACCATCTTTCCATATAGTAGCAACAAAAGGATCAGATGAATTCTGTAGGAGTGAGACAACATTTTCATTGAGAGGATCCATGTTCTTCATCAACCATCTAGCCGCACTGTAATCCACCTGGGTTAAAAATACACTTATTTCATAAACATCTCTTCCACTGCCATACAATTGTTGCACTGCTTTAACATAACCAATGCAAGAAATCCATTCATACTTAAGTAAATTTCATATTAGCAACAGACTGATGTCAAATAAAAAAGTCAGGATGTCTTGACAGTATGTTATGTTTGGATTTTAACAGAAATCAAGACTTGGCCTGTATTTTATTATCATACATCTTCATGTAATATATGAAATCCAATACATGCAATATTTCTTGAGTTATCGCTTGGACGGACAGGAGGACAGACGTACTCACTGAAGTGACGTTGTAGGGTGCCACCTTGTCTTCTTTTGATCTTCAGAACCCCACAAGCAACATTTTTGCACCCCATAAGCACAAATTTTCCCCACGTCGTTTTGTACGTACTGGGACCCCATAACGATAACTTATACTTACCCTAACCCCACAATGACACCTGGGTGCGTACGGACAGACAGGGGTAACATTTTATGCCCTTCCCCATTTCGAATGGCAGGGTCATAAAAAACATTCAAAAATGAGAGATATTATAATCAATATGTTTTATTCTTACTTTGCCAGCATAGTGGACCATAGAGAAATCAGCCTCAGCTCTAAAGTCTGGCTTCTCAAATTTGGGATGTGTGGAATGTTGAGCAACTAGTTTATCTACGAATGTTTTATCTGTCGCTTTAGGGAACCAACACTCCTCATCTAGCAATGCAAGGATACCCATTGGCTGAAATGTAATAATATCTATATATTTCATATTCCTTTATTTTTTCTTTATCACAAACATAAAAGATAATGCTATGAGTATCAAAATATAGGTCAATGAATCACAATAGTATGATTCATTCTCATATTTCATAATACTATGTGATATAGAACTATTTCTCTTTTACCCATTTTGAAGATGACACCAAATTCTATTCTATTTCATCAAGCCATATTCTCTTCCGCCTTGGAAATTTTGACTGAATTGACTTGGGGTAAAAAATAATAAATAAATTGTATACCAAAGCAGGCATTAACAGTTTTACAGTTATAAGTATTGGCACAAAAAGTACTTCAGCTAAATAAATCACGAATTTAATCAGTGCAAATGACTTTAAGCTTGCAGTATGTTTATGATCATCCTTATCTTTATCAGTGAATGAAAACTGATACAAGTTATCTATCTATCAGTGCTGTACCTTTTCTAGTAAATCAATAGTTGGCTGCAAATCAAGACCAAAATCTATGAACTTCCATTCAATTCCCTCTCTCTGGTATTCCTCTTGTTCCAAGATAAACATAGTATGATTGAACAATTGTTGAAGTTTCTCATTGGTGTAATTAATACACAGTTGTTCAAATGAATTCATCTGAAATTGGACAATCAATATATTGAGGTTATAAGCACAAATAATGATTTTAACTTGCCAAAAATAATGTCAGAGTAAACATAATATAGGGTATTAAAAATAATCATATTTATTAATGGGATTTATGAAAAATGCAAAAAGGTTATTACTTTAGGTAAGAGTTTACATTTTAGAGTTCAGATATGGAAATCAAGGATATGAACACTAAAGAACAGTATGATTACCAGGACAGAACATGGGAACAGAAGCTGACAAACTCAGCTGAGTAAGTAATAATTCCTTATTGTTTGTGGACATCCAGATAAATTGAGACAAGAATATCATTATTTCACTGATAAAACAGAAAAATGACTTGAAGGAAGAGGGAAATTGAAGTGACATATAAATAGTAACAAAGAAATCGTATATTAAGGCAGCATGCTGTTTGATATGTGGCTATTATTTTATGAAAATACAATAAACCCTAAGTTAATAAGGTTCTTAATGTATGAGGAAATAAATGCAGGTCATGTATGATAAAGATTTAGATATTCTTCTCTTTGTTCAAAGTCTCAATAGACCACATTCATATAAACACAGAACAATGGATGATTTATATTCTATAGACAAAGGAAACAGAATTTTAGTAGTAAACATCATTAAAATGTTAAGAGAACAAATTTAACAGCGTGATTGAGGAGGATTTATATTTCATTGAATAGTTTCTTAATTATTTCTGCATGCTGTATAGATCTAATATTTAAACTAAACACTTGTCACTTGAGATAAGCATTTATTACATGCAAAGCAAGTATAAATTTACCAATCAGCCAAATTCACACTGCATGCGTAAATTCCTATCTGCAGGTCATACCTGAGCATCATTAATATTATGGACAATAGATTTGATTTCGATTTAACCATAGAACAAAACCTTCATTAATATAACAAGTAAATTCAAATCAATAAAACAGTCATTGAACAATAAACATGTTTTAACATAAACTCACTCTGGTATGAATGGTAAAATAATTGATATCCTGTATAAACAATCAGAAGGTAAGTTTTTATCTATCACTGATTATAAAAAGGTAGAAGACATAAGAAAACACAAGGGAAATATTTCTTAGACTTCATTAATTATTTATCATATTTTGTATAAAACACAAAATATAAGTAGCTAACAATTGGATTAGACCCTAGACAAGATAATCAGATGTCAATAGAAAGTGCAGATTAAAACATACAGACAGAATAGCTAGCAAGAATTAGATGAACACATAGACAAGTAAAAGAACACTATCATATCTCTATTAGAACATCAATAAGAAAAAATGTGCAATAAAAAACACTGATGCGAAATTGACAGAACTACACCTAAAATATTGAAACCCATCAGAGTTAGCATAGGGTCCAAAACAGTGTTCTGATTACATCAGACTGAGAAGTCATGAATTTCAACCTGTTACTTTCACTATGACATTCTGAAGCCAATATAATTTAACTAGAGCTGTCACAAGGCGACAAATACCCCCACATTCTGCTACAGCCATGGGAGGTGATGGGATGGTTAACATTTGTGGTAGTTATAACAGAATCCTACTATGAATGACCAAGTTACAGAGAGGAAACGATTCAGGACATACAGACAGACAGACAGGCAAAGTGATTCCCATATAGCCCCACACTTTTAGTGGGGGTATAATAATTGAGCAAGAAATGTTAACCAACTGATGTCAATGATGAGAACCAAGTTTATAGAACTGAGAGCAGGACTTAAGATTTTAAGTTGTATTTGTATGAAAGCCTTAGAATTTAATCCTATCATAGGTCAGGGATGTAGAGTAAAATTAACAAACCGAAGTTTGTGTTTAGTGAAGGATAAGTCTATTCATGACTTTTTAATGCAGACCCTGAACTCTGAGGGAACAGGCATAAATAACAATTACGAAACAACATTGTGTGACAGAAACATCACTGCCATGCTGTACACAGTTTTATCTAAACAAATAACACTAGACATATTGGTCAAGGTATTACCTTGCCACAGGTTGTCTGAAACATTTATAGTAGAATACAGATTTCAGTTTGTACAAGAATATTTGGAGTCAAGAATCATTTAAACAACATACATACATACATATACATGTTTTTTTATGAAGTTTGACTGATCTACAGGAAATCTCTTGACATTACTAAGGACTGTAGCATATAAAGAAAAGCATATGCAATCTTTGATGCCTGATCAGTCATTCTTAAATAATCTCAAAAAGTTTTTAAAGTATTAAACCTTAAATAAGCTACGTATGAAAGTGAGATTCATATCCATTTGTTGCGGATTTATTTATTTCATCCTTCGGATTTAATGCCATTTTAAACATTGTTTCAGTCATATCGTGGTGGGTAGTAATTCTAAACAGCTTCCCTGGATTTCGTCTAAGCTAGTCACATTCTATCCACAAGCTTCTGCCAAGCTACCCCACATAACTCAGAGGTGGAGGATAATTTTTACTCTGTTTACAAATCATGTATATCAAAACACATTGTGTAGAGTCCTAAGTCAGAAGCAATCATAGGTGGTATTAGTGTTATGTCTATGAATATAATACAACATATGAGTCTAGTCTCTCACCTTGAAGATTTCAAATCCAGCGATATCAAGGATACCAATAAAAGAAGCTCCTTGTCTCTTGGTTCTATCTAGAGATTTATTAATTCTTATAACAAGCCACTTAAACAGTCTTTCATAACAAGCCTTGGAGATGGCTTCTACAGCAAACTCCACCTAAAACAAACAGTCAATGTACATTGATAAATCTGAAGAAAATTATCATTATCTTGAAATTGAATGTTTGAGTTTTATGCCCCTTTTTATATGAGGCGGACAGTTCACTTAAGCATCGTTCATTGGAAGAATCCGTAAGCAACTGCCTACTTTCTCTCACATAAAGAGATATGGTCGGTAGCTGGGCTTGAACCCATGACCCTCTTTAAGTGAGAGGTTACAGTGATTTTAAGTCAGCGACCTTTACCACTCGACCATGGAGGCAGGTCTTGAAACTGAGTGACCACAAAGGTTTTAAATGAATCTAATATCAAACATTGCATAAAAATAACCTTCAATGTTTAAGATGATTTAAGTAATAAGAAGTTTGTTAATTTTTTAAAAATCATCGAATTATTGCATACTAGTAATTAAGCCATGTCAAAACTTAATGGATAGATCACATAATATCGATTAGACAGTACCATTCAAGCATTGTGTAATTATCTTACCTGTTCCTTAGTCTGGGCTTTGGTTACTTGGTCTCTACCGACTTTAATCTTAGGACGTAGGAAAGCTTGAGTAACAGCAGTTACTGGAAGTCCTAACAGGTGACATGCTTTCTGGGCAACTGTAAGTGAACAAGCCAATTATAAGACAAGCAGTAGACAAGAGAAAGGAATTATCACAGTGCATTTAAGAACTGATGGTCTTGCCTGGCATTAAATAACCACTATCGTAATAAGTTCAGAGTTAATGTTGTCTAAACGTAATTATGCGCTAATGTGACACATTCTGAGCAAAGAAGGACCTGAAACAAACCCATGAAGGTATCAAGGATTTCTGTCACATTACATAAGATGGGATATTATGATGTATTTTTATCACCTACCTGTGTTATCAGGTAACGTAGCCTGGTCTGATTTCCTATCTTGTTGGAAAACCATATTACCAAACATAAGTACACTGGATATTACTCTAAGGAGAGCTGCAATTTAAATAAAAGAAAACATACACATCACAGTAAGTAAGAATTATTGATTACTTCACGAATGCATGAATTTTAAATAATACCCTAATCATTTTATAACTGATTTTATCTCTATTTGCCACTCACTAAGGAATAAGTTCTGGACCTAACAAAAGCATTACAATGTAGATGTTATAATCCCCCCCCCCATTTTTGTTTATCACAAATTAACGTAAAGTCAAAATATGACCAAACACACAAAGTTATGCAGAGCTTGACAATAACTTTTTCAAGAGTTAGTCAGCAGGACTACTAGCGAAGAAAATGAGGAAGTCCTTGCAAATTATAGGTAGTCCTCATTTTAATACATAAAGTATGTGTTTGTCATTTTTTTCAATGCCTATCGAGTGTACTTTATTAGAATACAAGACAAGTATGAACGTCAGAAGTTATACAGGTTACATCACATCAGGTCTAACAAAAGTTTGCAACCTTTTTTATTTGATTTACTTAAATTTATAGAGTTTAAGGCACCCAAATGTCAGAAAGCCCGACGGGATACCACACTTGGAAACCTAGGTAGTCCTTGAAGAAAATAGGTAGCCTAGGGCTAACGGACCACTGTTAGTGTCGAGCCCTGAACTTATGTTAGACAAACCTGATTGTTCATCTGGCATGATACCCATGATGTTCATGGCCTCAATGGTAAGTCTGAATTCAGCCGCATCATCAACACCATTTACACTGATACCCCCGGAAGTCAGGTAACGATAATTGTTGATATCTTCAACCAGGAACTCCTCTGTAATGCATATATCAAACAATGATAAAACATCGAAGCATATCAATGACATAGCAAAATGTTGTCATAACAGTATGTTGGAGAAGAGCATGATTTTACTTTGTGAAGCAGATCATTATGAATTGTACATTACTTTTTTTCACAGAAGAACATGATTTTATTTTGTGATGTAGGCCTAGATCATTATGAATTGTACCTTATTTTCACAGAAGAGCATGATATTATTTTGTGAAGCAGATCATTATGAATTGTACATTACTTTTTTCACAGAAGACCATGATATTATTTTGTGAAGCAGATCATTATGAATTGTACATTACTTTTTTCACAGAAGACCATGATATTATTTTGTGAAGCAGATCATTATGAATTGTACATTACTTTTTTCACAGAAGAGCATGATTTTATTTTGTGATGTAGATCATTATGAATTGTAAATTACTTTTTTTTCACTGAAGAGCATGATTTTATTTTGTGATGTAGACCATTATAAAGTGTATATTACTTTTTTTCATAGGGGATTCATGCTGAACCGGCAGTCATTTATTAAGTGAAGTTTTCAGGTGTATTTAGGTAGAACCATACACCTTCCAAAAGCTAGCTGGACAACTTCCTCATATATATATATGAAATGTGTCTGATCCTCCTGGATGGAATTCAAACTCATCGCCGGTGAGTGGCTAGTGATTACCAGTCAGAGGTCATAACCACTCAAATACAGTTGCCACTAGTTTCAATACAACTACATTCAGAGCTAACTCTACGTTTGGGTATTTTCGTAGAATGAATGTTAAGGTGAAATAATAGAGATGTACACAGATTTGATATTATTGCATTTTTAGCTTCATACTACTAGTAGTCTCTATAATAGAAAGATTATTATACTTCTCTGCTGTGGTGTGGCTCCTTGTAAGAACTGGTAGAATATATGGAAACATCTCTCCTGATCAGCTTGTCTGATAGCACGAGATTTCTCCAGTAAGTCTATTGTACAGTTAAGGTGTATACCAAGGACAAAAAGATTATTCTTCACATTTGCTAAAACATTTGTGAATGCTAAAAAATGTAACATAAATATAAAACATAAAACGTGTAATTACTTTCATGAATAAAAGTGAAATTTCCTCTACTGTATCTATGTACTTGTTATATCATTTTTAGCAAATGTAGTGCAACCTCTCCAAAGCAACACCTTTTGGCAGTAGCAAAATCATGTTGTTGTTGAGAGGTTGTAACTAGAATTTGTCTCTAGAGAGGTTAAATTAACAGTTAAATCGCACAGTGGGAAAAACTATGCTGTTGTTGAAGGGAGGTTGTTGCTCAATAGAAGGCGACTCTGGAGAGGTTGAACTGTAAATAACACACGAGGGCAGAAGCAAAGAAAAATTGGATCCATTCTATAGTCCATTTCTTGGCCCCTATTTAAGATAGTAATATAACTAGGCTAAGAATCTACTTGTGTGCCTCAGAGTGATATTCACACATCAAGATAAATATTTTGGATAAAACAACACAGTCATAACTTAAAGGTAAACATATCAATTTATCTATAATAGCATAATCTTTACTATAGGGGTAACAGGTAAAACTGTTTACTTTCAAGCAGGTAAATTTGTTATAAATCAAGCTGTTTGTACTCCTTAAATTTTATTGTACATCCGCAGATAATAAACAAATACATATTTTTTGGTCAATAAACCAGCTCTTTTTAAATTGTGCACGAAATCTTACATTTGAAAAAAAAGATGAATACCAACAAGAATGTCAAATATTGTACGACAAGAAAGTATCATGTACATTTTCCTAGAAGTTAAAATGTTACAAATTTATTACACACATTACTGATAAAAAGTTGTAGTAAGTTGTCATAAATGTCATTCACAATGCTTCACCAATTCATTAGTATTTTTTTATTCCTGTTTTCTATATGTTATTACAATGTTATAAAAAACAAGAATCATTCAAAATTGTTGTTTTAGAGAGGAACAATTAAGTATGTTGTTTGAGATTAAGATTCTGGTGTATGTTTCTTATGTTTACAGGAGAAAAACTTTTTATGACATAATCACAATACTGACTGGAATGTGAAGTTTTTGTTGCAAACACAATCTCTTCACAAGATCATTACCGACAAGTATTTATACACACATAGAAACTGATTGTAAATAATATTGACATTATTCTATCAGCAACAAGTCTGGTTAACCGATGCGGTTCAATGTTTTACAAGAAAACAGACATCTCAAAGATTGTTCTGAAATGAAAGCAGACTGTTGTATCATCTTAACTAGGAGCTATAAAATATACAGTTTTAACACATTAAAATACCAATAATCTCTTCAGAAAATGTGCATTTTCTAGTTACTTCAAATTGAATACTAAATTTTAATAATTATCTTACAGATTATCATAAAATCACCATGAAGTCTAAAAGTCTTAAACATTATAACACTTATGAGTCCTCCAGAATGTACAGACAGATTTGGCCTTAATACTATATCTCAGTCCAATCTCCCATAAATGTGATTATCAAACATTGATGTAATAACAAGAAAATTGAAATTCTAAGTTCAATATTGAATTATTTGTGATTTCACATAAAAAGAAATTATTTTGCAGTTTTATTGCATGACTAATACACCATAAACACCAATTTGCAGTAACAGATGCCAGTAACGATCTGTTGATGGTAATATCTGTGTTATGTTTTTGTTATCACATACAACCCCCCCCCCTCCATAGAAGCTGCACATATCAATATTTCATGAAAGGATACAGGTTTCAATATTGGCCCCAGATATATATCCTGATGTATCGAAATTGATTCTGATAAATTTACCCTGAAATGTAATAACAGCATTTAATATACAAGATATATCTAAGATGAGAATTCATTTTTCAAATGATACAAAAAATTAAAAAATTGTATTTTGAATACCAGTCGAGTCCCTGACAATAAATAAACAAATGCACTTGTCTATACACTTGTAGCAATCAAGCAGTTAAAACAATTTGATTAAATTGCTGCCAGTTTTTTTATGTCCACAGCCTCAAAATAATAATACCACAGAGAGTTAAATATTGTCTCAGACTGGGTGGCTCACATTGTGTATGAGAGTGTAACATTCTGAGTTATATGCCAGTCTGGTTAGCGATAAAACAATCTAGTGAAGATAACACAAAACAATCTCTTAACATGTTCATAACAAAAATAACAGGCAAGTGCTAAGAACATGAAACAGACACGAAAACATACCAGCTCATTAACAACCGTCTCATGTCTGTCCTCAATGAGCAGAACTTTCATGTTTTAGAACTGACATACATTAAGAGATTTATGAATGCTACACTTAATACAATAGCATGAAACTCAGGCTGAATGATGATAAAACACGATCTTAATTTCAGGTGACAGAAAAGTTAATGCCCAGTTTTCGCTAATAATGAGTTTTATGCCCCTTTTCAACAGTCAGAGTCATATGGGGCAGACATTTTACCTAGCCATCGTTCCTGGGAAGAACCAGAACTAGACTCACAACCTTCTTAAGCAACTGCCTACTTTCTCACATAAAGAGACATGGTCGGTAGCTGGGCTTGAACCCTTGACCCTCAGAGGTGAGAGGTTAGTGATTTGAAGTCAGTGACCTTAACCACTAGACCATCAATGCCCAGAGAAACTTATTCAATGTGATTCATGTTCATGAAGACTTACAAATCTTGAAGAATTGTCATTCTTGATAGTCTTGGCATTACCAAATGCTTCCAGGATAGGGTTGGCTTGAAGGAGCTGATTTTCAAGTTCACCCTGAAATGAATGTGTGGCAAAACAATGAGATACTGTAAACAGGGAATTCATCTAACACATTTACAACACTGACACAGTCTGGGATATCAAATAAGGAAGTTAAGTATGGTGATATTTAGCAAGGATCAATCTTGTGATAATGTTAACTTAAATTCCAATTAGCTGTGAAGAGGGGGATTTTTTCATTTCAGAATGACTACCATACAACATTAAATCTGTAGATATGAAGAAAATCTTAACTGAAAAATGCATGAAAATGCATGAATCATCACCTGGTTGATTCTCAAACATAGGATTATTTAATGTCACAGACTGTTGAATATATACATGTTTTACAACATCAACACAATACAACATAAATATATACAATGGCTAAGGTTTAAAATCTTTTATTACATCAATATTCTGATTGTACACATACAGAAATCTTAAATGAAGATTTTATAACTGTTTAATGTCAAGAACATGCATTGAAAATCACTTCGTGAAATTTCAGAAAATTTTAACTTGATACTTTGACAAAACTGTTATAGTACAGTAATACAAATTTAATATGAAACAAGATATAAAATCATGACTAATAAAGAATAAAATGTAGGAAGATCATCAAATGACAATAAAACTTGGGAGATAATCGTTGGAAATTCATATGACAGAATAAGAAAATAAGAAGAAAATGCATGTAAACATCAGAACATTTAACACAAAACAAATAATGGTGCTATGATTGAAAAGTCTGACATTATTTGATCTATTAATGAACAGAATTATTTTTTTAACCAAATTTCTAAATTGACTAATATGAGTAATAACATTAATCATGCATTAATTGAATCAATGAGCAATATTTTGAAACCTTTTCTCCTCACAACTGCTCCCAAAAACTTCCTTACACCCTCAAGATATACAACAGATACAAGAAATTCCCTATTTTCGTGTTACATAGAAACCAGTAACAGATGCAAGAATGTCAAACTTGCCAACATAAAATCTCTTCAAAATGTGCAAAATACTATTTCAGTGTGTAGTAAGGAGTAAGGGTGCACATTGATTTATATTTGCATGAATAGCAGCTTATCAGCATTGGATTATTTTATGTACATCATTGAAAGCTTATCACCCCCATCCTGATCCATGAGGTATCTGCATATTCCATTTATTTACTGGTACAAGTTTCTTACTTATCAAATAAATGCAGGATATATTTTAGTCATTTTAAGTGAAAATAACTCACTGCAGATCAAACAGATCAAATCACCAAGTGTTATACAAATCATTGGGCCTTACATCACACACAGTAAAATATATGTCAACTCTATCACTAAGAAACAACTTATAAGGCCAACTGGATAGTATGACCTTGACCTATTAAACTTAAAATCAATACCAGTAGGGTTGACCAACCTCCAAACCAAGTCTGAAGACCTCAGGCCAAATCGTTCTCCAGTTATTTGTCGGACAAGGCTTTTGTGCTGAAGATCACTGTGACTGTTACCTTTGACATACTGACCTCAAAATCAATAGGGGTCAACTACATGTGATGACCAACCACATCTGAGGAGATAAGGCCAAATCATTCCCTCGTTATTGGCTGGATAAGGTTTGGTTTCGGACCGACTGACATGTGCAAAGCAATATACCCCCTTTTTCTTCGAAAGGGGGCATAATAAAATCGTCATATTTATGATAAATAAATGAATCCATCCAGTATAGCCAAGAGTCCAGTAACTGGGATATTTTCAGTATTAATTAATAATCACCATACAGACATTGATCTCAACAGTCAACACGTGTGACCCAAATACAACTCCCATCCTGCAGCAACTGTCTGACATATGCCTTCCTTACTTACTTAATATAATATTAGATATACCATGCATAAGAATTTGATAAAACATTTATTAGTTTATCATTATCAAGCTTGTATCGGCATGTTAATCATCTATAAATAGTTCCGAAGTTAAATCCATCAGACCATTTTTACGACTGAGCGGTCTTTACAGGGAAATTTGTTCAAAATTAACAATATAAGTATGCATCAAACTATAAACTGATTCAAACATTCAAAGAAGTTTGCTTCATTCTGCAAATTCGATTAATTAATAAGCTTCTTATATAGATACATTATTTATACAATAATATAATCATGACTATCACAGTATCAATTTAGACACAAACACTGTCAAATACATGTGACATTAGATTAAAATATTCCTGTGGTAATACTTACAAGGTTGATGTCCCGGTGCTATATAACGCAACAACGGTGTAATATTCCCCATAGCAAGGAAAGAAAGGAGAGCCGAATTAGACAATGTCATGCTTATCTTGGCCACAATATACACACATACTACTGTGCAGTGTTTGAAATTTCCATACAGACAAAATATTCTTATGTCACCCAATGTTTTAAAGATCATTAATAGTGTTTTGTACATCTTACAAGCTGGTGCATTAGTGAGTAATCAAAATGTTCTACATTTATAAAACTGACAATCAGCTGAATAACTGATTGAATGAATTGCCTTAAGATAAACTGATACATATATTCACATTATATCATCTATCCTTAATGCGTGTGTGTGTTATTTTATACACAAGCTGTTATTAACAAAGTCACATTTAGATGGTGCAGGTAGGTGGGTGAAACTATGGATATGAAATAAAAAATTTCAAACACTGCAATGTTGACAAGAATATTAACATGCAAGAAATACTCAAGAAATGCCATTTTTATCCTTATTTTAACAACTATGTACATGTACTTATGTATTGTTGTCTGTAGCTACTCTTATAAACAAAATTAGAAATTAATTAATGAGATGAAATTCTACTTATTAGTACAATTACAAGTACTAAAGTAATCAACATAAATAAAAATCAATTAAGTTCGTAATTAGCTGTCACATTACAATTGTGTATTTAAAAACAATCAATTATTACAAAATTTATCAAAATTTACAAATAAATAGAGAAAAGCATCCAGTTAGCAGAATAAAATTAGTTCAACATTGAAATATGATTCAATATCCTAAACCTGGGGATACTTATTTTGTTGTTGGTTTGTCAAGGCCATAATTTGTAATTATGATGGTATTAAATCTTTAGTATATGTATGCTATGTCACATGTCAGTGGTCCAATATAGAGGCAATACTAAGACTTTTGAAATATTGTCAAAAAATAAACTGTTATTCTGATTTGAATGTCAAGTTATACCATACTGCCTCTGTCATGACCATTTAACTACAGAAAGTAAACTGGAGAAGCTTAAGTCATTAAACTGTTTTGGTTTGAAAGTTGTGAATGTTAAAATATCTGTAATTACAGCATCACAGGCATACACTAAATATACTTTTTATAAGTAATTTGAACAATTAACAGTAATATGGGAAAACAAGTTAAGCAAAACAATTCTAAACTGTAGAAATTCTGGTCACTGGATGCAAATTCTCTAAATTACAAAATTAAACCTGAAACAATTTCTACAATGATGATGATGAATGATGGACTATGGAAGTAAGCTATATGCAAGCATTTATACAAAAATCTAAAGACATGCTTTCATAGTAAAATAATATCCAATATAAGCAAGTAAATGGCATAAAATTCCACTTCCATGGCATTGACACGCCCTCCTGTCAGGCAAGATCTATAGGGCTAGACAGTATCTGTGATCTGTACAAAATTAATACAAGTTTATGAGCATTCAACCAATCAAGTGAAATTTTTACTTCTTGAGAAATTTGATATGATAGCAGTCCAAAACAAATTTAAAAGTAAACATAGGCTTTGATAAGTCATTTACATTATTTTCTCATCCTGTGTTCCCCACGGCTGAACATTCAAATATGAAAGTTTTGATCCAATCAAATTCAAATCATAAGATATTGACAAAAGCTAGAAGTTTGGTACGCCCTACAGAACACTTATCACCCAAGGTTATTGAACTGTGCTTATAATCAGCTCATAGCATGTATCCACATCGTAAGCTCACAGATACCGTCAATACATGTGGTAACATTGTTTGCAGTATACAGGACAGAAACATAGACTAGCCAATTAAAGACAATGGAGAAGTCATCGAAAAAGTCTGGACAAGTAACGAAACACAGGGAATTTAACATAAGACCAATATTATGAAAACACTGGTTTACAAAGAGATGGATGGAAAACAGCAGATATATACATTATACATAAACTCCTCCCCCAATGACAAAAATTTACCATTTCAGCATCATCTTACACATTTCCATATATGATCTTTTTCCCCCATACATTGAGTATATTTAAATAAATATTCTTAGATAAATTGTAAACATATACTAAAAATGCTTATATTTATATCATATAGGTTTCTGGAGATAATAATAAATATGTTGAATATATAGAAGGGGAGGTAATTATATAACTAGATACAGTAATAATAACTATTAAAATGGGAATAGTGAAATTAGAGGTCTACATACAAAATAGTAAAATAACCAAATTATAAAACCAAGATATGTTTTTTTTTTTAGAAATTGTGCTTATGATTCTGTCATGCATTTTCAATTAACATTTTGTACTCACAAAGGTAAAACAAGGCTGTTAAAACAAAAGATTAACACAATATAATACAAGGCTGATGCTTTCACATCACACAATAGTAATCAAAACTGCAATCAATATATATACATTAACATTCACACAGCGCACTGACACAAGCCAAACGTTTTACTGCTGTGACGTAACAAGCTTAATATCATATTCAGTAAACATGCAAAGTGAATTTCTCCGATTAAATGTGAATTTTCTGGTTAAAACATGTGCTTGAATCTTCAAATGGACAAGAAAACTACATCATATGGTATCATGATAGCTACACTATTAACTGGTGCATAGAATGTCATATCCAGAATTCAACCCTAAAAACTTAAAGACTGGTTTAAACAGGGGCTGACAACTGTAACACAGAATTACTTAGAGTTAACTGTATGATACAGAGTCGTTGCCCCTTCCATGTCAGTATACAGCAAGTGATTACGTTCAGTAACTTAACTAGGATTATTATGTATTTTTAACTACTTCAAAAATTGGGTAAAATGGGAACAAAATAACATTTTAGCACATTTAATTAATCAACAACAACAACAAAAAAATGCTGCAAGACATAAACCAATTCAATATAGGGAAAACAACTTTCATACCTTTGGCTTTTTTTAGAAAAGAAAGAATGCAGCATGAATTATGTTGCTCTATAGTTCATATATATCTATATTATTTCCATGTTATTTACACTTAGGGAACACAAACCTATTGGACATACTATGTTAAATTTATACACCTAGATTTAACAGAAAGAAATTTCACTATTTGTTAAAATCTACTTTTTTATTAACTATGAGAAAGTTGCAAACTGAAGACACAAATAAATTGAGTTCTGGACAAAACTATAAAAAAAGTATCCATTGTCAGAAAAAAAAACATTCCAAGTGAATTCGAATTCCTTTTAAAGTGATCGGGAATGAACATGCCTCTGTACTTACAAATTTAGGTGGCTATAAAATTCAAAACAAATATTTGACCAAAAAATGTCTGGCCTTTAATTCAACAAAGGAGGGGCTATGTCTGTAAACTGCAAAAAGTAGTTTCAGATTGCTGGTAATTACATAGGTTCTAGACAGGATATTGACTCAAGGGTAAATGAGAGTAAATGTTGAGTCATTGAAGTATTAATTCAAGGATATGAAAATTCAGGAGTTTGAACTCTCAGGGTTATAGCTACTTGTAAATGGAGTTGGAGATTCAGTGTAGACATGGTTATTTCTATGTTATCTTACTTTTGAAAATTTGGCTTCCTTCATTGAAAATTGATCATGGAAATAAAATAGATTAACACAGGAAATAAAAGAACATTGTAAGATAATTACACGTTGTAGTAATTTGAGCATAAAATACTTATTTTGAAAGTTTGACTGCAGAACATAATGAAGTAATACAAAGACTTAATGGCTTTCTATGCATGAAATCAGCAAAAAAACCTCTAAAGTGTCTGGATATGAAATAATTGCTGATAATTTTCAACTTTAAAAGAAAACATTCACTATAGGCAGTCAGATACATGTCTTAACCTTCGAACAGTTTGATTTTTTGAAGGTAGTATAACAGTATCTATGAATGAGTAGGAAAATCCAGTTAACATAAGCCATCAGGACTTTCTTTGGCAGTGATAAAATTCTGATTAAGGGGTAATATATTATATGATTTATCATTTGAATGATCTGAATATCTGATTCAAAGTTGATCAGTAGTAGCAACAAGAAAATAGATGCAACCACTAAAAAACTTAGCTGCAAGAAAAATAAATCAAACACAAAACATTCACAAGTACGAAACCAAAACTTGCATCGTACATACCATAATATGGCTCCGATCATCTGCCCCCTATATAAACATACATACATACATACAAGTACATGGGTACTAGGCATTGTATGCTGACATTATATATAGTAACAATTTTCTCGGAAGCAATTACATTGCCTTACTGATACAAAGCTTACATGTTAAAGCAAGGACACACTTTGTTTTAACAGCAAAAATTAAAATTCAATATAGAAAGAATGAAACAGTGAATTTTCACAATCAATTGGACACCCCAACTTTGAGAGAGCAACTTTTTTTGCAAATCTAAAGATAAAATGTGCAGTTATGTACATACATTTATATATACACAATGTAACTGAGTAGATGTGTATCCAATGAACTGACTAAACCTTTCAAATATATTTAATAAATTTCCCTTTTTGACAATTGGCTATAAGATGTAGCTCTATTACAGAATGCAAGCATTATATCCAGAGCCATCAAATGTGGGGAAATTTATCTTTTGTTATCTACAGTATCAGTAAAACAGAATGTTGGGACTTGGAGGCTGATTTCATGTAATTGAAAACTGCCATAGTAGAGATTGATATCAACATTCCAAGTGTTTAATGATGCAATATGGCAGGTATTCAATATTAATAAAAAGACCACCATTTTTACAAATGTATTTACATATCTATAAAAAAAACATTTGAGGGAATGTTAAACCTAGCGTCCCTATCTAGAACTGAGCTGACAGGCAAAAATCTAATTAAAAAAAAATCCTGGTTAAATATCAGAAACTGCACATTCTATTTTAAAGAAATGAACTCTAAAGATTAAGAAAAAACTTTTTTTTCAGAAACTTTGAATGAAATGTCCCAAGTAACAGTAAACGTTATACTTCTTAGTTATCAATATACTGGTACAATCATTAAAGTTTTGTTCCCACTTTATCTCTACTAGACTCTAAGAAGCAGAATAAAATATAAAGGTACCTTACCAATACCCCAAAATCAGCTTCTTTGAATACTAGCCTTTCACACTTAGAACTAAACATGCAATTTTACATTATTAAAACCACAATAAGTTCTAGCAATTCTAGCAAAGTAGAAATTTGCTAAGGATACATTTTAGCTCAAAAGCTTGGGAAACCCCGCCCCCACTCATTCCAGCCAATTCATATTTTATTCATCCTTTCTTATTGAAATGTTGTAAATATTCATTACAATGAATGTATTTACAATTGGTCAGTCAAACTTGATTATATGTACGACCAAACAATATCAATATGTTAACAAATACAACAGATCAGCCCCGCAATACACTAATAATGTGACATGATGATGACGATGTGTAAACTAAGGGTAGGGTAACACACACCACGCCCCTTATACATACCTGAGCATGGACATTTGAAACAGATGTCTTCTGTGTACGTGAAGATGCAGCAACAAAAGCTAAATATTGAATAACTTTCTTTGTATTTTCTGTTTTACCTGCACCAGATTCACCACTGAAAAAGTCAAACAAACATACCATGATAGGATTTATTGTTACACACAAAAGGGGGGGGGGGGGCTGGATGGGTGGTTATGGTCTCAGAATAGTAACCATTAGTCTCTCATTATTTTAAGTTTGAATACCACCCAGGACAAGACCAATCTTACAAGTGAGGAAGTTCTCCAGCTAGATTACAGTAGATTGGTAGTTTTACCAAGGTGAATGCATGGGGTCTTCCTCCACGGTCATAGCTGGAAAAGTCGCCAAATGACTTTGGCCCTTGGTATGCTTTTAAAAATTCAGAGATAAACAAAACAAATCAATTAATTATATACACAGGAATAGTTGTCAGTGGGTCATTTCATAAAATACAGACTTAAAATACATACATTGAAGGAAGAAATAATTTTATACAGAGAAAGGCAACAGAACTGGGTACAAAATAGACCTACCGGTACATACATCTACGGATGACCATGGATTACAACATATCAATAATGGAGACCAATTTTCACAGCACAATCTAATTTACATTTGTTCACATATCAGTATATTAATAAGCTTCAAAAGACCAAGCATGGATACATAATCAGCAGATCAGTCCACTATTTGTACACAATTGTTAAAGTAACCAATCCCCGCAAAAATGAGACAAATAATCTATGTGCAAATATCATCATTCATTTTATCTACATGTCCAACAAAAACTCCACATCCCTACAAATACCTAAGCTCTACCACTAAGATTCATACAGAGTAATCATAGATACTTTCATGATTTTATTTGAAAACGAGAGAAAATAACAACAGCTGATTTATGTACAAACATAAATCCTTGAATTAGATTAGTTCTACCATCATCTAAACTAGCTATA
Organism: Lutraria lutraria; assembly: GCA_964023205.1. NCBI lineage: Eukaryota > Metazoa > Mollusca > Bivalvia > Venerida > Mactridae > Lutraria > Lutraria lutraria. The sequence continues at coordinate 28,926,295 of OZ026836.1, forward strand.
TACTAACTGGCAGTATACATATCTACCGCGGAGATAATTAAGACAATTACCCCACCACCTTTAACATCTATCTTTTATAAATTAATCATTCACTAATCCTTAACTGCATGAAGCTATTATAGCTACAAGCATTTTTTTTATCTTGACAAATAATCTCTCATATCTTAACTACAGCCTGGCATTAACTTGATAGGTTACCTTCATAGGTATTATTTCTGGAACTAATTCTTCCACATTTTTAAGCTAGTGGGATTTTCATGAAATTCTCAACACCTTTCCTTGAGCATTTATAGCTGTTTTCAATATTTCAATGCCTGATTTCATACTGCGATATATCAGGAAAAGTATGTTTAATATGAACATTCTTACATGTTTTACAAAGAAACGCATATTTAGGAATGTCATTAAAATTTCTAATTTTTCTAGATGGGCGTTAAAATTGACATTTGAACATAGCAATCTTAACAGAACTACGAGTGTAACATATTGGTTTTATTGGTTAAGTAAGAAGTTGGCTGACTGGTTAAGAAAGAAAATTAATTTTGCACAGAAAAGTTGTATACCTGTCAAAGATACACAATCTGAGCACTACTTTCATCGCCTACAGTATATGAGAACATGTCAGTGAAGTCTACTCTGTATATTTCAACACCTCAACCAACATGATAATTTCAAGTCAGATATGAGCTTTATGATTAATGAGTGAAACTCTTTTCTGATTATAAAAAATACATATCTATAAATCTGAGACAGTACTGATTGACCAGTCATAGAAATAAGAGTTTTCAAGTCACAGATTTTGTTGTTTTTTATTTTTTGTTGGAGTTTGGAGATATGATTTAAATTAACCCTAAGTCTACAGACAGACACAATCATAAACTTTACTGAATTCTATTTTGTGTGCATATAATAATTGTGTGGAGAGAAAACAGTTTCCTAAATCATGTTGGTTTTGTTTAACATTGTACATGAGACACAATTAACAAACATGAATGGTAGAGTGCAGTATTAGATCAGAGAAATTTTCCAAGCATACCCAAAATAAAGAGCACATGTCGGTTTATAGCTTCGTATTATATCTACGGCACATAATGGTTTCAAAAACAGAACAATTTTATGTACAAGTTTTTGTTGTTACACACTTAATATGTAAAAACAAATATAGGGTAGCCTTGAATAATGAATTACTGTCTGGGAATAAGAAATATCAGATATCGGAGCATTACGGAATACTGAATGAAGCATGCGTATTCTGCAAATGACATTCATAAATATGTCTATTCACAAAATAATCATAAAGATTGATTATTTTCGGCCATTTAAGGAAGTGCAAAAGATCATATACTTATTATACTATTTGGCAAACCATAAAATCGATTGAACAATACAATATTTATCAAAACTATTCAGAAACATATAATCGGCACCCAGTCTGCATAAGAAATCATATTGTACATATTGTCCAGTAACCATAAACATCTATTGATTTACACAGCTAATGAGAGTGATAACAACATGATAACTGTCAATCATATTATACAGCCTTGTAATACACTGATCTGTCAATAATAAACAGACCAGAAATAAAACACACATGTAAGCTTATTAGCATGACCAGGAAATACAGTTATACAAGGTGATAGGAATTCATACTAGAAACATTATTGGTACATACATTCTAAGTTCACCCTAGGTTACACTTACTTACTATAACAAGCAAGTTTCACTCAACAGGTGCTAATTCATGAAATAACAGTTTCTAATTAAACGACTGTAAACAGCACACCTAGATTAAGGGGCCTACATCATGTAAACAAAGTACATCCTTGTGGTTAGTTTTATCATGAATCACACCAGTACATTGCAGTTATGTATTTGAAAATACAGTTCATACACTTTATACAGTGTAGTACATCAAGATGTATGATCAATGTGTAAGGAGTGTTGATATTCTGACAAAATAAATCAGAATAAAATTATATCATTTACACAATCCATATGATCAAAACATACAAACAAGAAATATTTGATCAATGGTTACAAAGTCAGTTGACTAAATGCAAACATTTTTATTCCCCTGCAAATAACCTGGGTATGCAACTGGAGTTCACTAAATTAGCACCCCACACATACAAATAGAATTCAACAGAAGCCTCAGTAAGAAGTTCAAAAGATTCCACTACTAATACAACAAGAAGTGTTTGTGAAACACAGATCCCCCTTAAGGCCAACTGGACAGTAACACCTTGACCTTTGACTTAAAATCAGTAAGGGTCATCTACATGCAATGACCAATCTCCAGACCATGTCTGATGACCATAGACCCAATTGTTCTCTAGTCATTGGTCGGACAAGGTTTTTGTGTTGAAAGTCACTGTGACCTTGACCTTTGACATACTGACCTCAAAATCGTTAAGGGTCATCTACATGTGATGACCAACCTCCAAACGAAATATGAGGACCTTATAGGCCTAATCGTTCTCTATCTATTGGCCAGACAAGGTTTGGTTACGGATGGATGAACCGACCAACTGACATGATTGCGTGAAGTAATTTACCTCCTTTTCTTTGAAAGGGGGCATAATTATTCAATACGGACAATGTCTACTATGGAAAAGTATGACCTCATCTCATGCCACAAACCATTCTCTCAGGAATTCTAGCAGACAAAAAATGCCATCAGAATTATGAAGAGGAGCATTCTGATAACTGTCTGTTACTAATTAATCTGTCTAGTTGACTACAATACAAGATACAGCACAACCTAACTCTCAACAGCATTCTTAAACATGCGTGACATAATGCATTTTGTCATTAACACCGATGTGAACGCTGTAATGTTAATAGAAAGTTACAGAAAACAGATTCATTACTTGATGTGTTATACATATTTTTCTATTCAAAGCTATGTATATATGCAGAAGCATACAGCAAGTTTCACATTCCATAAAAGAATATGCCAGATGCCTCTGACCTGGAACATAGTTGGTTAGGGATGCATAATCGATCCACTTTTTATCATTTTTGATTATTAATCGAAATTTCATCTTTTCCTTTTCAACATAAATTAATGTTTTCTAGCTAATGCTATTTTCAACTATCCCAAAGTGACAAGAGTGTATGCTATAAGAAACATGAAGTCAGCTTTCAGTCATAATTATAGTGACTATCCTCAATCGCCTGTACAACTTGGGAAAAGTAAAACACTGTAAAAATTCTTTACAATAAACTGGTATTAATTACAGTGTTAACATTAAAACATCCTGAGAACTCAATGGAAGGGGGTGTGGAAATAATCGATCTTTAGAAAGCATGATCGATTGTCACCAAATTCGGACCAATTCGATCAATTATAATCATTCATCAGGGAATCCCTAACTGGTACCAAACATACAGTTATATGCTTTATACTGCTAAAGACAGATTAGTTGAATTCTGGTATTAACTATTTCAAAATACCATAACAAAATGTTGTCTTAAGTTGACCCCCATATTCCTCCTCTGATGTCACTCATCAAATAAAAACTAGAATATGACCAATCCATGGAGGTCAGTTTTTATGTATATTGATGGTTTCAGTTCAGTGTAAACAAGAAACAACTGAAGCCAGCTAAATGTCCAAATTAAACAAAACTGTATTACAGCTATAAAACTAGTAATAAAATGTCCAGAAGACCTACAAAGATATTGAGATTACAAGTTTGTGTAGTACTATTATATACACAAGTATATAAAATCAAATTTGTACGTCAAACAGGTGCCCTATATTCAAAGCTATTTGGCCACCATTAAACTCATTAAACTAAATTGCCTGGCTAAATTGGAAACCTATTTATGACATTGTTGTGAGAAATATTATTCAACAAGGAGACACCGGTAACCTTTCACAAAATATTCATTTTTCATGATACTGAGGTACAGTACTCATTTCAGAAGTATGCATGAAGTTTGTAAGACTTCATAATGAATAAAAATATGCATATGTCTAAGTGTCGTCATGAAAAACCACAAAACCACAAACTATCGTAACTTGCCTTATATGGGCAAACAATGTCTTCTTATTTACACATGGTCCAAAATACTTTAAGAAGACAGTTTAAATAAACGTGTAAACCCTGTTTAACATTAAATCAATGTGATACACCTTACAGTAACTACATGTGTAAATAGCTTGTATATTAATTGAAATAATTGCCCATTTCATGTTTAGGTAACTACACTAAAACTGAGATAGGCTATCATGGAACTCCCCTCCAATGTAGAAAAGGCTTACAACTTTAAAGAGGAATTATTAGACATCTTCTGATAACGAAAATTCAACTACTAAGCCTAAAACTTCACATTTATCATCATTAAGGATACAATGCAGGTACGTTAATCAGCATCAAAAGATAGAGACACATTCCACAAAGTTCATCTATAGATTTTATTATACATTTGACAGGTATGATACAAACAGTATGATGGACAAGGTGAAACTACTGGATAGCTATGTTGTTTGTTTTTGTTGGTTTATTTGAGTTTTACACCCCTTTTTAACAGTCAGAGTCATATGAGGCGGACAGTTCACCTAGCCATCGTTCCTTGGAAGACCCAGTACTAGACTCCCATCCTCTGTATGCTATATTGTATACTATATGAATGACCATATATCATCAGACAGCATTGAACATAAATAGTGCAGATAGAAAAGAAACATTTTTTCACACATCAATATGTAAGATATGCTGTAGTTTTTTGTCTTGAAAACTAATTAGTGCTTACCGTACTTTTGTAATTAATCATTGACAAGAATTCTGAATTTTGTTTGGCTTTCTTATATTAATCTGGTGTTCTAACTTCTTAGTTTTGAAATACGACTAAGTAAACATATTTGGGTGTTTTTCATAATAAGAAAGCTACACTTGTAACTGCCCCTCTTAGCTTTCTTATTTACGAAGAACACTAATTATACACTCAAACCTACATGTAAACAGTATTTCTGTACATAAACTGATTTACTGAATACAGGTATCTTCCTTTCAAGATTAAAACTTGTGATTGTGGCTTTTGATTTTATACAGCATGTATAATGCAGAAACACAATTTTCATCACTATTTCCATGTACATGAGTCAGACATGTGTCATCATTATGTATGCAAATTTAGAGTTACCATGTGTCAGACAAGAAGTAATGTATGTAATACAACTGCATTCCCTATATTTGTGTCAAAAAGCATCCTGCATGACAATGAAAATGATTGCATAGATAACTCTTGATTTAATTTCAATCATGTTATATTTAATTGTCAATTTTGTCAGTTTAATGTTTCATTAATTCTCATTATCAAATAATGAAGCAAGAGGCAATTAACACAGTTCAGAATTAACTTCACCTTATGTTACAGATGTTAATATATGATTCACATCCAGGTTTTCCCGCCAAGAAAGCTAAGATAAAATGTTCAGTGTCTAGTCACAAAAATATGTCAATAGAAAGTTACTTTACATGTACCAGTAGCAAGTGTACATGTGTTTACTTCATGTAGCAATGACAAGTAAAATTTCTCCGGCATCAATGAAGGGAATTCAGACCTTAACAAATGAACAAACTACATTGAGTGACAGGCTCAACAGGTGAAGACAATATCTGGCTTTGTTATCATTTTCAAAAAGAAACCTATGAATATATAATATTAAAAAATTGTTGTATTTTTCAATGATTAATGATACCAATATGTAAATAAGTCATTTACAAACACTATGACTCTTCAGGCAGATCTCTTTATTTGTTGTTTGTATAAACTCATACATACTGATCAATGTCAATGGGACAACACTTGAACTCTGCTTATAAGACCTGCTACTGAAAAACTCTTCAAGTTAATCACCATTAGGAAATTTTTCATTATTGTTTCAAAATTTTCATTGAATATGTCTTACATAAAGTTGAGAATAAGGTGAACATGTTCCGATAAAGCAATGCAAGCCTAACAGAAACATGAGACAATAAGGAAAAGGAACACAAGCAAGTTGACCCTTCAAGCATGATGCAGACATAACACTGGAGAGGCATGCGACTCCTTAATGGACACAAATAGGTTTAGAGAGACTGTTTCCTGTGTATTGACAAACTAGTAGCTGGAATACTTGAATCAAGTGATAATACCAACAATAACTGTCCTTGTATGAAACTTAAGTGCTCCGGATACAAATGGTATTTCCTACTGAAGTATAACGTATACATGTTGTTTGTTTCGTTAGAAAAATGTAGATAGAACTATATAATTAGGCAGGATAGATAGTACTGCTGACAATGCAAATTGCAAATCCATACAGCAAATTGATAAGTTATATTAAGTAATGCTGAGGTATTAAGCTATATCTTTGCCTATAATATTGAAATGACAATTCCATCTGATGTTAGATTAATATGGAAATATAAGATCACATTGAGAGAAGCATGTATAACGTCATTATGCTCAATAAAACATGAGCAGAATGTTTAAGACTTATACATGATGTCCATTTCTTTAGCAAGCATAATAGAATGATTTTGCCAAGAATATGAACATTGTATCTTATGTGATGATAAGAAATCATCAATGATGACTCAATCATCGGTCATACCACATTATTATCAACATAACCTTCCTGTAGCAACACTTAAACAATGTGCTTTTATTGACAAACAGACATCTTTATATCCTATTTTGTGTTATATTCATGGCCACAAAACAATGTATTCAATCAGCAAGTGGTAGTTAAGACAGGTACAAATGGCCTAATATTTAGAATATATACATAAAATACATATTGCAAACAAACTTGCTGTCCATATAACTACCGAGTTCTAAATCACACACACTGCGAACATTATCAAGAACTTCAACCCTAAATCCTGATTAAGTTCATGTCTGGGCAACACTTTCACAGACTACTGGTTCAGTCACCTGATTATAGACATACACATGTACAATGTATCGTCTTAGTGCTCAGAAAGCCTGTAGAATGTGATGTGAACAATGTATAGATCTACCTTTAAAACAATTCTCTGTAGGTAAGACTATGACTTACATAACTATCAATTCAATACCTTCGTAAAGAATGCATCAACTAAGTAATGCACAACTACCTCACAGAGATACTGATCAAAGCTTTATCTCATTGCTGTTTTCTCACCCATAACAAGTTGAAGTGCAGGCTGCATAATTTATAAAGAGTGTGTAACAATACACATAGATAATCGACTATCAACTACATGGAATTTTCTAGCATAAAACAGACAAACTGTTGAACATAAGGGCACCAGATATAAACATAACCACATGAATTCAAAGCTAGATTCTGAATGACCTTAAACAACCTGTCAGACAATCCTTCTACTACTTCAAACCAGATTTTCGTCTAAGTATATACTATGTTATACCTACATGACAAGCCTATCAGTCAACAATACACGCAAGTTAATATAATAAACATGAAGTACACGCATCATACAAATTATAAGTCATATTATAATATAAAACTACCATATTATGTATGTATATACTAGCTTCTACCTTGAGGCAAGTAATAATCATTCTATACTAATCACACTGATCACTATTTAGTATACATAGAAGTGACAACTGTGATCTTATGGAGTGACTGATTCCTAATTGATCATTGATCTCTATCAATCACTGACAACATAGTGCTGTTCCTAAAAGTAAGTGTTTGGTTCCCAGCTCTGCTTACAATCTTTGTCTTACTACAAGCTAACAACTGAATTACCTGTTTTGACAACTTGATAAAAGATGGAAGTAAGTTAAGCATCTATGTGCTAAGAACCTCAGAAACAGTTCAGTAAACCTCAAGTTACTTTAAAACAGTTCCATCCAAAAGATTCATGATTGATCTACTATAGTCATAAATGGCAGCAGTAGAAACTTAGGGACTTAATAAATGTATGCTTGTACAATACTTCATAACTTAAGTGTGCAGTAAATATACATGTTTTAACATGAAAATAAATAAAATCCACAGGATGAGTGAAAAGTACTTACGTGCAAAGAATAGACTGATCTTCTCTGTCTGAAATGGAAAAAAACACAATTTTACAATTACTAAAATCAATTAAGATTCATCCAAATTATGTACTAATAAATACAAATACAGGTGTGGCAATCAAAAGCTTTCCTTTGACACTTCAGATACAGGGACTTTCCCAACAAAATGCATTCAAAACTGTTACATGTACCTCTTTAACATCTGATAGGAGCTTTTTTGGCATTTTTGATATCAAGTACCCCACAGGGTATTAGAAGTTTACAACACTAAGTAAACCATTGAATATGTAAAGAAATTTTCAAGGTGAAAACAAAGGTGCATTAAATGATCAACCAATTAAAACTATACTCAGTATCAGTTAATACTATAGATCAAGTTACAGGACCAGGAAACCTTATATAAAAGCCTTACAACAGTAAATGTGCCATACAATGTCTGACATTACCTAACAATGAAATAAATGATTACTGAAAGTGCTTATTTCACCCTTGAGAAAAAATCTACAATGTAGATAAAATACTTTCCTGGACATATGACACCATCAAACCAGTATTATTCACAAAGGTTAAGAGCTTCATAATACATAGCTAGTATTGATTCTGCAACTATGCCAAGAATGTTCTTTCAAACAATTTTCAGATCGATCAAATATCTGATTGAACAATTGGTTAGTATAACAAATTCATCCTATCAGTGATTTTAAGCTTTTACACATGCTGGTACTTTGCAGTAGCCAAGGAACTGTTTATTGCTTGATTCCACACACAAAATAAACTGTAATTCAATTCTGAGGCAATTTATAATACATTATCAAATTCTAATGAATTATTTTCTGTGCCAAAATATGAAATTATTTCTAATAAATGATTAAGTTGTGATGTAGTAACCAGGCAACATGATTAGATGACAACAAACCAATACACAAAATTGTTAACAAAACAAACAAGCTGACATCCACTGAGAATTCCATGAACCTCTGGGCAAACTCATGAACACACACAAACTGATGCATCATTAAGTATGTATGAATGCATTTTCACAAGCATCTTTTTTGTGGAAATGAAGCTCAACCTAACATAAAATTTCTGACACCTCCATTCCCCCCCCCCCGGATGTTGACTGAAGTAATTTACAACATGGCTTGTGTACAAACCATAGATTACAAATTTATTATAATTCCATTATGTGACCCTGAGACTTAACAGTGTTTGAAAGCACCCAATTAAGAGAATTTGTGTACTGGATACCTTATACATAATGAGTGGTTGTCTCTAGAATTATTCGTTAATGATATAGATGTGAATGTTTGTAGTAGTAGTAGACAGGATATCCTTAGAATGACGTGCAAATTGCTGTGTACACAATAAGATTCTGTGGTATAAAACAGAGATATCCTGTCAAGCAAAACATTCATGCCAATTTATTTTCTGCCAATGATGAGGATATAAGAAACAGTTCATTTTATCACAGTTCACCAACACCTGCGTATTGTTCCTATTAACTGTTCTAGCAGAAAAACTATGAAAGCAAGCATTTTTAACTTGTTGAAAATCACTCTTCTCTTTATCACCAAACTTTTGTTAAACAGTTTAGATTACATAGAGTTCAAGCATTATGAGTAATATGACTTTAGTATTGTGTGATTTTATTAAACTATCAAAGCTCATGAATAATTTCACGGTTGTTGAATGAGATTAAATTTAGCTTCATACTTCAGTCTACAGTTTTCGTTTATTTTACCATTAGGGAATGTCCCATTCCGCATGTTTATATAATATTATGTTGCATATCTTTAAATACAAATACATTGGACAACAAGTATAACGAAAATTATCATACAACTTATGAAAGTAATTGAACCTCACCAAAGCTCAAAAATAAATGTAAGCACTGACCCTGAAATTATGCAGCTTTAAGAGGTTAATAAAATCGCACAATAACAAACTGTAAACTCTGATAAGATTCAGTGCATTTATTGATCTATATACGGTATTATAAAACGTAGTAGTTTAGTTATGGGCTGATTTTACATGTAAATGAGTCAACCATGTAATTTGTATTGAGGTATTTATTTGGCAAGATAAAAGACTGAAGTGAGAGTGGCAACATGACAAGGAACAAATTATCTGTTTGTTTTATTATGCAACATCACAACTAGTACAGGGTGTTTCTGTGATAAGAACACCTGGATATCAAAGTGAACTTAACAGTACAAAGCTCATAAGTAGTCTTATCAACAAAACCAGCGATATATGAACACTAAGAGTTGTTACAATATGACAATATTTAGAATAAATCAAGCATTGATGGGTACCCTTAATTAAAACACAGGTGGGTGTATTATATAAGTTCAAAGTTATTCTAAGTTTGCATTACATGTAAAACAAACTGTAAATCAAGTGTTCTTAGCATGTTAATGTGATATGTTATTTCAATGTCTTGAAATGCTGATTTGACACACTTACGTTACAAGGTGAACAGTTCACTACTCTCAGTATAGTCAGGGTACATTGAATTACGACAATGAAATTTGTTAAAGAAAAATACATTGTATGATATTCAACAAAACATTGTCATCATATTTTGTTTATCTGGTTGAGAGCATCTTAAAACCTAGTGTTATTAAATAACAATGTATACAATGATAGAACTAATCATCCCCTCAAATCTACTCGCCCAATTATCAGATTCACAGGATGAACCAAGTGTTATCTATCTACACAGTCTTGTATCCTGCTGACACTTCTTATTCATCCAGCCACTTATCACCAACCAGAGGGGAAACTATTTCAACTATGTAAACATAGTCAAACTTCACTCAAGTAGCAAGACATATATATCCCACATCAAGAGCTTAAAATGTGTAAGAAAACTTAAAATATTACATAGATACATGAGGACATCTTATCTTACATACAAGTACAGTCGATCTTATGTTAGCAGCCACATCCGTGTAAAGCCATCCAGTGAATAAAGGTAATTCTTTTAAAAACCATCGGTGATTATTTAAAACAAAATGACCTCTACATTAAGGCCATCTATCAATAAAGGTCATATGCTTTCCAATGGGTGGCCTTTGTTCACAGGTTTAACTGTACCAGCGTCTGCTTAGTGGACAAAAGCTCAGTTCATGCTTATCATTACAGAAACCATTCATTAGAAAGTAAATTATAATTAATTAAGTAATTTGCATAACAAATTGTATTCTTACATTGCCACTTGACTTGAAATTAATTCATCACCAAGAACCTATTTAAATAAACTTCTCACTATAACCAATACAAAATCATTTCATTAGTGTAATGACCCTGTCAAATAGCTAACCATACTTCAAAGCATATTTCATCAACTCTTCGTGAATAGTTCAAGAAAAATTTAAGAAAAGTTCATTAATTAATGAATTTTATTTGAAGGGCAAGACTGTGAAAAATGAGGTCAAAAGAATTCACAACAACATCTAGAATTAAAAGACCTGAACCTGCTGCAGACAGTAACCTGATGACAAATTTCATAAGATCTATAAGATCTAAAGGCTATTAAATGGATGAAGCAAGGGCATATGAATAAATCATGTACAATTTCATACACAAACATCTTACAATAAATTCAGCATAGTGATGTTAGAGTTATTATTATTATGATATTTGACATTTTACAGTTCATAGCACAAACTGAAAACCTCTCTCTTATATATAAAATATTTTAGTTGAAAGAAACACATTCATCATTCGATACCACAAAAGGGTCATTTCACATTTATTTCAAATCTACAATCATACCTCTGATTGAAAAGGTGCATACAAAGTTCATATCGCAATAAAAATTCATCAACATTAGATTGCCTTAAAGAATGTACAGCCAAGAACTTAAAGTGAAAATGCCAAACCCAAATATTAAGTGGCAAACTTTTAATTAACAGAAAGACTCTTTGTACTGGCATAATCAACTTAGTACATAAATCATGATTTATGCAAACAACTCTATTTTATTGGGATTTCATTCACAAAATTACTCACAACAGATGTAATGTTTGGCAAGCAAGCCAACCACAGTCTAGATTCTATACAACATATCTGAACAAAACACAATTTTCTATTTTCAGACTGGTTTCTTATCAGCTTAGTGATCTTTTTCACAGTGAATGCTTCAAGGAAGGATAAAATTTTCACTTTTTTCACTGTTTTTTAAACATCTGGAAACTCCTGATATCTTTCATTCAAACATGCCTGGCAAGCATCCATTAATTGGTGTCATTATTAATTCATTTATTTTTGATAGATCACAACATATTTGTATATCTCATGAACCATATCCATAAAATTATTTAACCAAACATACTATTTTGGTTTAATAATTGTAACAACACTGGAAATTAGGCAGTTCTATTAACTTGAACTCTGCCTCACTACAGTTAAATTGAATGGAATTCTTAAGCCTGGGCATTTATTGCACCAATATTACCTTCCCAAAACCATATTGCCCATTAATGTGTGTTTCTTTTAAATGAGTTTAGAATTGTTGCGAAGAAATGAAATTGAATGCCTCAATAAGGATATATCAGATGTCTTTACAAGTGTTAAACACAACACGGCACCCACCTGGCGTAATGAAAAAAAAAATCAAATTCTTCAGACAAAACCCCTTCATTGCATTACAAGCCATACCTCTATGCTTTACACAATAGTGAATACAAACAACCAGCTTGATCATTCTATTTATAGCGATATCTATAACCTTCAATGTCTCTCCCCCCAACCTATCTTTCAAAAGCGTTTAATTTCAAATATGACCTTTACAATACCTACCAGACCATAGCTATCTTACTTAATATCATTCATTTCAGTCATTAAAGTGATCAACTTAAATCACACAAGATGACCGTAATTAGTTTCTGTAACAATGATAGCAGCATGGAATACATTGACTTTAATGTCGTAACTAAACTTAAACATGTAAGAAAACCAGGGCTCATTATATGGTTGTAGCTAGTGAATGGTTTAGAAGACATGCCATACATTCCTTGCATAGATAAGATCAGTACTTCATTCTTGTACAATAAAAACAAGATATAAACCTTTAAGAAGCTTGACGTTTCTACATGCATACAGTCATATAGAGCATAGTGAAGTTTTAAAATTGGTATATTTCATGACGTTGCATGTCAGTTTTTCTAAACATGGCAGACAATATTTCAAAAAGCAAAATGCAAAGGAATAAAAACTTAAATCTCCTTTACTTGAAATACACACTGATAAACATTCAATGTTTCAACATTAAATGGTATAATTTTGAAATGACCATGTATTATATAAACTCATACTCAAATGTTTTGCAAACATGAAAATCAAATCAGTTGACCATGAAAATAAAGCTTTAATCTCTTTTCCCACACATGGATACTACCCAGCTACTCGGTCCAAAATTTTTTGATACCTCTTTATAATCAATAGAAGACGCCACTACTACTCCACTTATGTAACGCACTCAAGATCACCTGATAATACAAGATATAATACCTGCTTGGGAAAACAACTAGAGGCAAGTTTTCATTCAATCACAAGCCTATACGCATAGTATAAAACTAACCCTTTCACCTCCTTTAGAAAACAATTCTATTTTAGTGATATTATCTTAAACTGTGCATTCAACTGCTTATCAGCCATTTGACTCAAATGCGAAATTTAAACAGAAAATTGAATGAACCAAGTTGGTGGACACATACAAATAATAAAATATAGCCACAGTTACAGACAAAGGCAAATTACAGACAAAGGTAAGCACCTCAGGAAAGAAGTGTCCAGAAGAAGAAAGCAGACATACAAAATTAAATAAATGCTGAGTAACTGTGAGAAGTAAAGCTGTAACAAATTTACACAGACAAAGACATTTGATCATTTATCACTTCTACCTACAAGTGAATGTTAAAGCAGCCATGCTTTATGAAAAGCAAGTAAAAAAACAAGGATCCAATTTGTAGACTTCAGATTATTGGACACTGAGGGGATTTTTTTAATCCTAGGGATCATTTCTTAAGTATATTTGTTGCTTCTTAGATCATGTATGATCAGGGCCCTCATTTGCTGATTTTCAGGTCCAAAATTTGGCTCCATTCCCACTCCAAATAATATGATTTCCCCCCAAAATGAGGAAATATTTCTCTTCCTTAAAAAGGGTTGTGAAAACTGCCACTCCTAAGGGCCCTGGACCGATTCCCCAAAATGTAGAGAGCCCAGATATTGTTAAACTGCATGTCTTTTTCCAAATTAGTGCCTCTTACAAATTCTGTAAAACTGTATCAAATATATCATGTTATGATGTGCCTCCTTAACTGTTTCATACATAATTCTGAAAAATTTGAAACATACACTGCTAAAAACAGGTAATCATGTAAAATTACTGCATACAATGACTTCAATTTTAAATAAACCTAACCTACAATTATGCTTTTTCTACAACATAAAAACATTTGTTGTATATATGCTGATCAAAGGGTAAGGAAATACACTAACAAATTAATCAAAAACTTATCTATTAGTCAACCTGCCTTAACTGACAGTTTCAATGCCAAAATACATTCAAATAATCCTGTGATTGGCAACTTGGTCAAATAGAGAGATACATTAAGTTTTGAAACAGCATTCATTGATTTAGACCCATTCATTTCACATAATTTGTTACAAGAAACAGCACAAGGCCAACAGCCACCAGCATCTAGTAAAGGAAAACCATAGACCAATGAAGAAGCATGCCAATTTCCTGGAAAAAGTCTGAGGAATTTATATGAATCAACATGTGATCAAATTGCAAATCCCTGTACTGAAAAATCTCCACCAGGAATCATAGAAGAACTGATCTTAATCATGCAGAGTAAAGGACTTGGTTTACAGAAGAGTGAGTCAACAGGTAAATATACCAGGACAAAAATGAGAGTTTTCAGCTTTAACTAATTGAAAATTCAAAACATTGTTTAAAACAATCAGTTTACTGCCCTGTACCCACATGAGACCTTGACAAGTTTTCCTCTATGACCCCTGGCTAAAGTTCTTTTCATCTGGAAATCAGTCAAAATTAATAATGAGCATCATACTTCATATAAAGTTTTTCCAGACACAGTCAAACCTGTGAACAAAAGCCACCCGTGGGAAAGATATACTGAGGCCTTTACTTGACAGATGGCCTTTACTCAGAGGTCATTTGTTTTTAAAAGAATGGCCTTTACTCTGAGGTGGCCACCAATGCAGGTTTGATTGTATGTGTATGCAACTATATGACTTAGAAATTTAATTACAGTAGCGACAGAAGACTGAGACATTAACATCATAAACATGTAACAATTTCACTGATAAAAGTTTTTAGGTAAGTAAAATCAACACCATCTACTGCACTTCTTTATCAATAAAGCAACCAAATGCTTAGTGAGGCATACTCAACAGAATGTTTTTTCCACATGTCAGTTAACACAGTGCATTGATTGTATCAGTAGAGAACTGCTAGCAAGGCCTCTACAAGTACTTTCATTTATTGCATTATTCAGACAGGTTTAAAATGAGTTCAGAATTACAACAATATTTTATAATATAAATTCATGAAAAGCATGATTCAGCACCTATCATTTCATAGAATTTGAAGATTCCCTGATAATTTCAATTATGAGCTTTATATACATACATAACAAGAACAACTATAACAAAACGTTATAGTTAGACGAACTTGCATCTAATGATGTTCCCGATATTATGCCACGTTAACATCATAGAACGATGCCTACATTACTTATTTGCGTTTCAACAACAGAGCAGACAAACAGATTCAGTCAAACAGGACAGGTAACGCGACGAATAGCCGGTCGAAATCACCATTAGCCAATCAAATGGCCAGGATTAGCCAAACTAGTAATAGACAATACAGTAACTACTCGCAAACAGCTATAATAAACAAATACTCGTAGGTATAATTTGTCTAGAAAAACATAACAAAAATGCTTCTGGTGACTGACTAATCATGTATATTTCAGTAGACATATCGCACACCTCTACACTATACTTACACATTTGATACAACCACAAACCACTAAGCATGACGGACAGAATAGATTGAATACAAAATCAACCACCATACATAACACACATTATATAAAGGAGACGGCATGTATACATTATGTCGACTCAATAAGAATATACATAAAATATGTATTTTAACTCAGCATTTCCCAAATAACTAGTTTACATATGATATAAGACTTCAATGCAGAAGTTACTTGATTAGTTAAAAATTGACAATTTTTTAACTTTAACACTTCGTCTCAAATGTTCAATAAATGAATTCAGGACACATGGTATATAAGGGTACAGAGAATTGCTCTAATAAATAATATCACCCAACATATTCATTAATGCACCATATAGTATCAATAAAACTACAACCACAATGATTTCAGCAAAACACATAATTATGCACTTTAACTTTTCTATTACAGTCAGCTTTCACCCATCCCAAATGTAAAGATCACAATTATAGGAAATACGACAACCAAGCAGTAACAGGACTATGATGTTATCAGATATAAATGTACAAGGTATTACAGATCAGCCCACACATAAAATATATAGCAAGGACCCTACATACAAATCAAAATAAAACTTGACTTCTTGAGACATTACCGTGGTATAAAATACACAAGATTTATAAGCCTATAAACAATGTAAATAAACTAGAATACAACATGTATGCCAATGTTATCTCTACTTTTCATTAAATGTGTACAACAGGTTCACTAAAGGGAGAATTTGAAATTTTTACCACCATGTTATATTAATTTTTCATAGTAGAGATCTATGTGAATCTTTTAAACAGGATTCATGTACATTATTTTAGGATGTTCTGTTACTTGATCTAGGTTCAGTTCCACAATGCTTACAATCAGCAGCCTTAAACATTCCTCAAGTAATTTTTTTGGTCACTAAGTGGACAATGACTTGAGACCTTTAAGTATGACCAAGACACCATATAGCAATTAGAACATAGAAACAACCCAATTGTTCTATGAGTGTATTTAGTTCTAGTTACAGTTAGAGCACTGTTTGTAAAAAGAATAGTCTGGTTATAATATTAATAACCCTTCAAAAACAATTTAAGGAACAAACTAAGACTGAGTCAACATTGCACAGAATGTTAAAAAACAAATTTCAAAGCAGTTTATTTCTTTTCATTATTTTTCAAAAAATAGACCAATAATATCATGTTCTACCTAATAATGCCCTGCAGCTTTCAACATACAAAAATATTTGAAATAAGGGTTTACACAAAAAAACATAATCCTGTCTAAATTCTTACACTGACTTAGCAAGTATAACTAGTGCGAGCTTTGCCTACGAAATCCTTTGGTTAGTTAAATTGGCTTTTTGAAACAAATTATTCAAATAACAGATACAAGATAACAATAGCACACCTTTCAGTTTATGATAAATAAACAAACAAATTTAAGTATGCAGAAATATGGCAGACATTAAAATGCCCACACTATACCTCGATATGAGGTCAAATTTCAATTCTACACAGGTAAACAATGAATAAATTGTAATCGATAAAATATTCAAAATACTAACCACACTGCTGAACAAGCAAAATAAAGACTTAGTGTAAAGATATAATTATGTCATGATTTCATAATGGCCTTAACAGTGAAGTCCATTCTGTTGAAAAGCTGATATTTACCAACAGAAACTTTTTTGAATAGTTTTTCCTTTTTATCTTTATATCATTTGCAAAAGCCAATTAAACCTAATAATGCATGACAGAACAGTAAATTCATAAAATACTATCCCGGTTATTCATTTCACCAAACAATATTATCTATAATACAATTATGCCACAGACTAAAGTATTGATTATTGATCCTTTGTCTTACTGCCTACTTATCCATTCATGTAATAATATTACATTTTTCAAAGGAATTCAAGAAGAATTTAATAACTGTGACAATATCTTCAAATGGATCTTAAATTTATCTAACATAGAAATGAAGTTGTAACAATTGTGAACTAGGCTACATCTGTTATAACTGTTAACTTCTACTAAAGTGACATATTGCCAAATATTCTGAGAATCGTGACAGAGAACACACTCATAAAATCACAACATTAACAGAAAAAGGAACATTTATAGTTCACTTTCATTCCTCAAAACAATACATATGTGTAAACAACTAAGAATTGATCAGCAATACAAACAATGCCATCATAGTATTAAATTTGTCAGGTAAATCTTACAACTTATTATTATAAATATAATAGTAATACATGCCCTGAAGTGTCAAAAGAAGTCAAAATGTATAAAAGAATTCATAATATGTCTAGGATTATCCAGTACAGATCAAAATGCATGATAAATTATTGGTGATTTTTTATAAATATCAGTGATTTTTTTTTTTAATTATAGCACGGTAATTCAGAAAAGACAAAATTATGAAATTAATACCATCAACTGAGTGTCACTATTTATCAATTTTTATTGCATTTCAACATGCAGCATAAAGTCATGGACCTCAGATGGAACTGGTTACAAATGGCATCCATGGTGTCTTTGGGTCAGCCTATTCCTCTTCTTAGTTAAATTGGATTTTTTTAAATTTCTTTTCAGTGGAAAATATAACTTCATTATGGGGGAAATAAAGCATTTTTAGGGGAAAATATAACACTTTTGGGCTAGGGGAAACAGTCATGGGGGAGTTTCTTCACTAGTTGCAATTTTTAAAACCACACCATTCTGTCCAGGCGTCCACACAAAAATGTATGCATAGGAAGAACCCTGCACACCAAAGGTACAATCTGCTCCAGGCTACATGATAATGAAATACTAGTTATCAAACAAAGAAAGTACCATGCTTGTCTTATTTGCAGTTGCATGGTACTTCTAAGACTGAATTCACTTTTAAGATATATTGTCACACTAACAGCTTTCTGGAAGCATCATCAAAATCAAATAATTATAAATTGAATGAATATACAGTGCAACCTCTCCAAAGCAACACTCTTTGGTAGTAGCAAAATTATGTTGTTTTTGAGAGATGTTACTTACGAAAGATTAAATTATTAATAGTTAAATCATGCAGTGGGAAAAAATCATGTTATTGCTGAAGAAAGGTTGCTGCTCAAGAGAGGTTGTACTGTACATGAACCTACCTTGAAGCATGCTCCTGTAGGCTGTGTCAGTGATAGCAAACACATGGGGTGGCACCTCATGACGTTTCTTGCCTTTGTACAGCTCAATGACTTTCTCTGTGTAAATTGGAAGCCTCTTGTAGGGGTTGACAACTACACAGAACAAGCCTGAGTAAGTCTGTGAATTGGAAGCATAAAAAGCATGTTTATGATGTTTTTAAGCAATTACGTCCAAGACATAAGTTGGGCTGAACTTTTTTGTACCTTCATTTGTTGTGATAAAACTTCAAAATATGAGCTAAAATCAAATGTGCATTCTAACAGCTTGTTTTTGGTACATATGGCCTTTGAAATTCTTGTCTGTATGAATAAGAAGTAACTTCAACTTGCATAGTTTCTTGGTAGTCCCCTTTAAAAAAGAATAAAAATAGGAAACACTTCCAACCCCCATTCAAGAACCAACATACTTTTGAAGTCTGTATTTGAAAGACTTTCTCTGGGACTCCAAAGTTAGTGAAATTCCATAATGAACCTGATTTCAACTTAAACAACCAAATAAATAAGTTGGCTTCTCTGGCAACAGGCAGTTTTTATACCCATGGCCATACATATCTCTATTGCCAATCATGAATGTGGAAATTTTATACATGTGTCAGATTTTATTGCCTAACTGAACACAAGCAGCATCATACTCACATATAGGCATGATAATAGACAGTTTCCACAATAGAATCAGCAGATTACATAAATAAAACATCATTAGGTTTGAGATTATGAGAATGACATCAGGGCATGTTCATGGACAAGCACCCTACATGATCAGCTGTGACTAAGCACTCAAGATAACAAAAAGGGCATGACAGTGCACAATAACTATTAAGGGGACACAATTCTCAACTTTCAAAATAATACATAGAAAATAGTCACATGGCCAATTGAAATAATTACTTGGGGAGTCTATACAAAAGTATTGGTAAGTTGTTAAAACATTAGTGTAGACATGTTATATTCACTATTTGAATGATATAGACTGGCTACCACTGATTAATCAAGAAAACAACACCGTTAAAAACGGTTTATGAAAGTACATTCAAACTCAAAATGTAACGAACAGTTCGTGAACCAAATTAGTTTTAAAACAATACGAAGTAACCCTGAACGTTGTACGAATCCATTTTTTGGTTGACATAATCGCGTTTACTGAAACGACCAAACAAACATTTGACATGTGACATAAATTTCGACAGGACGCCATTTTTCCATTCGTTAAAATGTAAACAAAACAAATATCTGTGCGATTAGACATTTAAAGCTGTGGCAACACATGGTAAGTAATGCATAACGTAGCTAAGACATATAGGATTCTCCATTAAGACGGTAAGTCTAAAACACTTTTTTGATTTTTGGTTCTTTCTATTTGAATTATGGTTAATTGTAGAATGTTTACGATCACTTTCATTCTCCCACGGCTTCTGACCGATTCACTGAAAATAATTCGTCCGCGAAAGGAACGGTTACTCGAATTATACCAAACAGGTGGTGGCACGTGCATTTTTTTTTATTAAATGACAAGGATTTTTGAAAGAATATCGTTTATTTACCAACATTAGAAAATATACTTATATCCGTGTAAAGATTAGAAGTTTTATTCGCTTAGGGGAAAAAATAATTAAATAATGGACTATGTTTCCGATCGAAGACATTTCCGTTTTCAGTTATGAAGCAATTCCGCTATAAATTTCGAAAAGTAAACAAAACAAATAAGGAGACCAAAATTGCGATAATGAGTAATCAGTACGCAGATCAAAGTAAGTATTAATGCCAAAACATTATGCTTTCATTTATTTACTTTTTGTCGTAGGCACATGCCATGTTTTCAACTTTATAAAGGTAAGTGCATGAAATATGTGATTTTACTATCGCACTGACCCAATTTATCGAAATCCCGTGCAAAGCGTCCTTGAGATATCAGTAAATAGTATGGTGTCTGTGAAGGGATACTGTAGGAAATAATAATAATGCGTAAAGTTCAGTATTAATTGCTATCATAATGTATAAAGTGTCTTGTTATCTCTGGTAACCTTTTTTATTTTTTATATGTTTAACCAGGTTTTCCAAGACAAAGGCTATTTTATTGGCGAATGTCGGCGCACGGACAGGCGGGCGGGTTGCAGGGCGAACTTCCACAATTTCTTCTGGACGCAACTTCTCCTACAATTCTTAATGGATTTCAACCAAACTTTTACACATAACTATTTTGTAGTACCCCTATGCATTTTAGGGATTTTGTGATATGATCCCTTTTGGCCGATCTATGATCTCGTGTTTTATTGTGTGCATAACCTATGTGATATATACAGTATATATGGGGAAATACTCTACTGGACGCAACTCCTTCAATTCTGAAGGGACTTCGACCAAATTTTCACAGAAATACTATGATCAAGTATCAAATCGTTTTTAAACTTCTTTTTTCTAGTAAACGATTACATGGCCATTTTGCCCCTCGATCGATCTTGTTTATTGTTATTATATTGATCCTTAATATATAAATTGATTAATAAATACTATGAACGAATATTGAATTTGTGATTATTGTAACTGACATGTATTTTGATAAGTCACAGAACTGGCTCAATAAGCTTAACATGAAAATTATCAGAAAATATGATACACTTTAAATGGCAAGGGGAAATTCTAACTATTGACTGTTTTGTTCCATGGCACTTTTGACCACCATACCTTTTTACCTGTACTACTTTATGAGCAAAACAGATCGTGTTTTTACCTGGTAGTGTGTGTAATAAAATGAAGTTAGCAGTGTTAATTCTCATTATTTCAAATAAATTTCACTCGTACAACATTGATAAATGTTTTGACATTGTGTAGTGCATAATACTTTTTTGAAATATGAATTAATATTTGTGTTTGAATGTACGCGAGAATTTGTTCTTATATCCACATTAGCTTTGCCATTTTATCCTTTTTTTCTCCATTCTTGTCAACATTCCTTTCAGTGCAAATATGACTTGAAATTACATTGATTTCTTTTACTTAAATACAAGCCTATTCTTAATTTTTAATTCTTACCATACCCCACCCGCTTTAGATAATTGTCAGAAATTGTGTCCCCTTAAAATGGAACAAGACTACCCTTGAAAAAGGTTTGAAGTCCATTAAAAACTCTATTGGTTCTTTTATTGTAAGTTAACACCGTAAAATATATGATACACTGTGTACTGTAACTGTTACAGTTAGCATGACTCATTGACAATACTCACATAGATAAGGCCTGAATAGTAACGGTCTTTGATATTATGAAGAACTGATGCTTCATTTAAACAGGTCAATTCTGCCATGTCTTCAACTTTTGTAAATTTGGGTGGATTCATCTTTTGGCAGTCATCTCTGTGAAATCTCATTCGTTTTCCCGATTCTTCAACTTGGACCTCTATTTCATCTCCAACTTCCGCCTTTATACATGCAGCAACGAAACCATGAGATTCGTGAGGAACCCAAATCAATTTCTTGGATGCCCATTCCGCCTGCTTCATAGGGTCATTGATGACATTCCTGTCAACAGCCAAATACTTCATTTCTTGAGCACTCATGCCCGTCATGGTGAAAGGATCGTCAGCCGCCATTTTGAAAATACCCAAACTGGTCAACTAGATTTAGAAGTAAAATAACTACGCACAAAATAAATTAAGCAAACCGTATCCACGTGTAATCAAAAACTAACTGTATCCGTAATTTAAATAATACGTAAAATGTCACAGATATTCACTACTTATTCGTCAAACTTTCGTTAGTTCCAAGTTATACCCGGGCCGACGCCCGCCTTTGAATGATTTGATAGTGGTGAGTCACGTGACAGATTATAGGAGAGGTTATCAAGGGAGATAAACGTGTGACTCAATGTAATGAATGTACCGGAAATAAAATATGGGATTGTGTATTCATATAAATTACCAGTAATTCGTTGGTCTTTTTTCGGAACTCTGTATTAGGAATGTATGATGAACTGACAGTAAATTATTTAGATGAAGAGTTTATTTTCAAGTATAGAAGTCTACCTGATTGTCATTCATGCAAAGCAGATTTAGATACTAGTCTCACATAATTTGAAAACTAAGTACTATTCTATGGTATCTAGTGATATTTTGACTATGTAGAGGATAACTTTGTTTGGTGAAGAGTTTAGGGTTTTGTGTTCCTTTTAGTAGTGTGTATACTGTCACACAAAAATTGCTACACTGAGTAATCATAAGCCTGCAAGAATTATCTCCCTTCATATAGGAAATATTCAAACTGAGAACAAGAACACTACACAAGTTTTAACCTTTTATTAATAGCAAAGGCATTCAATGTATGAAATAACACAAAAGTAATTTTTGCACAACTTACATTTACACGCAGCAATACAATACTTAGAATTTAACTTACATAAAATATTAATAAGATATGACAAACTAGGTGATCAACAAAATGGGTAATGAACACATTTTAACACAATACTTCTAAGACTTATAAAGTAGTGCACTTTATTCGGAATGAACAACAGCTAATGTAATACAAAACAAGTTGAAAACATCTTAATTTACATTTTGAACATACCTGCTGCTGACTGAATGGTGGGTTATTTCATACAGTTATAAATTATGAATTTTTTACATTAACTTTACATTCAGTCTCATCAGGAGATGATGAAGAACTCTACAAGAAGCATTATTATACATAACAATAATGTATCATGAACACTTTTAAACCGAGTGTTATTATGAAACCCGTATTCATAATTCCACTTTCTGGTAAAATGTTTTAACTGATCAGTCTACAGACAAAACTACATACAAACGCACCATGTTGTCTTACAATTTGAAGCATGATTATTACATTAATATTCATTTATCTTGTGATTGCCTAACTACTTAAAGAAACGCAAAAAGGAAATCATTACCATACGGCAATATTCAATCAATAAAAGTGATGCACATTAATAAAAATACAGGACTCGCTGTTATGTTCAAAAAGCTTTAAGACTTCTGATGTTTCCAGTCTTAAGATCATATCTTGACATTCCCTTACACAAAACATACCAAATGTGGAATAATCTGGTTTCAATTCTATATAAAACCTGTCATATTAACAAAATACACAAATATACATGCTGAAGCATTCTCACTGAAGTATATACAAATGAAAAATAATAACACAACCAATGCAATATGAATCACAGACACATTTCCTGTTCAACAACATGATAAAATGTAATGTATTTAATGTACACATACCAGACATTGTTTGTCATTTGGAATTTTAGAACAAAAGCTAGTTTATACATTAGTGCCAAACAAATCAAAACTAGTTATTGTACAGAATTTAAACAAATAACCAATGGAAGGCACTATCTACATGTCACATTTACAAATCAAATATATAAAGAAAACAATGACAAGTTATTGTCTACACAACTCAGGAAGGATAGGGGTATCACATACTGTTCAAACATAAGAAACAGCTACAGTACCAGCATTTCATATGTAACAGTTTCATCATTCTGTTACAGCACTAACAATCTATTAATTTTTTAGTTCTGTTACAGCACTAATGATCTATTCATTTAACAATTCTGTTTCAGCTGCAACGATTTATTCATTTAACAGTTCTGTTACAGCACTAATGATCTATTAATTTATCAGTTCTATTACAGCTGTAATGATCTATCCATTTATCAGCTCTGTTACAGCACAACAATGTACTGCATTTTATAGTTCTGTTACAGCTGTAAGTTGTAACAATTTATTCATGTAACAGTTCTGTTACAGCACTAATGATCTATTAATTTATCAGTTCTATTACAGCTGTAATGATCTATCCATTTATCAGCTCTGTTACAGCACTAACAATCTATTGCATTTTGGTTTTGATTGTAAAACATAAATGTGACAAGAGTAAAGAAATATACTGTTTTTGGATACAATAGAAAATGTATAAATGCCATTTTAAATAGAAGACAATTTTCATAAAATCCAACAAGCTATAAGGGTGAGTAGAGTGACCAAGAATGATAGCAGAAGAGGAGGAAGATCTTTGAGAAGAAACATAACGCCAACAATATTTCACAAGACAATACCAGTCAACAAATACATAAACAGTAACATAAATTATCTAATATAAACATTTCTAATTAGTTCTTACTCCTTTAATAGCACATAACTGCCACAATAAAAAACATCAAGAATTGGACCCCATAAGTCCCTTAAACAAAATGAAGGTTAACAGGGCACAGCATTTTCAAACTACCAGTTTGTTCACAAACAATGCAACATTGGATAAGATTGAAACAACAACTGATTCAAATACTACGCAAGTAAACATTCATTCAATATGACTTAATAAGCAATCAAAATCAGCATATGCAAGTGGTATACAGTATAAAAGAGGGTAACAATATTGTTAACAGAGGTATGGAATGGTTTTGCTGCAAGATTTAACAAAAATAATCATACAAAACAGCCAAATGAAGTTCAAATACAATTGCCACACCATTTAACATGCCTGTAACATTTTAACCCAGTAAAATTTCATTGCACCAATAGACCCCTATGTCATTTAGCAACTCTGAATTAGAAGTTCTAAGATAGAAACTGAATTTGCGAATGGTCAGCAAATTAACATATGTTAATATACATAGAGTTAACAAAGTTGTTGATAAAAAATTAAGTGTCTTAATTATCAATATTCTCTTCATATTATATGTTGAAAAAAAACACAATATTAATCAGTTAATACAAAAATTATCTAAACAGATCTCACTAAAAAAGTACACTAACAGCATCTGACAAGAAGCAGGAATAACTTTTAACTCATTATAATAATCATAGTAAACCACTAATAAACTTGAATGAATATAGAAATGGAAGTAACGCTACCCATTCTTGAAAACATGCAGACATTTTCATGGCTAGAATAAAACATTCTAACATGCGTGGACCAACATAAGTTTAACATTACATTAAATGGCACCATGTAAGCCTGGAGAGAAATGTTAGAAGACAATAACCATTTGACCATTCAGACACTACTCAGAATAATCAGGAGGGATATATCAACATCATTTCTGTATCAGCGATATTTTCGCTCTTTATTTGGGTCCAGTAAACAGACCTTCCCAATAACATCAAGGCTTCACTTTTCCCAAATCTAAATGGGAAAAAATCAATTAATATTTAAACAACTTTTTTCAAAATCAGACATAAAATGACGAAGTTATAACCATTTTTAACAAGTAGTATGGTATACTAGTGCAAAGAAACTAGAGAACTCGAATTATTTGGCATTGTCTAAATTGATAAAATTTCCAAAAATCTAATTGTCGCTTCTCCAAAATTCCCAATTTGACAGGACCTGGACCCATTCACTAAGACATGAAAAAAATCATTGTGTATCTTTGAATTTCATCCATGAGAGGTTAATTATAACAGAGTAACACAGTTCTGAAAAAGGGTCAATTTATAAAATAATGCCCATCTCAGCCTTTCCCATCCCAGAATAATTATTGACAACACAATGAATGCTAATCAATTGCTAAATTCGGTTAAAATCCACCATGTGGTTAATGAGAATTAGTTCAGTGTACAGGCAGCTGCTTTAACACCTTTTAACAGGAAACCTAACCCCTGGAAGACATAAAAGGAAGGATACAATAAAAAAACAAGTTTCTGTTCTCTTTGTAACCAATAACTTAAGTAGAAATAACGTGTTCATATTTCTTTTCACACATACTCGAACAAGTTACAATGGTGATAATGTGAACCCCACGGAAAGATTCCAGTAGTCTCAACTAAGTTAACTTTAGGCATAAAAATATCTTCCTGTATAAATTTGAATTTTTCCTTCACACAATGTGTTTCTTGAAAATTTTGTATGCCGTAACAGTAGAAGGTACTGAAAATTGTATCAAATTTCATCCATAAAACAAATACCAAATAATGATCTGCTAATCTGAGTGCATTATATCATATTTATATCACTTGAAATATAATCCTATAATGTGTACAGGTGAATAATGTGTAACTGATGACTTTAAATACAAACAGTGAACAGACAAAAATCATATACGGTATGAACTAGCTGTAGCACACATTGACATGAAATACACATAAAACTGATATCGTAAAAAATGGTATCTTTTGTTCTTTATTATTGTCATTTATACATAAATAACTAATGTAATGCAAAAGTAGCACCTTATTACTTAAAGATAAATGACCCAATACAGTTAGTATTCAATACTTATTGACCATTATGATACTCTGTAATAATTCCATAATTAATTGTGAAAGTGACCCGTATCTGTAACCAATCATACACTCATTTACAGTATTAATGTACAGCAAAGCATATAACACTAAACTTTGAACATGAAATGTCGAGATGTAGTTCATTCAGATCTGATTTTATCCAAAACCCTGAGATGTTGAAGTTCATTCTTAAATCCATGGGGATTTTCATCCAGTATTCATTGTAGAAGATGCTTCTAATTGTTTTAGTTTCTTCACCTAAATAAAATAAACATACATTAAATACACTTATACACAGCAAATTTTTAATGCATAACTAACTAGTGCTGTCGCTCGAAGTCTACATAAACAAGAAGTGTTTGTGAAACACGGATGTCACCTGAAGGCCAACTGGATAGTACGACCTTGACCTAGTGACCTCAAAATCTATAGGGGTTATTTACATGAGATGACCAAATCATTTTCTGTTGATGGTCACTGTGATTTTTACTTGTATCTGAGGAGCTTAGGCAAAATAGTTCTCTAGTTATTGCCCGGACATGGTTTGGTTACAAACAGACGAATCGACGACATGTGCAAAATAATACACCCCCTTTCGTAGAATTATACACTTTATCATTATCATAGACAAAATGTTGCATAAAAAATGAACTATGAAACAAGAGGTGTTTGTTAAATACGAACATACCCTACATGCCAAATGGATGGTAATTGCCAATTTTGATTGAACAAGGACTTGACCATTGACTTTCTGACCTAAAAATTAAGGTCATCTTGGTAATCAATGGTTATCAAGTTATCAACCTCCCTACCTAATCCTAGTAAGGCCAAATTGTATTCTACTTAAAGGTAGACAAATTCTTTTTGCTAAAAGTCACTGTGACCTTGACCTTTGACCACAAAATAAATATGGGACATTAACATGTGACGACCGACCTCCCTATCAAATATGAGGGTTGTAGGCCAAATTGTTTTCTGTTGAAGGTCACAGTGACCATTGACATGTACATACTACAAAATCAATTAGGGTAATCTGTTTGTGATGACCAACCTCACAGTATCATATATATCATTAAATGGTCAGTCTTAATTTATACAGAAATCCATTAAAACTGTGAAGCTACCTCCATCAATCTGCAAACTTTTTAATGATTTCAATGTATCCCTCATGTTGGTTATGTATAAGTAATCTAAGTTACCAACAGGATATAAGCCAACTGCAACAATGATGAAATCTAAGTCAATTGCATCAAATTTGATTTAAACTTAAAAACAGTGTCAACATAGTGTTTGTTAATATCTCATTATATATCAATTAAATTCATCATGTCTTTTATTACTCAAAAATATGGAATAAATCATAATGTTTTCTACAAAATTTACGTTGATAGATAAATCAGATAAAAATTACCTTATGCTTAGGACAGAGTAGGGAGAAATTTTCTTCATCAAGGTAGCAGTCTGTAATAAGAAAAATGTAATAAGGTATTTCATGTGTACATGATTAACATCAATGACAATAATCGCAAATAAATTCATTTATTTATTGAATTAATACAACAGTACTCCAGTCCGTGAAATTAAGGTTTGAAATGTGGTTGCCCGAAACTGAAAATTTTACTGCTTTTCATTTGATTTGTAAATGAAAAGTGGGTTGTCATTTCACAGACTGGTACTCAATAATTTTAAATGATAAGTTTCCAATTAATTTTACATAGAGTTACTGATAACAAGAATTTACTCATTGAGGCCTTAACAAGCACTAACCACATTCTATCTGCAAGCTATGTCTTCCATCTCTGAATTATCTGCAGTGGGGTATACTGCACACATTAATTCAGAGGTGGAAGACATAGGACATAGGATGTAAAATTTGTCACAGACAGTGTGAGCCTGCCCTGGGTTTGAACTTACAACCTCATGATCAGTAGACCAACTCTAACCACTGAGCTAACCGGGCGGGTTGATAACAAGAAGGAAGTTCACTTACCAGCTTCTTGTGCACAAGCATGGTGAAACTTTTGTTGGCAACCTTTGTTTAAGCAGCCAATCATTGCTCCATGTGTATCACAGACTGTACAGAGCTGAAAGCATATCAAAGTATATTACTCTAGAGAAAAAAAGGTACTAGTAGCTCACACAATGAGCACATATTATAACATAATGCTAAACAGGCTGTTGTCTCATGTATGTTATATAAACATATGTAAACATATATAAAGTATTAAGTAACATTATCACAATTTTGCAACCATTGCTAGAAAACTTGAACAAGGCATTTCCTAAGCAACATGTTTTATAATTGCAAACAAGAATGTGAAGAGAAACACTTTTGGAAATGACAACATTTCTATGCTAAACAAAGAAATGTGAACTCACTTCATTTTGACCTACAAAATAATGAAAATATTTTTAAGTGATTGATTTAATTAGGCTAAATTTTGTAGATGTCCTTCACAATTCAGAACACTACTTTTTTTAAAAGAAAGCTGGCCATAGATACTACTTTAAGTCTTACACTGGTATTCCATTTACATTGATAAATTTATAACATTTGAACAATTTACAGTGTTGGATATTTATAACACAGTATCGCCCCTAACCCAAAGTATCTCTAGCTAAAATTACTGATGACCTACTGTTTGGCTAGCAATGCGTACAGCTTCCTGTAAACCATAAATTTTGGACCCAAGAAGAAAGACACCATCTGAGTACACAGCACAACTTTCATGGATCCAAACTTCTTTCCATTCACAAACATCCCGTGACGCACTCTCATTTTTTTTACCAGTACGACCTCCTCTACTGGTACTAGGTTGACTCTCGTCCCATTTCTTCCCAGTCCCAAGTCTAACTTTAGGACTCAAGTCTAGCATATCATCTGACATTGTTTCAACAGTGTATGGCCCAAACAGATCACCAAGAAATTTGTAACTACTATGCTTCCCACAAAGAGCACACTTCCAGACTTCACTCTCCATTGAATCACTATTAGGAATCAGCACAGATTTATCTGATGGAAGCTGAGAGATCTCTATTCTAGTTACATTTTGAGTAATTAACTTTGCTTTCTTTGAACTAGTCTGTTCATAAGGATCATTTATAACAGCACATTTATCTGGAGTTTCTTTATCACCTTCAAATACCACTTTAGGGCCTTTGAATTCAGCCCATTTATCAGACTTTTTCTTTACTTTTTTATTATTGAGATTTTCACTACTACCACTGGCCTTCAAAAATTTTAAACTTGGTCCAAGGTCAAAATCTGGATCATCAAATTCAATTGTTTTCCTTTTCAATCCTCTGACCTTTTTCTGTTTAACATTCTTTAAGTGTGACTTACTAGATTTCGTTTGTTTTCCTGAAGGTCCCCGGCCACTTATTTTTGGCACAGAATTTATTTTCTTCACACTAATGTCCATGGATTCTTTGAGATCAGTTTTGTTTTCTTTAACTTGTAATTTATCATCAAAAATGTCATCTTCAACCAAAGAAAATTGAAATTCACTTTCTTCTGGAGTTTGACTTTGTGTGCCATCACAGTTTATGTGAATTGTTTGCGCCTTGCAATTTTCAGAACTTTCTTTGCTAAACTTAGCACCAGAATCCTTCAAAGCACTACCATCATCATCTTCAGAATTTATTTCTATCACTTCATAATCAGCATCTGAAATGTTTTCATTTTTTACAGGTTTTGACTCCACTTCTGCTTCAGTATTTTCATGATTTATCAAATTGTTTTTCCTTGATCTAGTTACTGTTGACAATTTGTTTTCACAAAGACTTTCAGATTTAATGCCATTTACCTCATGCTTATTTCTTTTTGTCTTAACAGCAGCAACAGTTTCACTGGTTCTTGTTCTTTTTGCTGTATTCCTAGTCACAGGAGACTTAGTTTTCCGACCAGCAGACTGTTTAGACTGAGATTTTGCAACTCGACTACATGACTTTGAGCCTGCATTTGAAACACTGTCTTTTACACAACTGTCATTTTTCACATCATCTAAATTTTGAATAAATTCTGAAGTTAAATGGCCATTTTTACCTTTAGTAATAACACACACTTTCACATTTTTTCCTGTTTCACTGTTGGGATGTTCTTGCTTGAGCTTGATTTGCTGTTCAGCAAGAAGTTTCAAAGTTTTTTCTAAATTTTGGTTAGGTGATAATTCTACAACTGCTTTGATCTTTGGTGCATTAGGACACTTCATACTCTCCTGTATGGCATCATCTTTAGAACTAACTTTAGCAGAATTATTCTTTGAAGTATCGCTTTTTTCAGCAACACTTGTTTTCTTTGTATTACAATTAAGATCACTTTTTTTGGTAGGAGTTTTTTTCTTAGCTAAACTGTGACTTTGACTTTCTTCTTCAATAAAAACAAAATCTCCCTGAAAAAATGAGGTATCTTTATATTTCACAGGTGTTTTTCGCTGCCTAATACGAGAAGGTCTGGTAATTGATACAGTTCCATCTCCCATATCTAAACTTACAGGTTCATCAATGCCATCAACATCATCAGCACCTAGGGGACTAGGAATATTATCCATACCAAAGTCTGATAAACTCGCCCTACCATTCATGACACCTAAACGGCCATTCTTCCTTTTCTTTCTAACAACCCGATCATGTATATTACCCTTTTGCCATGGAGAGCGACTGATTTTAACAGTGTCTATTACTACAACATTGGATGAAATACTAGAATCTACTGTCTTAGTTCTCTCATTTGTTGAGTCATCCATATCATTGGCTTTTTCATCAATATCACTAAACCCTGTTTCAATATCATCACATCCAATATGATCCTCATATTCAAAATCACTATTAACCAAGTCATCACTAAGTGATCCAGTACTATCACCCCTTTGTCTTGGAGTGATCTCAAAACTTTTCAACCGTTCTTGCTTGCTATAGGTGTTTTGAATGTCTTTTCGCACAACAAGAGGAGATTCATTGTCACTAACTGAACAATCAGAAATAACTGAAGCCTGCAGCTCATCCGATTGCACATTATCTGCTACAGCTTGAACATCATTGCCATTTAATTGCACATTTTCAGCACCTTGATCCTTATTATAGGCACCAGAATCACCATCACAAATAGATTTTCCATCATGACTAGAATCATTTATATCCACAGAATTGTTTGCACTAGCTTGGTTATTTTCCTCCAGTGCAAGTTGTGAGGTTTCAGTTTCTGAGACCAAATCAGAAGCTTCAGTGCTTTCAAAATTTGAATTTGAAGTTTCACTGTTCAAACCAGCAGTACCACTGACTGGTTCAGGAGTTATTTCAATTTTTTTATTTGATTCAACATCTTCTTTAATCTCACTCATGTCGGTACAATCATTGCTTGAAACAGTATTACCTTCACTTTGCTGTTTAACAGGACCTGATGAAAAAGAGTCATTGCAAATGTTAGAAAAAGAAGTTTCACTGGAAACTGGAATGTCAGAATCAAGTGGGGTATTTGTTGTGAAGTCTTCTTTGGCAGCTCTCAATAGCATCATTTTCTTTGGTTGACACTTATCAGGACTTATCACAGACTCAGATGTATTACTTGATGGTTGCTCTGATTGCACACTAAATTCAGTGTCACTTAATTTGTCATTAACAGCACTTGAACATTGAGAACCATCCAACACACAAGCACTTGTATTTTCTAATGTTTTCTGATTACCATCAACAGGAGATACACATGCTTCTTTCACAACACTTTTAGGGTCTACAACCTGGGATTCTGGTAACATACACAGTTTTTGTAAAGACTGGAGGGGACTGGTACACTGTTTTGATGAAATATTAGAAAAATTTGTTTCATGAATAGTTTGCTCAACAGCTGGAGAAGCATGAGTTTGTGAAGGACTGTGGTATGAAGCTCTAGAACTAGGAGTAAAAGGTGATGATATGTTGCTGCAATAACCACTCTGCCCACCAGGTGAATGTGAGAAATTTCCACTCGGTGCACTAGGTGATTGAACCAAATGACCAGAATGATTGCTAGGTGAATTGCAAACAGACAGTCCAGGTGAATACTGAGCCATAGCTTGTGGTGTATGGTTCTGGAACTGTAATGAATTTGAACTATTGCTGCCGTAACATTGTGACATCTGCTGTGTAACTGAAGATGGAACATTGACTTGAAGTTGTTGACTGGTTGGTACAGGAGAAACCATTCTTTGACTATTAGCAGTCATAGGCGATGGCATTGGATATTGATTCCTTTGAGGAGAATTCATCATCTGAGAATTAGGACCTGGTGACCTGACATTTCCAATACCTGGACTGTGCATTGAACAAGGGCTGGAACTAGGCATACTCCTTCCACTGTGGTGTGATAGTGGACTACACATATTTCCAGATCCAGGACTGACAGGTGACATCCTTGGGTCACAGACACCTTGCTGTAGCTGAGATTGGTGGGGAGGACTAGGATACATGAAATGTCCTTGATTATATTCATGTCCCATTTGTTGCTGATTTTCCTGCGTTTGGGCATTATAATTAGGAGATCTGTTTGGCAAATGGTAGGGAGCAGACCTATTCTTTGAAAGTGGAACCTGCACAGTATGGTTAGTTGGATAAGAAGATGCAGCCATATGTAAAATATTATTAGCCACTTCCTGTGGATTTTGGCCGGAGTTTCTCAAATGTGGGTGAGATTGACGCATATTAGAATGACCAATTAATGGAGAGCCTGGAACATGTCCAGAGTAGCTGTTTCTAGACGACATAGCTGAGTTTGAGGATGACATGCCCATGCAAGGAAATGGTGTTCTTTCAGGTAGTTGATGCTGGTTAGAAAATCCACTGCCTTGGTACGGTTGTCTGTATTGAGAATTCATCATATCTGAATGCTGGGGCATGCTTTGGTTATAGAAATGACCACTTGTGTTAACATTCTGGTTCCCATAGTTGTAACAACTGTTATCTTGAGGCATACAATTCTGTAAAACAAAAGGCAGATAAATGGCAGCAGAATTGTACTCCCAATCACAATCTTTTTAAAGGGGAAACATGAGCAGCCAAGTATATTATTTCTAAGTACTGTTTGTTTCTTCATGTTTAAAATAACACACAGGTATATTTGTTGATATGACATGGAAAACAACATCACCAACATTCTGTTCTGACTTTTTCTAAATAATATCATAACAAATTGGGGGGGGGGGGGGGGTAAATTCCTATTACTTATAGTTAAGTTATGAACCA
Source organism: Lutraria lutraria (assembly GCA_964023205.1). NCBI lineage: Eukaryota > Metazoa > Mollusca > Bivalvia > Venerida > Mactridae > Lutraria > Lutraria lutraria. Next base: position 28,961,007 of record OZ026836.1, read on the forward strand.
GACACTACCAAATACTATTTCTAAACTCAAATAGTTATTAAGAATGCACAAAGTAACAGTTCAAACGACCACTGTGACTTGATTTTAACAGGCTTCGACAAATGCACACATCAGCTTGTAATTACGAGTAGAATTCAACTCAAGACAAGTTGAATAACTGTAGAAGCCTAAGGACTGAACTACTTAAAAGTCTCAGTGTTGTCAAGCAGGACGAGTAGTCTGAAAAATAATTGTCGAGCTTCACACTGGTAACATGTTCTTAAATGTGATGCATCATCTCATCAACTTAATCAAGATCATTTGTGTGAACTATTTTTTTCAAATCCAACAACTGCTGTCAAAGTTATGAGCTGGACACAATTTTTCAGAACACCTAGACAGGGTAACAAAAATACCCCTACCATCATTATCAATAATGGAACAGAACTAGATGCCCAAGGGCAACAGGTCAAGCCAGCTGTTAAAGGCTCAACAAAAACAAACTGACATTCAAATGTCCGATTCTTTTACAAAATTTAAAAACTGCAACGTATCTCGAAATATTACAAATCTAATAACTCAGTCATAAGACTGACGAAACTTACCATTTGTGACTGAGAGCCATCTCTATTTTGGCATTGCATTCCATGCATGTCATGAGGCATTCTGTTACTATAAATGTTCCTCATTTGCATTTGTTGATGGGAAGCTGTAACAAAACAACAGCAACACACATAATTTCAGTATTTTAATTCTATTGTTTCAAGTTCTTTTTTACAGGTGTTCTTGAGTGAATTATGCACACAGGTAACTGAAGCCTTAATATTCAACTTAAATAAATCTCTCTTAAAATTGATTGATTTATAGTAAAATATTTACTAGTTCAAACATTTGATAGTTTTAATTAAACGATATGTCATTCAACTTAGTTTTACTAATACATACAGAAAATTACTGGAGAAAATTTTGACATAAGCAGACTCATATTACATTAGAGCTGTAGCCAACATCTCAAATGTCACTATACATTTTTCATCCTATTACACTTACAGTGTTTACACATATCATAAGCAAACCAAACATGTCTCGTTGGCATCCAAGCGTAAACTTACTACCATATTGCTACTCTCACTACAAGAGGTCATCCCTACTGGTACCTACTTCCCTTTTGCACACAGATATACAGATATTCATTCTGCGCATCTGCCAATCAACAGTGAAAGCACTCACCGCATCCCAGACCTTGGACAGCTTCAAACTAAGCCTAGGCTAGTGCTAGCCAAAAATTCTTAGTAGCCAGACATTTAGTCGTCTGGCTATTAACCCGGATTTCTTAATAGCCAAATCAGCATTTAATTAACTAAAAGCATGTTGGGCATGTCAATCAAGACTTATTTATATACAGCTAGTTTTAGTTTTCTCTGCATTTATCAAATCAGGTCACATAGGCTAATTTAAATTATTAGGCCAGTTCAATTACCAAGAAATATGGCTTTATGTGCCTGTTACTGCACTGACACTTTCCATGGCATTCTCTGGACTTTAGGGGCAATGTAGTCATTTGATTTATTTATGTTTTGACATGCTGGAACTATTTAGATGTTGCTTTTATATGTACTCTTTCAGACATGGGTCTTTGACATACTTAAACAACAGCAAAGTAATTGATATTATCTAGATGCATTGGCTATCTAGGCAAGAGTTCAAATCACATTTTATTGCTCAGATTTTGTCTTGAAACAATTCTTTACACCCAAAAGCATATCAACATGACTATCAATTATTTGTGAGTTGTGTTGTTTGGTACGAAAAGGAGATGAATCTCTTTCACAAATTGCAGATGGTAACTTTAATTGTTTGGCTCTTACACCTTTTACTTTGTTGAGCCGCAATATCATTAAATTGCGAACGGTGATGTCATTATGAACTTATAATAATCAATCCAACATAAACTGCATTATGATTTTCATAAGACTAACAGTAACTGCTGCCCTGGCAAATGATGATTTCATCATAAATGTGTGCCATATTATCATATATCAAGGATAATATACCACGTCATTTAACATTAACAAATAGAACAGGTTTACGCAAATTACTCAATAAATGCTGTTATCCGAAATTTGTTGTCCGAAATTCGTATACTTCATGGAAGTATAAGTTTAACAATCATGCTTGAAAATTAACAAGTTTTTTTTATATTTTGTTGGTCATACTGCTAAATTCAACATGATATTGTACTTTGTAGTCAATAAAAACTTACAAAACACAAGATATTGTTCAGTAAAGTGTAAAGCAATTTTCGGAAAATACAACCCGGACTGTACCGGCATGGTACAGACTTTATTCATTACCACTGACGATGCACTGGCGATTGTTTTGATAGAAGAGTGATCTGTATTATGAATGACCATTTGGGGCAATTATAAGTAGAGTTGACAGATGTAAACAATCGACATGCATCGTTTGTCACACATATTACTGCTGTCTGCAGTGTAAAAGTGCGTATTTGAGATTTAAAGTATTGGATTATCAAGGCCTGGCGATTTTTGTTGCCTATTTGAGAATTTAACTTGCCAGATCCGACTTTGACTCGCCAATAGCGATTTGGCGATCGGCTAGCGCTAGTCTTGTAAGCTCTGCATTGGACGCATCTCACAATTTTTACCTGTACAGAGTTTACGCCTCACGCTACACAATCACCTAGCAAATAGTTCACTAAGTGCATCAATGCCTCAAAGTGGACACTGTACTTTATATATATTGGGATGAAGAAGTAAATGTATGGGGATACCAAAATGCTAGACGGTAGACCACTTACTATTTGATGATTGGCACATCAACTGAATATTCTGGTAAATAACTTCACTGTCATTCTGAGGGATTCCCATAGACATCAATTGTGGAATCTGTAGCTGACAAACCTGAAGTAAACAATTTTCGTCAATAAACATCCCAGACTAGGACAGAACAGATCCAAATGTATTTCGAAAACGCAATTTTAGTATTTTTACTTACCGACTGCAGTGTTCTATAGCCAAATCTGTCAAAGTTTTCAGCAAACTGTCTGTACATGAATGATTCGAGCCATCTTTCAATGGGTCCTGGCATAGCTTAGCAGTCCCAAAGTATCTTTGCGATGCAAAAATGTGTGCTAAATCAAAACAGAAATTTCTGACTCCATAATGGATCACGTGACTAGACGTGGAACTCGATTTTACGTGTTTCAAAAATTTCCTGTCTATAATCGAATCAATCTAGACTAAATTTAATTACATAACAGGTCAATATGGATAAAGCCGTCAATAAATGGAATTTAACATTTTGCATTTAATTAATTATTCTTCACATTACAATTAGCAATGTTTGAACGCACACTTAATCAGCACGCACTATTTTATAAAATAAGAACAAAATTCAGTAATTTTGTAATCAAATATAACGTAGTTGTTTGACTGGGTTACAAATTTTCTTGATGAATGTTGACAATTTATTGCATGATGCTTACACAGTCCAGGTAAATAAATATATACAAATTTCATGATAAGTTAGCGGCGTTCTTTGTGATTGACATGTAATTGTTGTCATTCTGTCATAGCTAATGGTAATTTTTACCTGTATTTTCTGACTTAGAATTCAACTGATAAGTTATTCTGTAATTGGTAACTGATCAACTCGTACCATAGTCGACTCGTACCCTAGTCACCTCGTTCCTAAAATTGGTCAACCAGTACCCGATTTTTGTAGTCAACTGAGGCTGAATATTGTCAGTTTGGACCTTCTTTTTTTGGTTTGCTTTATGTTTAATTCGTTATAAGTTTAATTTCATATTTCAACAACACTGTCGAGCTACGTATTATCACAAATCTTAATTCTTTAAAATACTATCATTGTTTGACGGGTTTTCGATACCTTAAGCATTTCAAAACGCCTTATATGCAACAAACACAAATAAATGCGTAACTTACTTTTGTTTCTTAAAAATCAATTTATTGCTCGTAATTTCAATGCACTTATGGTCAATTTGTTCACAAAATAACGAACAACAGACCTATAAACAAACATTCTGATCAGCGACCGCCATTACGCAAAATTGACCCATTTTCGATACCTCCAAAATTGAAGAGTATTCAAGACAGAGATGGTCCAAAAGTACCAGGTATAACGCAGAATTATGAGAAAACCTTGTTTGGTGAATATGATCAAAATATTGCTAAATCCTATTACAATAAATAGTTTACAATGCGTATGTATGCTAGATAAAATGGCGGCAACCTCTGGCTTCAAGTCTGTGTAATTTATCTTAATTTTCGTATGATCTCCGCTGCAATGATAAATTAATATCACAGACGTGTAGTACAACCCGTAGGTCACTTCATTTGATAAGTTATAAAGTCTTGCTCTACTTACATTTTGGGATTTTTATTGAAAATGTAAGATGTACTAATAATCAATTCTAAGAATTTTTAGCGAAAAATAAATAAGACATGAGCACTTTTCAAACACCCTGTAGTGGACAGGAAATACGACTGTTGCATGATGGTCGTGTGATCTAGATAGCAGACGAGCCAAATTCCCAGTCTAGGTCAAACTATTTTCTCAGTTTTTCTTATTTTCATTTTTAACGATATTGTTGTTAAAGTGATAAAATGGCGTAGTAAATTGAGCGGTTATTTGCTGTGTGTTTCAAATTGACTGTTTACATACTTGATTTCGACATATTTTGGAATTATATTGTGCGGATCGTAAAATATCAAGGTCGAGCACATTGCGTAAACAAAAAGTGACGTCATTCTACTTCCTGTCAAGCGTTTATGCGCAGAAAACAGAAAGTATCGAAAACATGTACGTATCGAATACATGTCAACCGACGATAAGCTTAAAATTCATGAGAGTAGATTTTCTACTTGACTTGAAACCATTAAATTTTCATTTATAAACAAGTCGTCTTCTTGTTTAAAAACATAAAAAATACTCCTGATAACAATAAAATCTTACTTCAACAGTTTGCATTTTTGACACACATAAAAATTATGGCCATATTGATTTTTGCTTTGTATTATCCTCCGGTACTCTATTCTGACGCACACCGATTACGACACCATTTTTGTTTTGATCTCGTTTTCAATTTTGTACTATCGTGTGACGTCATCCCCGCGGAAATTTACAAGTAAACGTAACAGCGCTTTCTGCTGGGCGAAAATGTGGGGATTTAGCCATTTTTGATACTTTTTTAACAGATTTTATAAATAAACACTGAAAACTATGTATTTTTCTTATTACTTAATTGTCAAAATGTTGAAGCAAAATATTTTTCTTGAAACAATGAAAAAATAAAGCGATCTGCTGGCGCATCCTCGCTCGCTATTTTTATAAAGTCACGTGATGGTCATATGACCTGTAATGTGATCCACAAATGAAATATTCACTGTCTAGAGATGTGTACTCGTTAGGTAACAAGGATCACTCAAATTGCAGTTAACAAAAACAGTGTGTCTTATAAATGCTGCAGAATAACTTAATTCTTGATTTCTCTTTATTTTTTTCACTTTTTTTCTGTAACTAAAGGTCAGGTGCGAAATTATTCCACAACTTAAATGAGAGAGGTCAATATCATATTAAGTGTAAGGAGACTGGTGCCACCACAATAAAAGCAGCTTCACATTTATGCATTTTTTTCTGCAAAAAAATACCATTAATTATGTTTGTTCATAAAATATTTTTTGCTACACAATTTTTTTTATAAATTGTATCATACTATTGCTAAATGAGTATTAAGTATTCACAGTGAAAATCAGGAGTTATTTATGTTTAGCTGTTGTTAAATATAGAAACCAATCAAATGCGTCGTTTCTTTGTACTCTCATTCAGCCATTGTTGACAGTCGTCACTTATGAAACTATGAGCTCTGTAGTTGGAAAATGTATTTTATATATGTAAACATGATGTAAAACGATAAATAAATGATCAAACTTTGCAATGCAAAGGTAATTTATTGCTTTATTTTAAACTTAGTTGTCATAAATAATAATTTATTCTTAGGTGCGTCAGAACTGATTACGCGAGGATATATTAAAGTAGTTTTCGAAAAGATTAGGAATATCAAATGCCCGGTTCTCCTTATAATTAATATCCCCTCTCTCTTTCTCTGGAGCAGCCATGAGTATTCTCGCAAAGTTATACTAAAATAAATTCAACTTTATAGAATTTATAAAGCATGATGGTTTTGTACTTCCTTACAAACTTTACTTAAAAGTTGCATAATTATCTACAGCTTCTTTGCTGTTATGATTGTAATTAGGGTTATTTATTCTGCAAGACAGGGTTCTCATTAACGACCGCCTATACCGACCGCAGGACGATTTATATAGCCACTTAGAAAAGAGTTTGGGCCAGTTAGAAATCTCAAAGTTTCAAAAATATTGATGGAAAAGTGCCTGGACACCTCCGCCGTTACAGGCCTGTTAGTCTAGTGTTTGGTCCTGTTGGCCGCTAACTTACTGAGAACCCTGAACAATTCAAAAACTTTATTCATGTATTTAATAAATCATGATTTAATTGGCAGCGTGCAAAAAGCATAACCATGGCATTCCTTGATGACAATACAAGTGTTGTTCGTATGAAGAGAGATTTTGATCAGTTTGTACAAGATCAAAATGATGGCAGAGATGTTCCACATTTTAGTTTAGACAATATTGGGAATGATAGTTTTAATAACAGATCTGGTGATTCAGATGCATTGTCTGTGAGAACTCTTCTAGGTAAGATTAAACAGGGTTAATTGTAAATATTGCCTGGGAATTTTGCTGATATACATATTACAGTCTGAGAATGTGCCTGTCTGAATCCTTTGTAGGTGCTAGTTTTCACTTTAAGTTTCATTGATTTTATAAGCATGTATTATTTTGATTTAAGTTTTTGCTACTCATGCTGCGTAATGTAAGTTTGCACATAATTTTGTCTACCAGATGTGAAAAGTGAATACTCAACTAAAGCAGAGCTCACCATAGTATTTGTGTCACCATAAGCAGACAAAACTCAGTTACTCACATTATTTTATGCCCCTGTATCAATAGTTCAGGGACATTGTACAATGAATTTCAAATGAAGCATTGAAAATAAGTTTTCTACTTTTTTTACAGAGAAGGAAAAGCTTCTTAAAAATAAAGAATCTGAGTATATTTCTGCCAGAAATCAAATATTCCGCTTGGAACATCGATTGTCTCAGATAGAAAATAATCACAAGAGAGCAAGACTAGAATATGAGCAAAAGATAACATCTCTGAGTACTGAGAAATCCGTAAGTTACAATGGGCTATTTCTTGGTTAACTAGATTTTACCATTTCGTCTTGTATCAAAACCTCTTACTAGAACATTCATTTTGATACTTACACAGTTGTTGCATTAGACTATTTACAAACCTCCCATACTGCTCAACCTCAAATTGACCTTATTTTTATTGAATGTACACAATTCTAAATGGATTATTTATCCATTTACTTTTTTATACACTTTAATCTAGCTTCAATGGCTATTTCTTGGTTAACTATATTTTACCATATTGTCTAGCACCAGCAACACTTGACTTACTGTGTTGATATTGGTAGTTATCACATTGAACTTATCTTATACAGTGCAACCTGTCCAAAGCAACACCCTTTAGGAGTACAATAGCAAAATATTGTTGTTGGTGAAAGGTTGTTGCTCTAGAGAGATTGAATTAATAGTTAATTTGTGCCGGTGGAAAAAGATCATGCTGTTTTGAAGGGGAGGTTACTGCTGAAGAGAGGGCTGCTCTGGAGAGGTTGTACTATAGTTGTTTATCTATTACGATTTATTTCTTTTCAGCAAGATGGGGATAAGATCACAGATTTGCTGACTAAATTGAAATTTCTTGAAGATAAAGATACGCAAGCTCGTGAAAAGTTGGCAGAATGTCAGAAAGACATTGAAAAACAAAGAAACAAATATGAAGAACAGATTCTTACCTTACAGAAAGAGAGGATTCAGATGTCAGATGAGATTCAACTGGTATATCTATAAATTGGCCATTATTATGTTTTTATACCCCCACCCAGTAACAGTGGTGGGGCCTATACTGGAATCATGTAAAATGTCCCGTCCTGTCACATTTCTTGTTACTAAGGCTCAAACATTGTTGTTTATTAATAGATTTTGAAAGAACATGGCATGATTGTTCACCTACATGAGACAGTGTGTAACTCAAAGAACCACACTTGAAGGGCAAAGTCAAATATGACGTTTGCTTTGTCTGGACTGGTGTGTTGCGCACAAAACCCAAAGGGGTAACTACAAGGTCGCACTTGAAGATCAAAGCACAAAGAGTGGGCAGTTACTATATACTTTATGAAGGAAACTCTATAAAACTAGGTTGTCTCCCAAATAAACTTGAAGAAGGAAAAAAATCCTTTCGGGCAGAGGTCAACCCACTAATTCGAAGACTGCTGAATCCTAGTTTTTTTGTTTACCTCACTTTTAAATTCTCAGTTTGGTGTCTGGCCTTGTAAATGTAAAAATATAGGTATTACCAGTAACAGTTATTGTATTAATTTCTCTTAATTGAATTTGATTGGTTATTATTAAAATAATTCTAGGAAAAAGAACAGAATTGGGAGAAGATAACACAACTTAAGAGTGAAATGATGAGAAATGATTCGGAACTTAAAATATGTCAGTGTGAACTGGAAGAAACAAAAGCTCAATTAAAAATACAACTCAAGTAGGCAAAGTTTATTGTTATATCAATTAATACTTTGATTGTAAAAGAGAAATATGATTAAATTCTTAAATGATTAATATTCTAGTCCTGTTACAATTATGTCTAAATAGCATGCAACATGATGCAAATTAGCATGTATCCAAAATATTTCCTAGTTAAAGGCCAACGGGGACATGGCAAGTCTCTGATTTTGTCTATTTGTTGTCTTAATGTTTGAATGATATTTTAATGCATTGGTTATGAGTTTGAAGTTTTTGAGTTTTGGAGGAAATAAACTTTTAAAAAAGGGGTTGTTATTAGGAAACTTTTGGTAGTGATTTGGTTAGAATTTGTTTTTACATCATCAAGTTTTGTATTATGTGGTGTTCCTTGTGTTTACATTTACAGACGATCATCAGACATAAGTAACCAAATGAAAGACTGTGAGGAATTAAGACTGAAACAAACACAAGCTGAGCAGAAAATAAAGGTACAAATTTATCATTGTTCCTGTCAGTGACTTTTCCAAAATGTTCTTTCTCACTACCTATGCCCCGTCGAGGGGGGGGGGGAGTATAGCACAACAAAATTAATTCCAAAATGGGAAATATATAATGATGCTTATTTTCTGTGGAATATGTGATTATTCAGTTGTTTAAATCATAAATATAAATATTGGTGACAGTGGTGTGAAAACTGTTATATTTTTCTTTTTCTTCTTTTTACATGATGGAAAATGAAGGAAATTATGCTAGGGAAAACTGCAGTAAATATTGTGTTTGATTTTGTTGCTAGCTACATGGATAGGTTAAGATATCTTTGATATTTGTAAGATGACATATCGATACAAACCTTCTGTGCTAAGACAAGATAGCCATATAGATAAGATTGTTAATATTTGTCACTTGTTACAGGATTTGGAATTGCAATTATCAAGAATGGAAGAAGACAGTATGGTTGGTAAAGCTATGAAATCGCAAGTGTCTACATTTCAAGACATGGAAAAAGAAAATCGAAAATTGAAGGATGAAAATCAGTATTTAATGTGAGTTATTAGGTGCTATGATTCAGTTATAATCATGCATTTAAATTTGATAAATGCTTCTAGTGTAATGCAGATTCATATAGCATTACTGCCTCAAAGATGCATTGAGAATATAATACATTTTATTGTGTTTCCTGGAATTTAGGGCAGATGTGATCATGTTTATTACAAATACTTAGTGTTGTATTAGAAAACAATGTTGTTTCAGTGTTGTTATTGATATATACTGTTAATTACAGAGCTATACAAGAAAACAATTTACTTTTAAAAGAGCAGCAGGAATCGATGAAGAAAAAGGTGGAAAGATTAGAAGATAAACTTAACAATTACAACAAATTGGTGGCTGATAATGAGGTAATATTTCTGGGGCTGCATTATAGTTGTATACATAACTTCTGGTTTGTTTGTTTATTTGTTTGTTTATTTGTTTGAGTGTTACCCCTCTTTTTAACTGTCATATGAGACAGACAGTTCACCTAACCATAATTCCTGGGAAGAATCAGTACTAGACTCCCATCCTCCATAAGCAACTGCTTTATCACATAAAGAGACATGGTCTGAAGCTGGGCTTGAACCCACGACCCTCTATCAGTGAGAGGTTACAGTGATTTGAAGTCAGCGACCTTAAGCACTCAACTCCGGAAGCGGGTAAAAACTACTTCTGGTTATCTATCTTGTTTTTCATTTGTTCTCTACAGTTTCAAATCACAGCTGCTTAGGCATCTGACTTTTTTTTAAAGCTGAATTACAATTGCATTATTATCAAGATTTGCTGAAAATTTGAAAAATAAAACATCTGAATTGTTAAAAATTATGACAAACAGAATGGCTTCCAGTTGCAGACCCAAGATTCTGGAATGTGACCTGCGATGACATTACTGTTTCATACTGACAAAGATCTTTTTCGAAATTATTATTAAAATTTTTACATGCTGGGCTACTATTGTAATTGTATGTATGTATATCTTATGCCTATTTGAATAATTACCTGTCAATTATATTTTAGTCAATGAAGACACGTTTAGATCAATGGGAGAATGTGGACAGGTCAGGCAGTAAAATCAGGTAATATATTTATGTGGCTAGTTTGATTGGTTTAATTTTACCTGGATGTGAAATGGTATTAACTTAAATCACAACTATTTGTTCCTCCTGTCTGTGATAAGTTATATTCAGGCATTACTTACTAGATTGTATATAGTGTGCATCTAGTTCAAGTTCTGAGGTTTGGTAAAAACATTTATTTGCATTTAAATTCAAAATTTTGGAAGCTTATGTCAAATAAGTGGGATAATGAATGATACTGTGCCAATTGCCTGTGACTGGATATGTATTTGATTCTCACAAATCTTTCATTTCAGGTCACCTTCAGATCTTTCAAAAAGAGTTTTTGAGTTGCAAAATTCTGAAGCATTATTGTTGTCAAAGCAGGGAGAACTTCAAACAAGGTATCCTAATCTTATGCTCTTTATGAATAAATGGTCTGATCTGTCCATGAATTTTTTTTATTGAATTATGAAATTTCATATCGTAGGAGAGTATCACTACTGGTTAGAAAGTTTTGGGCTCAAGACCTGTGTTATATTACTCAGTGACAATTTAACAGAAATGTTTACATCCAAGATGATTTGTTTCCCTCCTAAGATTCTCACATCACAATATAGTTCTGGCATGTAGCCTAGCAACACTTACAGGTTACACAGCTGATATACCATAGATGGATAATAGTTATGCCCCTCTTTGTAGAAATAGGGGGCATAATACTTTGCACATGTCAGTCAGTCCGTTGTTTGGTAACCAAACTTTGTCCAACTAATAGCTAGAGAACTATTTGGCCTCTACTCATCAGATTTGCTTGGGAGGCTATCAATTTTAGGTCAGTGGGTCAAAGGTCAAGGTCTATCCAGTTGGCGTGTAGGGGGCATCCATGTTTCACTAACACTTCTTGTTTTATTTTGTACAGTGTACACATGAAGGAGAACGCTATACATAGTATGCAGGAACAGATCAGCTGTTTACAACAACAAGCTATTGTAGAGAAAACAAAACAACAACAAGATGCTGACCTTCTTAAAAGATTGAAGAGGAAGTTACTTCTTGTTACTAAGGTATTTTATGGTTCTGAACATTCATGCCAAAGTGGAGGGTCAACTTGACTGGTCTTTTTTTTAAATGGATTTGTTTTCATTTATATTTGAAATTCTTCTGTTGTTGTCATTTATTTAAGTTTGAATTTAATTGAAGGTCTCTAATATGTCGCTAGCTATATATTTGATCATTTTTACATGATTGAAATATTACTATATATATTAAGATGTGTTTTTAAAACACATTGCTTACTCAGGGTGACTTTTGACCTACTCACCTGAAAATGTACAGGTAGAGGTTGTCATGAGGAACCATCATATGAAGTTTGATGAGTGTAGGTGGAAGTGTTTCGATTTTATAGGCATGGTTAAAGTTTGGTACTAACAGACAGACAGGCTGTATCTATCAATACAGGAGAATAAAAATGCTATTTTTTCCTCTTAAAATATGAGTAACGGTACTATTTCTATCTGGTTAATTATTGTTGTTTATGTTATGATTTGGCTACATGTTTCTGTCTAGGAAAGAGATGATTTAAAGAGAATGTTAGACACCTACGATGGTGAATCATCTATTTCCATGGATGCAGCTGGGACAAAGAGCCGTGTACATCAACTTGAGGAAAATGTTCAAGGATATAAAAAACAGACTGAATTATTGGAATTGGAACTGAATAAAGTGAATGAAGAGTTAACTTCCAGTAAACTTCATGCTAGACAGGTGATAAGATACTTTTGTCTGTGGGGTTAACGCGTTTTTTTTAACAATTTTCAGTTATATACGGCAGCCAGTTCACCTAACCAGTTTTCCTGGACTGTATTCTAACCAGTACTAACTTTCCCTTTCACAAGGAGCTGGCAACTTCTCCATATGTGGTAAAAAATTGACATTTTAAATTATTTTTTGTTAAATTTTTCATAGAAGGATATGACTTACCGTGAGCGAAATTCGCACCCGGATCACCTGGCTACTAGACCAGCGTACTAACCATTGGACCACAGATGCAGTAAATACTTACCGGTAATGCTATAGAGGTTCTGAATCGGTGAATGTCAAATTTAGAACCTCGGATAGTATTTGAATACTGTTTTCTCCTTATGGTGGAAATGTGTCATTTTACTCCTGTAATTTACAATTATATTCATCTTCAACTTAATACATACACATCTAAATCAGTTATATTTCACATTGACTCGAAAACACTTTTAGATAGGTTGAGAATATTTCAAGTACATACAAGTGAAAGTATTCAACCTTGTCTTGATGGATTAAATATTACAAATATTTATTGTAGCTTGAACAAAGATTGTCTCAGATACAGCAGAATACAAGTATGAATGGTGTATCAACATCACAGACTGATCAACAGACTGTTCTTCACCTCAGGTAACAAAAGTCAAAATGTAGCTGTTCAAGTTTTTGCTGTCATTTTAGCTCGGCTGTTTTCAAAGAAAAAGTCATGCTGTTTTGCTCACTTCATCTTCTACATCTGCATGGCCTGCATCTGTGCAAAAAAATTAATGTAGCTCATAACTCAGAAACTATGAGAGGTAGTAAGATGAAACATCATAGGTGGGTAGAACTCACTGAGGCAGTGAACAGACGAGCATTGGCACTGCTTGTGGCGTCTCTTGTTGAACAAATTTTCATATATAAATATTTTTTTCGACACTTTCACCTTAATATTAGGTTCTACTATTTAACCATTTTATGGTTTACACTACATAATAATCCCTACAATGTGTGTCTATCCCAACTTGATTTTGTCTGTATCATAAGTTTGTCATTGCATAGCAGATAAGAATCAGGACTGTTGGTCAAATGTAAAGAACATGTGATTTACATTATTAGTTTCTTGTGTTATGATTCTAATGTACTTTGTTTAATACCATATTTAACAGTTATTTTGAACTTGTTTAATTTTTGTTGTGATGTTAAAAACATGTATTGATGTTTTAGAGAAAAGATTGCTGACTTAGAAAAATCTCTCGAGAAATGTGAAGCAGATAAATATACATTGGAATGTAGGATAGAACAAAGACACTTACAGGTTGGTGGTTTTATTGACTATAGTCTATTAATTGCAAAGCTAAGCAAAAATATCTCAATTATAGTATTACGGTATGTAAAATATACCACAATGTCTGTTACAGTTACAATGTTGATTGTTTGATAATCTTTACTTTGATAAGATTGTTCAATGTCTTGACCATTGCTTGTGATGGGATTAGAACTTATTTTCCATTCTATTCAGGGCGATTATGATCCAACAAAATTAAAGGTACTTCATTTCAAAATGAATCCAGCGGACATGGGAACAGCTGATCGTCAAGCTGAAATTAATACGTTGAAAAAAGAAAATGACCGATTGAAGCAGAGAATTAAACTGTTGGAGGAAAATGAAGGGAAAATAGAAGATTTAACTGTTGCTGTGGAACAGAAATTAAAGGAACCTGGTTCAAGTAAAGATATTGAAGGTACGGCCTAAATATCCAAACACATGTAGACCTGGAATTCAAGGACTTTTGAATTAATTTCCTGAACATATTTTTTATTACTGCTTAATATTAATAGTTTACATTTTTTCTGCTAATACCTATCTTATATATATTACGAATTTTTGTTTGTTTTAATTATGCTGAATATTAAGTCTTTTTATGTTTCCAGTTACTTCTGAAATGTGTGTTTTGTATTTCAGAAATACGTTCTCAATTAGCCACTGCAGAATTAAAGAATAAACGTTTGATGGAGGCATTTACTAAAACAAGTCAGGAGATACGTGAAGTTTGCTATCAACTCACTGGATATAAAATTGACATCCCTACAACAAATCAATACAGACTAACAAGCATGTATGCTGATTCAGCAAATGACTTTCTGATGTTTAAGGTGAATAATAGTGTTTTATTTTGTCTATACAAGTTTATGTCTGGTTTGTATATCTCTTGTTAGCTTATCTGTTTTTCAAAGAAAAAGTTAAGCTATTGCGATTACTGCATCGTCTGCTTCAACGTTGTCTGACAAAAACTTGAATGTAGCTCATAACTTAGAAATTATAAGAGGTAGCAACATGAAACTTCATAGGTGGATAGATCTCACGGAGGCAGTCAACAGATGAGTGTTGGCACCGCTCGAGGCGCTTTTCTTTATCCTGTGAAGGATAGTTTTCTGTTTGAAGGCATTCATGCTTATTTATCAAGCTACAAAATATTAGATGGATTTATTTGACAAGATTGTTAAACATGTTTATCTAGTTATTTTTTATGATATCTTGTTAAATGTAGTAACTGTTACATTTATGTTATTTTTGTCTTTTACCTTTCCAGCAAAACTCAAGTGGTGCCATTGAAATGTTCAGTACAAGTTTTTCGTCAACAATGCATGATTTGATGGACATGTATCTTATACAGCGTGACAGTATCCCAGCTTTCCTTAGTGCTGTAACATTAGAACTCTTCTCTAGACAGACAATGCACTTCTCATGAATGTCGACTCAGATTTTAACGGTTTATTACATGCCAAAGTTTGTGCTGTTACCTAATCTCTGGTGTAGAATGAATCTGTGAATACTGAAAGTATTAAGGTGCTACAGCATTTGTTTACACAAGAGTGTGGTGTGGTAAACAGATGTCATGCATATTTCAGTTCTGGATCTTTTACTGGACCCTTTACTGTGAAGAGATCAGTCTATGAGCTTAGCAAACAAATTGCTTGCTTTCCAGTCGTAAGGTTATCCCTCAATAGCTGGTTATCTAGTTGTTATGTGTTCATTAACTAATGGCTGAATCATTTTCTATGATTCCATGAATTCTTTCACTGGATTCAATAACAAAAAACTTGCTTACTATTGTTTTAGGTGGGTATATTTAGTATGATCAATGATTGGTGATTCATCTTATTTTTAATTTTAATATTTGTTTTTAATACTGTTTGCCCAACGATACTTAATGAAATAAATATATGTATATTATAATGGTTACCTTTGTACATCTGTGCTTTATTTTGTGTGCATTTTCTTCTAAAATAGTGAAGATAGAGAGACATTTAATGAATTGGAATCAACTGCATCTTCAGTCAAATGACACTAGAATATTTTTGTTTTTATCATTGCAGTTTGTTTCGGCTTCAGTCATGATCACTTGAGCATCACAGCTTTGACTCATGACACCTGTAATCAATCTACATGAATTATAATGTAATGAAATATTTTTGACTTCGATACAATTTCTGAGGAACATTCACTATGTTTATCTGGCTTAAGTATGACGTGTGAATAGTCCCATTTTAAACGGATCTTATTTTTCAATCTTCTTGACTAGCTTGACTCTTTAGTTAGTGTAATTTGCAAGCTTTAATGTTATCTGATGATGTATCTTCGGCTTTTATCAACTCGGCAAAATGAGGTGGACCACTTACAACCCAAATACACATGGTAATCAAAACTTTGAAATTGTCAATAAGATACCACCCCAATCAGGTAATCTGTATCATACAGAATTGTTGACTAATAGGTTGACAGGTGACACAAATGCTTCTCTATGACAATTTGACTTATTTCATTCAAGTCTTGTCTCTTATTTCTGACTAAAAATCAAATTAATAATTAATTCGCAGAATGTAAAATACAATATTTAACTGAGCTACATAAGACATATAAAATTGTCGTATTAAAGGAAAACATTCACCAATGCTGCCAAAAGTACAGAACATTTTATTTGTAGAAAGATAAAAGTAAACAAGAATTGAATGAACAAGTTTATTTGCTTTAAAAAATAGATTTTCTAAATATTTCTTAAAATGCTTTTATAAATGCAATCATAATTATTTTGAAATTTTCAAAGCACTTCAATTTTTTCGAAAGACAGAAATTCAATCTGCTCTGAAATAATTTTAATCAAAAGCTGTTCAACAATATGTATACACCAAATTCTAATGCATAGCGGCTGCCATGTGTTATATATTTACAGAATAAGGCTCTTAACAATACAGCTAAATGGTTGTAGCAGTCACTTTCGGTAATCAAAAATCTTACTGTAACGAAACATTTCCTGAAGGTGCGTAGATAGGTATATGGTATATAGTGCCTTGACTAGAGTTAAATGAATTTGGTGGAAAAAAGCCAAAGAATTGTTACAAAACAATTTCTGATTAAGTATTTAACAAATAGTACAACAGTAACAATTTGTATAAGACATAATAATTATTAATATCAATAATTTCCTGATAAAATTTTGAAGTATTTAAAATATTTAACAATATCTGCAAAAAGATGATAAATAGCAGAGAGTGGCTTGGCATAATTTTGATGTCATTTTTGATTGAGGAAACAAGACAATCAACTCTTTCTCTCTAATTTGAGCTGATATCCATTTACAAATAAAAAGTAATGTGGACTTGCCCATACCCTGCTTTCCCTGATATAATTCAAACCAGAATCCCCAATTATAGTCAGTTCAATTAGTCATCATTAAAAAAATCTTGACTTCAGGAATTTTTTTTTTACATTTTTTCTATCACAACACGTGAGTAACAATAACAACATCAACAAAAAGAACAATCTTGTATTGCACACTATTTGTTTGAGTCAACATAGAATTTTGTGAAGTTTTGTATTTAAAAGTACAATCTGAAATTTCATAAATCAAAAACTCCCAACAATTTTGTAATCGTAACAAACAGAGTCATAGAAATGTATTTTTTTTACATAATTGCAGACATAATAAATGTATATTCTGAATATAATATTAAGTTGGTTAAAGTAGTCTGTTTTGATGTTACTATGACAGTGAACATACAATAAAACACAATTTGTTAAAGAGGAAATAACAATCACACTCGCTCATAACTTTCATAGAACAATTTGATAAAGTTTTTTAAATAAACCTTTCAACAAAGTTACAATTGTTGAAAAGAAACATTTTCAACAAAAAATCTAAGTCATCACATTTTTCCATAAAAATACTACATTTGTATTTGTTTTCAATAATCAGTCATGTATAAAAAAATGTATTAAAGTTTAGACTTATCAATTCGGTGGGTATATATAAACATAAACGAGTAATTTAAAAAGAATCTGATCCCAAAGTGGATGTGGAAGGTAGTGACAATATGCTGAACAACAAAACAGGTAAATAAAATTTGTACAACATACCCGCTCTCATTTTTGGATTTTTCAAAAATTAAATGTATAACCTATGTAAATAAAATAAATAATGGATTTCAATGTATTATGGATATATATAAAGCATCCGGCATAATTTTTCTTTTAATTATATAAAGAGATAGAGTGAATTGCACAAGGTTCCAATAAAGAAAGATAATACACATATTCTGGTGAATAAATTCACCATCATGATAATAAATAATGAGTTTGTTCACCAGAATAACAGAAAACAAATATAACCCAAAATGCATCATGGAAGTATAACAAGTATAACTCTACACTGAAAATGAAATACATGAGTAGTAAAAAAATGTTAGAGATTCTAGTTCCTTTGTATTACAGTGAAATCAATAAGACTATTATATTTATCAGGTACCCGGGTACTTATTGATACAAAATACAACAAAATTATTTTTATCATGAACACTAAATAAAACACCCCAGACGATCAAAAGTACATTCATGCCACAAAGAAATACTACTAAATAAAATACTGCATTTACAAGTTTGTAAATACATCAGATCAATACAAGAAAAAGGAATGATGTTAGTAATATGTAGTAATATTTGTTGAATGAAAATATAATTCAATTACAGTTTAACACAAAAAATAAATGCTTTACAAAGTTTGTGATATTTTATGTTTAAATGCCCTGAAATTATGAAAAAATTCTAATTGCAAAAAAATGTTTACAGTAGAGAAATATAGGCAATAACGCCCCCATCGAACTTTTGAGAAATGAAAAAATAATATATCTTCATGTATAATTAGAGGAGGAAAAGCAATGGCAGTATAAATGGAATTTAGAAATGACTAAAATATTTCTTTTATTTTCAGGAATTTCAGTTTTTGAAGGGTTCTTAGTAGTCAGGTTCTGCCTGTATTGCATACTGTCGGAGTAATTCAATGAGATCCAAGTAGTTCATATTTTGACGTCCATTATTCATGATATAATTAAAATATGCTTCCTTGTCTTCATCCTGCAAATAAATAATACGGTAACCAACGTTTTTCAATAAAGTTCAATATATACACTATTATACTAAATAGTAGCTACACTGATAATGATGATTTTAAACTAGAGCTGTCACAGAGGTGACTAATACCCCCGCTGCCGCTTCGACACAAATACTGCAATAGTACACTATACAGCTAAGTTCAGGGGGACATAACTCTGCAACGAGTGAATCGCTGGGCATGAAAATTGTGTCTTGCACATCTACACTTCATGGTGATAACATAATCCAAGTTTCATTGCAATAGCTTAAAAAATGTGGAAGTAGTTCGCTCCACAAACTTTACGCTATATACCCCCTCTTAAACTTCGTTTGTAGGGATATAATAATACACAGAATAGGAGCAAAGTAACAATAAAATCTACGATCTTCAGTAGCTCTTGAAAGCCCGATATAAAAATGGATATTTATGCAGTAAAGTAATTACAATCATATATTCAAACTCATATGTTTTTTGTGTTTTTTTTTCTAAATAAAGACTGCATATTCATTTCCGAGACAGATATGGATAGCACTAAATCTTCAGAGTATAATAGACTAAATAACAACAACAGAAATGTCCAAGAGTGTGTGTATAATCATTCACAACGGTCAGAGGTAGCTCGATTTCCCACCTAAGAGAGCAGTACAATAAGCAAATGTTGAAATTCATTGAGAATTTAGTTAATAAATTTGCCTCCTAAAAACAACATAATTACCTCACAAGTCATGCCATCATAGTTAGTTTTGGGATCAGAGAAATCAAAGTCCACAATCAGAGCTTCAGTCTTTGCCACAGGATCATTTATTATTTCCTTACAAACTACACGTCTCACTATCTCATTTCCAACAGTGGTTGTGGCAGTGATGGTGTATCTACCATTAGCTAACAATCGGAAGTAGTCCCCATATTCAGCTAAAAGAAAGTCACACAGATGTATCAGATTTATGATACAGCCAGCAAATACAGAAGATTTAAGGTTTAATACCTTAGGTCTGATAATCAAAATTAATTCATACAAGCAAAACAAAGGTTGAGAAAATTAAGTTGTCTAATACCACAGGGGTCGTTATCATGTTTTTTTTTGTAATTCTTATTAATCACAACAATTAACTAAATGGCACATTTTTACATTTTATTCACCCATTCAAGTCACTTTCTTTAGCTAAAAAGTTATGTTTTACACATGAAGATATTTTTTTCTGATTTTTTACACACAGGTGCGACCAATCAATACACAAGAGATTAAGGAATATACATGTATACTGTCTATCAACAACATAACTGGGTTCATGGATTTTGATTCCAGTACTAACCTTAGCTAGGAGGGAGGAGTTACAATATACTTACTAGATAGAATGTTATGATCAATATCATCATCTGTTTTTTCAGTTTTTACATGTATGGATGCAATCAGTTTGTAGCCAGGTGGAGATATTATTCTACCTTTGATACCAATGTGAGCCTGCAAGTAGATGGAGTTTGAATGCTATAATGTTGGCATACTGTAATATCTGATTTTACTATTTTATAGAAAAAATGTGAAAAATATGATTTACGAACAGTAGGTAAGTGTGAAAAACTATTACTTGAAAGGAAGTCCAAAACTGCCCAACAAATGATAGTTTTGCTCCTCGTGTCTGGCTAAAAATAATAATGTTACTGTGCACCCTCGTATAAGACGGGAGGGTAACTTTAAAAGCAAAACTGGGTACTTAAAAACTCGTCTTATAGGCGAGTATAAAAGGTACTCAAATTATTAATCATAAATCTTTATATTTAGAGAATATACTCCAAAACTTTGTATTTGTAATTCTAAAAACAAAATAATTATGCCGAAAATGTGGTTTGCATAAAAATTGTTTTAATTTACGGAGCAATTCTTATTATAGAATACGATGATTTTCCTTCTGAAAATTCATTTCAACATGATTTACCATTAATGCTTTTTGGCACTTTTGAGTATTATTCATGAATAACTACAGACCAAGAATGAATAATTACACAATACATACCAGAAATAAATTATTACTACATGTATTTGAATATTACCTGAAACATAAAATTGAACAAAGAATTGATGTTGTCCAACCATAAACCATATAATTCTGATGCTGGTGGGAATTTTTCACAACCAAGTTCCAAGGTTATCTCCATACAGTCCGTACTCAGATAATTGTAGTCTTGCATACCTATAATACAGTAACAAGACATGAGTAAATCAGGAACTAGTCAAAATTATCATTAAAATATTGTATATAGTCAACAGAAAGAAACTTGTACCAGAATCACAGACTCAGTCAAGATATCAAAATAATATCCATGTTCAATAAATATTGTTTTTTAATTTACTGCACTAATGTATCCGAACAATATGAAGGGAGAGTGTCTCCCTATCCTATTTCTTATCACGAATGTTTGATAATGTTTTTTGATCGTGTATACAAATATAAAGATAGTCACTGATCCTACTATTATTGCAGATACTGAGTACTGCTAGCATAAACATCAGATTGCTAGAAGTTGTTAAACTATACTCAATTTAACTTTAGTCTCCTATGTTTCTAATTAAGGTGTGTGTAACTGAACGAAGGATCTGGGTCAGTCATCATTTAAATACCACATCAAATCTAATTATTGAACATGGATAGAATGATTTTTAATTTCAAATAAACAGTTACTCTGTTCTCGATAAGCTTAATGGTATTTTCATCAAAACATAGTTTTAAAAAATTCAAACAGCTCATAACACCACCTCTGCGGTCGAGTAGTAAAGGTCACTGACTTCAGATAGAGGGTCGTGGGTTAAGCCCAGCTACAGACCATGTCTCTTAATGTAAGAAAGTAGGAAGTTGCTTACAGAGGATGGGAGTCCAGTACTGGTTCTTCCCAGGAACAATGGTTATGTGACTGACTGTTAAAAGGGGCATAAAACCCAAACAAACAAAATAACATTTCATAACTATTACTTCAGAAGAAGTATCAATCCAGACATTTAATAAACCACACTCAATGTATATGTACTACATGTGCATGTATGTTTATTAAAAAAGAACAATTTTGAATTTTTTCATACAGCATATATAAAACCCTTACCTCCAGGAACCGAATACCAAGCAGCTCCATTTGTAATACCACCCTTAAATTGCCCATTCATTTTGTCACAAGGTTTGTGATTTTTATCAGCCATGACACGGTGTTCACTTGCGTAACTTGTAGCCAAGTACCTGCGTATATAAATACATTAATCAAATGATTTTTTTGCAGAATCAAGCAATGTACATAGAAAATTTTTCAGCATCAACAGTAGGATAAGAATTTCACATCACATTTATTTGATTGTAATTGTGACTTCAGCATTTATGGACAGAATGAACTAATTGTAAAGATACATTGTGCAAATAATGTCATGAGAATATACCACTTCTTTGTATCCTCAATACATCATTTGATTACCATTTTTGATGAGAAGACATATGTTAACAGGAAGTATTTCAGAAGCATGCATGCCTCCTAAAGGCCAACTGGATAGTAAAACCTTGACCTAATTACCTCAAATTAATAAGGGTCATCTACATGCAACGACCAACCTCCAAACCAAATCTGAGGACCTTTGGCCAAATTAGTTCTCTATATATTTGATGGACTAAGTTTTTATCCTGAAGGTCACCGTGAATGTGACCATGACATTTGACATACTGACCACAAAATCAATAGGGGCCATCTACATGTGTTGATCAACCTCCCTACCATATCTGAGGAGCTTAAGCCAAATAATTCCCTATTTATTGCCCGGACAAGGTTTGGTTACGAGCGGACCGACCAACCAACAGACCGAGCGACATGTCCAAAGCAATATACCCCTTTTCTTCGAAAGGGGGCATAATTACAATTACCAAACATTTATTTCAAATAGCCAGACTGAGGTGATTTTGTATTTACCTAAATGTCTCATCATCAGGACTCCTTGTGTACTTTCGTGGTCGACCATTTATTGTTTCATCAAATGGATAATTGGCCACTAAATCACCATTGTGCATATTGGCAGAGAGAGCAAATGGATAACTGTGTAGCCAAGACATCACAATCTTCGTCTCTGGCTGTAGGTCCAATGCCCTGTCTTTGTGTTTCTGAAATATGACAAAACAGCTACAATGTAGTATGTAACAGTCACCAGTCTTTGAATAATTTTTTTGTGACAGGTTGTCAAACAGTATACTTTATGAAGGAAATTCTCTACAACTAAGTTGTCCCGGAAAAGACTTAACAAACTAAAAAAGTCCTTTCTGGGTCAGTAATTAAGGATGAAATATGAGATAGAATTCTATCCATTAAAGTGTTACAATGAATATGATGTAACAGGAGCAGTAGAAATGAGTATTGTTATGTTTCATTGTAATCTGGAATATGGCTCTAAAAAGAAACAATGCAATAAGATACTAGTATTTCACCAGAATATGAATAAAAAGTCTAACTGTCAAATCTGAGAACAATGGTCACCTTTAGGAAAGACAAATTGTGGCCTTCATTGACATATGTCCGTTATTCACATATCATTTTGTTTACCGGTATTTTGTAAAAATGGGCTTTATTCACAGGGTGGCCTTTATTCAGAGATGGTCGCTAACTGAGGTTTGACTGTATATTAAAATACCAACCTTGTTAATCTTATTAACAGCTTCAAAATGTTCCAAGTGATTATTGGGATGGTTAGGCAGTGATTTAAGCTGGTAGTAAATTTCATCCAGATTTGGAAAGTTTCTGTTAAGGTCAACATCATTAGCATTAGCTCTCCCCTTCAACCAGTCAGTAACACCATCCTGATAGCTACCATTTGCTGAGGCCTAAAAACACATAAATTCATCTTTATATAATTTTATAAAACTGACATCTTGTATGATTTCTGGAGCCATTGACATTGTGGTGTGTTGAAAATGAAACTGTTGACCTGTTATAGCAATTAAACTTGTTTCTCAAGTTTATTATTATTGGATTCTCTGTCAATCTTTTAGTACAGCACAATCTTAAAATGAGTTTATAACATATTATGGTATACATTAATTTGTATTTTAAAATTGCAGTTTTCTTATCTTATTGTGTATATGGTGCTTGAACCTGCAACAAAGAACCAAAATACAGTGTTCTATCTTTGAAGATATGAGCAATCAATATGTAGATATCTGCAAATTGATTACCATGACA
The DNA here is from genome assembly GCA_964023205.1 of Lutraria lutraria. Classification (NCBI taxonomy): domain Eukaryota; kingdom Metazoa; phylum Mollusca; class Bivalvia; order Venerida; family Mactridae; genus Lutraria; species Lutraria lutraria. The sequence goes on from OZ026836.1 coordinate 28,985,201, forward strand.
ATAGAATTATGTTACATGTACTTGATAATAGGTAAAGCAACTCGAAAAAAAATCTTATATCAATTAATAGTTTTCTTTAATTTAGAGACAAGTTGACAATATATATCTAAATCTTTAAATATGTACAATGTTTTCAGTAAGAGGCGACCAGAGGCCAAATTGACTGCTTAGAAAACAAAAATTGCTGGTCAACTAAATATTAAACCAATTTAAAATACAAATTTGATGATGTTCAATGACACTACAATTCTGTTGATATTCAAATTCAAAGGTAAAAGATTTATCACGTTACAAGTACCGGTAGAATTGAATTCAGTAAAAAGGTTAAAAGCCATCACATTGCATAACAAGTAGTTTTGTATGTAACAATATTTTGTGTTAGTGTTCATTTGGAAACATCTGACAAGAACAAAGAAACAGACAGATGAGATTGGCTTAGTGTGAAACAGAATTACCAGTTACGTACAGACAGTAATTTGTCTATCTACGCCAATATTACTCACCCACTCCCACACATTTTCCAATAATTTCTTTACAGGAAGATTGAAAAAGGAATTTCTACTAATGTCGCAGAAGAATAACATACTGGCGCTGTATTCTTCTGCCACATGATATTCTCGTTACATGTAATGTTAGTTAGATTTAAAAATTACCACAATTCAGAAAGTTTAAATAAACAAATTATTTACATTTAACAGCAAAACACAGTACAACTTTTAATAGATAAAATAAATTACAGGCAACCCAGTAATTAAATATATGTAAATGCTTTTGATTTCATGAACTTAGCTATATTAGGGATGCTATATTCCGGAAAATTAATGAAAAAAGTAAAGTAATTCGCCAAATAAAATTGTCCATAGCATTGAAATGATAGACAAAATGGCTGATGACAAATTTACTGTTCTCACAGAATAGAGTACAGGTAATTGAAATTTGCAGAGTATTACAGCATTAAATTAACACTGTGGTCATACATCAGGCTGGTATTGGTAATAATATATACAGGAAAGAACAACGGATGTGCCTAAATTCTAATATAACAGTAAATGAATGACAGTGTCTATTCCCAGTTGTACAACATAACATTACAAAGAAACAACCGAATCAAATATCTGCTAGAAGATCACGCAACTGTCATACACAATGACACTATTAGACTGAACTTACTACATGTTACCAGACCATTCCTATTGAATCGATCAATATAGAGAGTAAACATATTATACAGACTATCAATACATCTCACATCATATTGATTTTGTGATTCTCGCACAGATAAATTAATTATAGGATAGTTCTTATGGAAGATATTGTATAGGCAGTCATTACACCAGTCCAGTATAATTAATATCATACACATAGTTCAAGGTTTTTAAATACACATTTAGTACACAAGTTTGTACCAAATATAGTAAAAATTAAATTGAGAATTATAAAATATTTCGAAGAAAAATTAAAACAATAACATCAAGTTTAACATAAACTACCGGTAGAAAACAATTCTGTAAAAATCATTTGATCATCAAACTGATGTAATCTTTGATTATGTAAATTAGAAACATTATGAGTAATGTAAAAACAATTAAAAACAAATGAAGTATCACATTAATTATTCAATAATGTTCATAAATATTTTGACTACAAGAATGTACAAATATTCTAACATGGATAAATAAGTTAAACATTCCTGAGATTTGGCACATTTAAACTGAACGAAGCAAATACAAATACATCTTACAGCTGCTTTTTCCCATCCATCAGGATTCATTGATGGCATAATGTGAATTCTGGTGTTTTGCATAAGCCTGACAATATCGGATCCGTTAAAGTCTGAAGATTCTTTCTCCAAATCCTGCAAGCAGCGTTTTTCTTCGTCATCACCGCCTTCTGTCATTTCATTGTACACATCACACATTAAGTCCATCAACTTCAGAAGTAGCTCACGTCCAACAACTTCATTACCATGCATGTTTCCAATGTACTTAAACTCGGGAATACCTAACATACACAAAAATGTCTGTCAATTTATCAACAATAAATTATCTGTATTTATTTATCTGTTGTTTAATGGCTATGGTCATTTCAGAGCCACCCAAGAGAGGGGAGAAAAGATACATGAGAACTGGGCATTTATCACTTCATGAAGTTTATGAGGTTTTATATTTTGTTGTTTAATTTATCAAGTGCTGCATATTATTCTAATTCATTTGCCAATCATTTTAAATATGATTCTAACTTGATCTAAATCTGATTATAGAACACTCTTAATAAATCAGTAAATTTATAATTGCAAAGTCTAATGAAAAGAAAATTATTTTGCCATTAATCACAAGACCTATTCAATCATGAAAGATGAGACAAATTCAATACAACCTCGCTTTCATAAAATAAAACTGATCATTGTTTATTCTTTCATAAAAGTTTCATTAAATCGGGTAAAATTAGATGCCTCATGACATGTATGACTGGATAGCCAAAGTCACTGCCAAGGATACACGGTACTAACAAATATCTTAGGTAGGGACAATGAGGGCTGTCACATTAACACCAGTAAAGAAGCATGTTTTAGATACAAAGCAAAAATTAGACATTTGCAAGTACCATAACTAATATTTAGTTACATTTAAAGCAGCATTATTAACTGTATTTTTTTAACAACATAACAAGGCACATAAAAATTATTATATATCGTGCAATGTTATAATATGCTGGGTTTTTATGTGTTAGTTAGGTGTGAAGCCAAGTCGCTCATGTCAATTTTATAAATACATATATTAAATGATACATAATGTCATACATGATACTTTGATAGAGACTCTGTCTCATTTTAAAGCATATCATTCAATTTTTATACCATCATTACATCCTCCTATCCTCTAATTTACACATAATATTAGGATATTGATTTAAAACTAAATTCATAATCTGAAAACTTATCAAGATATTCATGATCATTGATATATGTCTTTAACACACATTTGAACAGATTACTCAGCACAATTAAAACTGTGAGTCAGACCGTTATGGAAATGTGACGCACTGACCCACATTCATTTCCAGAATTGGATTCAGAAGCTGTTTTTTTTACAGATGTCAACATGTACACATGTACTTTGTCACTTTATGATTATGAATTTATGGTAAAAGTAAAGTAATGAAGTCAAATTAATTTTTGCTACTTTTTGTTTTCTTTAGTCCGACTTTACTACCTGTATGTTTACCACAATTAGAATATGCTTCTTCAGTATGGTCCCCACACTCTCAGGTCAACATACACAAGCAGGAAATGGCCCAGCGACGCATAATCAGATGGGTTAAAAATGATTATTCCAGATACTCAAGTGTGACGGACCTGCAGAATACCCTAGGATGGAGCACCCTGGAGAGGAGTTCCCGAGATTCATAGATTCTAAACTAATCATGTTTTATAAAATGTATCATAATCATGTTGCTATTGCTCTCCCTGTTAACTTAGAAGCCGCAACCAGGTTAACCGGACATTGCCACCCCTCCCTTCAGTCTCTGCCAAATTCACCTCAGTGACCTCAGACTCCTTTAAATTTTCCTTTTTCCCCCACCACCAGTTTTGTTGAACAGGTTACCTAAGAATGTAGCTACCATGTCAAATCTTGCATCGTTCAAGCAGGCAGTGACCCAGATAATTTAGTTCTTTACTAAGACCACAACAGTTGTTTTTATCCTATTCAGTCTTTGAATTAATTTTTTGTGACAGGTTGCCCGACTATATACTTTATGATTATGAAGATAACTCTAAAACTAGGTTGTCCCCCAAAAGACTTAAAGAAGGGGGAAAATCCTTTCGGACAGGGGGGCAACCCACTAATTCAAAGACTGCCTTTTATATTTTAATAATCGCTTAATTAAATCTTTGACTGGAAGAGCTGTTTTTACTTTTACTAATTAGTAATACCCATAATTCCCATAATACTCGAGAAAGAAGCCAGGCAGCATTTAAAGATAGATATATGTTCAAGTCAACTCAAAAGTTTATTCTAAAAAAATAATAATATACTGTTTACCTTCAATGTGTGTCCCAGGGTTTTGAGAAAATTCCAGAACCCATAATTTACGTCCTTGTACGGTTGTCGTATCAGGAAAATTTTCCGCATTTTTTTCAGGTAAGCTGTATAATCTTGTTATATCAGGGCATCTTTCGGCAACGCTTTGCATAACCGACAACATAGCATCGTAATCATGATGCTGGTCCAATTTGAAACAACTTGTCAAACCAAAAATAACAGAAAAGAGAAAAATGAACGCGCCAGCTTTCCACATTTTCAGACGTAAACAATGGACTCGTTCAACAGTGATAAATTCTAACAATTTGCCAACAGTGTTCGGCAAAAAATGACCAAAAGCTGTCCCTAGAATATCATTTCTGCGGCATATGTCGAAGTCTTGTTGTGATTGACGTCATTCGTCGAGATTAAACTGGTTCCCATTGACTCCCGTCTGTACAAAGTATTTGATGCACTGCTACATATGGAACAGGAGCCAGTTTATCGTCGTGCTATACATTAACCAAGGGATCGTTCATTATTTCAACCGATAATTTAATTAAGATTTCTTTTCTTTACTTATATTTATTATTTGTTATGACTACTTTACCATATAGTTTTAAAAGTTACTGCAATTAAATAGAAACGCACATTTTTTTTCGGTCATTTAAACAACAATTATGTATTTCCATCAACGAATTACTAACTGGTCCTTCAAGTCAATACTTACGATTCGTACCATATAATTTACGTGCATGTGGTTCGCCCCATAAATAATAATAATATAGCTAGTGCATAAATATATAAAACAATATTGTAGTTATCATTCTTCTTCTCTGTTTACATTCAAACCTTGAATATTCAGAATGCCAAACGTCACATGTCTTTTTTCTCCTTTTTTAAAACCCCGTTAGTATCAGAGCTAGCTCTAGTATGCCTGGTTGTATGGGCGACGTCCTTGAAGAGGAGACCATTATTCAGTTAGTTGCAGGGGCGTAGCTTGTCCTATAATAATGTGTAGGCACCTATCTACGAGAGCTGGAGCTGGAGCATCTTTTCATCGCAGATTGCCGGGGACGCATGTTCTGCAGCATAATCCGGTGTGCTATATATAGCCTAACATATTTTATAATATCTTGCATTTTATCCCTGATAGATTTAATCATTTGAGTTTTCAATTATCAAATGGGTTTCCACGAAAGTTGCAAACATTTAGTAAGGTCTGCATTCAATGTCATTCTTATTCCTATTCCCTTATTATCTTAATATCTAAGGGAAACAACTCGAACTGACTTTTGAATCCAAAATAAATTTTCCCACGGTCCTCAGACACATCTTTATATAATTTTTATTATAATCAGCTAAATAGATGTTTGACTTTCAGATAGGGATGTTAGTAAGGATTTTTATTTCATGATTTGAGACAGAAAAACAGGAAAATAAAGTCAGAATCACATTTTGTGGTTTTTAATAAGGGAGATAATTTGAACGTAGTGGTATCGTAATTTGGTGCAAAATTCTCCGTAATCTGAAAATAATTTCTTCAATATTTCTTAGATTATTTGTCTTAGGATGATATTAAATGCATATTCAGGTAGAGTTATTTTTAAATAGACCATACAAACAGAAAAAATATCGAATTTCAGAATTTGATTTTGAACAATATTATAAGCATTTGAATGTCGATTGTTCTTTTCTTATATATTCTCATATTTTTTATTATCTGTTTATATAATAATGTTGTTATATTCCTGCAAACGAAGTTTGCATACTTGCAGCAATTTGCATAACTCTGTGATTTCTCCTCGCGCTTTATAACTTCTATCATCTAGCAATTATGTTAGTTATGAAAGTATTTATAATCGAAAAAGGGACTTATCTTCTAAGACAATATATTGTATTTCTATAACTTAAACTCTATAAGCAAACGTGCAGATTCCACTGTCGTCTGTCGAACGTTTTGTTTAGTTTACCGCCAAAAAACTAACAACGTTTACACGGGATTCTGTGCCATTACGCATCACGCAATTAATTAATGCAGTGTCCATTTCGATTTCTAGGTGTTACATATGTCAGTTAATTTTGACTTACAGTCACCAACATGAAGTAAAATTAATTCAGAATTCTACATTGTCTAAATGTTCGCGAAGAATACTATGACTAATTAAAGTAGATCTATGTCAATTTCTAAAAAACAGTCTCACTGATTTATAAAAACCTGAATGGCATAGTTAGCAAATAATTGTCAATAAAGTAATCCATGTTTCACACAATTTTATAGCAAAGGTCCGTCTCAACTTAATTAAGTTAAGACAAACCGTTCATTGAGTGTTGCCTGCCCGGTGTATAACGCTTCGTTTGTTTCAAATAAGTCTATGATAGCAGGCTTATTAATTGTGTACAAGTGTGTATCTACGCCTCATCAAACAATTCAGGTCTTTTGATCACCAAGGAAGTCTTGTCCAGTTGGATTTATGAAAAGATGCCGCGGCAGCGGCAAGTCTATGAAGGAGGAGTTACCTTTTGTGATTGGCATCGCCGAAAAATTCTTCACTCAGCCTCATAATAACAGTTCAGTTGTGTTAACACACCAAAGGAGGGTGCTAGGTAAGGAAATATGGCTTCGTTAGCGTTGGAAAATCCGTACCAAAATGCTCAATACTGGACCAATAACTGGACATACATGGGAATGACCATTGGTGACCAACCTGTGAACACTGCTAATGTAGATACGGTTAATTCCATGTTTAAATACCAACGACAGCCAGATCCTTGGGCGACAAGCACTGTGAATGCCGTAGCCCCGGTAAGGATTTCTTTTTTATTTTTGATAAATTATTTATTAATTTAGAGCTGTCGATAAAAGTGTACACGTGTGGACATAGCTGTTAGTGTCTTTTATTTTTGCGCTTCTCTTAGTGCCTGCCTTTTATTAGTAATCTATGTCAATGATTTTGTTAGCAGTGCTGCATCTTTATAAAATGAGTTTGATAACATCGTGAAAATAAATTTATTATGGAAAACCCATGCGCTTACATTTGTACATTTACCGAAAAACATACATACGATTATGTTAAAGATTTAAGTAGGTGCGTATTACTATTACTACAATGTCAAGTAGAACATCCGTTAAGTCTTGAAAGTATGCAACAATTAGCCGAAGTATTTGCGCATATGCTTTATAGGATGTAAACAGTAATGCTTGTTTCTTGATCTATAGAGCTATATGAATTATCATTTATAATAATGTTTTAGAGTCCGTACGAAACTTGACATTAAATTATCAATTGATGAGCAACGGAGGTTCTTGTGAAGATGCAGCATAAAATTGATCCCTAAAGACATATTTGTTAGATTATTGCGTAAAATTCGATTGCTATATTCATTATTCATTAAGAATATCACTATATTTTACAACTGTAGATATTTTATATCATTTCTTGAAACTTTGATTAGCGATTTTTCATAAAAATACTAGAACCAAAATACACGTGTGTACTCGACTTTTTTTACTATTTCTCGCTTTTTTATCTTTCTAGTTTTCAACGTTTCTTAATGTGATTCTTATTCCTCTATCAAATAGGTTAAAACCTATAATATCAGTGGTCAGTTTGAAAATAACACAACTATTACATATTACTGTGCCTTAAAAAATAAGTAGATGTTGTTTATCATTATGTTGCCTGTTAGTTTTGGTGTTATTGATAATTTCACATCTGATAGTTTGTTGAATTTGTCTTTATAAATAGAATCAGATACATTTGTTGCAATGATTTAAATATACAGTGCAACCTCTCCAGAGCGACCCACCCTCTTGAGCAACAACCTCCCCAACAACTTCATGCTTTTTCCCAGTGCACAATTTTACTATTTATTTAACTTAAACTCTCTAGAGCAACAATCTCTCTACAACAGCAAACATTTGCTACTCCCAAAGGGTGTTGCTTTGGAGAAGTTGCACTGTACATGTGCATCATAAAACCAACAAGGATTGCTTTTTAACCAAATACTTGAGAAAAAATCTCCTAACTGACATATATAATTATAACTCTGTATAAGCCAGGGCAGTGTTATAAATACTTTCTCCTGTTAGACATAAGATAATAGTCTTCAGTTAATTATCAACATGGGAGGTATCAGCAATAGATTATATTTCTCACAATGATAACACACTGTCATGTGACCTGTTGTTGGTTACTATCTTGAACATTGCCATGAAAACTGACAGAATCACACCATATTGCTGTCAGGCAAATCACTGTTAATTAGAAATGTAAATCGAAATTTATGTTAACAATGTTTAAGAGGTTTTAATTGATTTACAATTACTAATATTTACCCGTTTCAGGGTGGAAGGCATTATAAATTAAACCCTCTCTAAAATTTAATGACCAGATATACATTATGCTATTTAGCATTACAGCAGTATCTGTTGTTCTTCTTGTCCAATCACTTTCATGTATTTGCTGTCTTAACAGAGCAAGAACGTGTAGAAAATTCGTACCCGGGTACCCGAGACCATATTACCTGCGAGTACCCCCTATTTTCCTCGAAAGAGTTATCATTCCATCATCCTGGTACTTACTATTGCTAAGTGTCACCGATGCTATTATTTTCATGAATAGATATAGCAGAACAATGTTTCATGTGTCCGACTCCAAGCCTTCCAATGTCTGTGTGCCACCACCTGTGTCCTTAAAGTCAGAGCCTGACATTACTGGAAAGTGAAAACCTAGTTCCAAACCTTCCCTGCCTCCACCTCCAATGCTTCCAAATTTGCCAACCATTACTAATGAGAAATTGGGTTAAATAACGTACAGTAAATATACATTTACATGCAGACATTTTACTTAATTAGGTCTTATTTGTTTGCTAAAAAATCAAAACAAGTTTAATATATAGTGTTCTATTTCATAGGTACCCGGGTATTAAATATTGTGCCCAGACAATACTTACTCGAATCGATACCTGGGTACTCGAGTACTCGTCTTAGCTGTAGCAAGACAAATGATAAACTTAATAGATTCCTTAGTGTGTTAATTGTATATAAAACAATAAATTTCAAAATGTTTAATTAGATTGAGTGGCTGCTGATCATTAGTATGACAGGAGTCATGTAAATAATACCGGTATATATTCCTGGTTCTAGTCCCTGTAAAAAGAACATTTTGTATGATGCCAAATAAAGAGAAAAAAATAAAGACCAACATTCTGCAATACTAATTATGTCCCCGTTCAAAGAAAACGGGGTATATTGCGTCGCACATGTTGGTCTGTTGAAGCGAACCTTGTCCAACCAATAACTAGGGAACGATTTAGCCTAACCTCTTCAAATTTGGCTGGGAGGTTGGTCATCACATGTAGATGACCCCTGTAGATTTTTAGGTCAGTACATCAACGCCGGGGGGGGGGGGGGGGGGCATCTGTGTTCAGGGGGGGGGGGGGAGGGGCATCTGTGTTCCACAAATACTCTTTATTACAATTTGTCTTGAATTGACACAATATTCTTCTTCTTTATTGACATGATACTTTGAGAAAATCCCTGTAACTGTGTGTTATCATCTAATGTATGTATGTAGTATGAACTTGTAGCATGTGTTGTACGTTTGCCAGATGTTTTTCATCAGAAAGATACATACATAACTAAACATTAACAGCTCTATGCTGGTGCATTTTTCGATTAGGTACAAACCATGATAACACATAGATCTTATCTTCTTGTCTCAAAATATGCAAATATGTGGAAAAAACTTTCAGATGCTGATTAAGTAATGCTTATCAGTATATGCAGCTTGTGAATTATTTACTCTTAAAAGCTTTTATAAGGTCTAACATGTTGAATGCAAGTGTAAACTGTATATTTGCATTGAATATTGTTACTATACCTGAATTTTATAAGTTTCAGAAGTTTACATCCAACATATTTGTGATTTTTAAGGATTAAATCAGATATGGTGAATAGATGGTATATGTAGACTCCATTCTAGTATGAGAGGAAATGTTCCCACTAGCTGTCAGTGTTCGACTTTTTACAGTAATAGCCAATAGGTCTAGTCTCCCGAATTTTGATAGTCCAAGCTAGGAAGAAATAATTAAGTACTCCAAAATAAATGAAGATTAGTTTACAAAAGACTAAACTTCAACCCCCCCTCCCCCCCCCCCCCCTCTCCCATCCTGGGAGTGTTCAGTTTTTTATGGTAAAGGATTTTTTTATGAACTAGTAGTAAATCTTTCCTTGACTTGTTTTGAATTCTATGATTGGACCAATGGTTTTTCTATGGCACGTTAGGCCACTGACTATCTAGTTGAAATATCTAACAGCTTAGGACATAGTCTTGGGCTGTTGTGCTACCACTAATCATGTTGCACACTGACTGTCATAAAAGAAAGTTTCTTGTATTGCCTGCAGTCACTGGATTAAGTCATGTGTTAAAACTCAAGTATCTATTGTTCATTTATTGTCTGTAACATCTGAGAATAGCTCTACCTCTAGCAAATGATTAAGTAATTTATATCACTTTCTGCTAGGAGTATACAGAGAATAATTCATTTATTGGTGCTCTCAGCTTCATTTTTGCTCCTAAGGTGAAGACTTTGATAAAACCTTTAGATTATGTCATAATTATGAGTATTTTGTATTTTCAGAACCCATTTACTGTAGCCAATGACTTAGCTGACCAATTCAGTGATTTATGTTTGACATTACCAAAACCTAGCAAAAGACCACCCTCCACGTATTTATGTCACCTTTGCTTCACCAAAGGACATTTCATTAAAGACTGCCCTCAGGTAAGTTCTTGCACAAATATATATTATTTTCACTTTCTTTATAAGTAAATACATGTACCAGTAAGTTCATTCAAGTTCATATGAAGGTTTTGAAAAATGGCAAAATCTATGCCATTTCTATGATGTATATCATTCTATTTTATGGGATTATTTCATAGTATGGAGATCAAGAATACATCTTTATATGCAGAGATTGCTATGTGACATCTACTCAAAATACAAATGGTGCAATCATATAATAAAATAGCCTTAATTGTGATATAAAATGATGATAAAGGTTTGTTTAATTGTCCCAAGTCTTTAGATTTGAAGAGATGAAGGCTGTACAAAGTTGATTCTGTTCTATTCATTATTTTATTAAAGAAAAAAATATTTATATACTGATTATATACATTGTATATCTGTGTATGCCATATAACCTTACTTATCAGTTTGATTCTAGATCATACATGTTTGGTAACTTTAAAAAGATGATTTTTTTGCTGTGTTTATCATATATTTAAAATTTTTGTGTTTAGGCACGTCCAAAAGGTGAAGGCCTGACTCCATACCAGGGAAAGAAACGTTGTTTTGGAGAATACAAATGTCCAAAATGTAAACGTAAATGGATGTCTGGTAATTCCTGGGCTAACATGGGGCAGGAGTGTATAAAATGTCACATCAATGTGTATCCACACAAACAGGTTAGTGTTTTGATTGGATCTTCATGAAACTTTGTCAGAATGCATCTTAATGATACGTAGGTCTAGTTCCATAATTGGTCATTTCCAGTCACCGGGGCAAATTGCTGGAAAACCTTGTGAACACTCTAGAAGTCACTGTATTGATTGGATCTTCATGAAAGATTGGCAGAATGTTTGTCTTTATAATGTCTTAGACGAGTTTAAACACAGGTCAACTGGGGTAAAAAACCAGGTCACTAGGTCTAATCTTATGAAAAACCATGTTAACACTATAGATTTCACAGTTATAATTAGATCTTCACCAAACATTGTCAAAATGTTTGTTTTAATGATATGTAGGTCAAGTACAAATATTGAAATATGGGTCATCTCGGGTCAATAACTAGGTCATCAGGTGAAATCACAAGAAAACCTTGATATCAACAGACCTCGTGACACAGGTTTAAAACAGTATTTTAATGAGTAAACAATGATTGTCATGTGAGCGATATAGCCTAGGGCCATCTTGGGCCTCTTGTTTCAGAAACTTTCCCAAAAAATAGTGTCTGTCTGGTAATTTTTAACTTGTTAATTTCTTTTACTTTCATCAGTGTAATTGTACCAGCTATGAAATGCACTATGTATAAATGTTTGTTATCGTTGGTTTACAAAACTTAACTGATCAAGCACGGTGCATGCAGAGCGAGCGGTTAAGTTGGTAAACCAGCGATAACAAACATTAATATATTTAATGTTCGGATTTATGTTTTGACGATAACACATGCGCATCAAGGTTTAATACCGATGGAGTAAGAGCCGATTGTTTAACCAGTTATTCAATAAACCATACGGTTTATTATGGTTTAATAAATTAAACTGGATGATAAATTTTAAAAAAATACTGCGATGCTATTAATAAAAATATATATCCAAACTTTAAATATGCTTATCATTTATTTTGAATTTTTATGATTGTTGCCCATTGAAAGATAAGTTTACAGCACTTCCTGTAATAACATAATAATATATTTGTGAGGTACTAGCTTGGTGAAAGTGTGCATATTTTCCATTGACATTTGAAAGTAAAAATGGCACATAAGTCAGCTGATTGTTAACAAAACATTCATTCTGACATTTTTACTGAAAACTTGTCTGTTTGAATGTTAATTTGTCTCCAGTTTTTAAATGAAAAATAAACAGACCAGAAATAGAACATGTGTTAAATTCTTTTTCTAAGCACCATTTATAGACTTAGAATAATTATAGACTTATAATAAATCTCTGAAGACTTATTAATTTCAATGCAAAACACTTACTGTACATTGAATGGATGCCAGAGGTATTTTATGAATAGAACAATACCCAACTTTAAAATTGAAATCAATGAACCTTTTCTTATTTTAAAATATATTTTTGGCAAAGTAACTGTTGTTAATGAATTTAAAATCACTGAAATGGGAGTACTGGTAAATTACATGCATGACATTTAATTTATTGGACTGATTCTGACAGCCCTCTATTGTTAGCTCACCTGAGCGAAAATCACTAGGTGAGGTATTAGTATACTATTTTGTCTGTTGGTCCATCTACAATTCTTCAAACAACTTCTCCTCTGAAAAGGCTGTCAAATTCTAATTTTTATTTGACTCTGTTCCGCTCAGAGGATAGCCCTTCAATGATGGCTCCCAAGCCCTCGCTCAGAGGATAGCCCTTCAATGATGGCTCCAAAGCCCTCGCTCAGAGGATAGCCTTCAATGATGGCTCCAAAGCCCTCGCTCAGAGGATAGCTCTTCAATGATGGCTCCAAAGCCCTCGCTCATATGATAGCCCTTCAATGATGGCTCCAAAGCCCTCGCTCAGAGGATAGCCCTTCAATGATGGCTGCAAAGCCCTCGCTCAGAGGATAGCCCTTCAATGATGGCTCCAAAGCCCTCGCTCATATGATAGCCCTTCAATGATGGCTCCAAAGCCCTCGCTCATATGATAGCCCTTCAATGATGGCTCCAAAGCCCTCGCTCATATGATAGCCCTTCAATGATGGCTCCAAAGCCCTCGCTCAGAGGATAGCCCTTCAATGATGGCTCCAAAGCCCTCGCTCAGAGGATAGCCCTTCAATGATGGCTTCAAAGCCCTCGACTCCATGCATTTGCTTTTCCTTTATTTTGCATCTCACTTATCATTCCTTTGATACACCAATGTGTAAGAAATGTTTTACATTTCAGCGGCCACTGGAAAAGCCAGATGGTTTAGATGTTTCTGATCAGAGTAAAGTGCATCCTCAACATTTATGTGGTAAATGTAAAATGTTGGGATATTACTGTAGAAGAATGGACTAAAAC
>OZ026836.1:29622870-29695969 GCA_964023205.1 Lutraria lutraria
GTTTGTTTACTCTGTAAACAGGTTTCGAGCGACATGGTGTTAACGTTTATTTGTTGATCCACTTGACGGTACACAAGGCTGATAATTTACTGGGGGGGATATTCTATGCGCTCCTTTTTTCAAAATCACAAAAGATTGAGTATCGCTATATACAAACACATTCCATAAGATTTACTGTATACACTCTATTGGAACGACAAATCTAGAAACCTTGCACCTAGCACCGATCGGCTTTAAACTATCAGTATAATTATGTATGTAATATTTGTAGGATACTTCTTTTAGAATCATATTCAAATTTCGAGGCCATCCTTGAAAATAGTTTGTTTGTTTGCGGTAACGCTACTTATTCACCAAATGGAACCCTACCAGAAATTGTTTTGACTTCTCGGATTTTGTTTAATAAATAAAAAATAGTATTTTGTCATGTATTTTGGGTTCAATAAAAAATGAATTGTAAAAAAGTTTTCCTTCTTACCTTCCCACTAAATATTCGCTGGGTAGGATTACCGTAAACAAACATTTTTAAGGATGGTCTGATATCGAATAACAGGAATCATGAATCTTGGAATAAACGAATATCAGACAATAAAATGACGTTATTTTCACAAATCGATCACACAGTGACGATTTGAGATAATTAGCTATTCCTTAATCTCATTCATAGAAAAAGATTGACTCTCTTGACTATATATAACTAATTCTTTGCTTTCAAGGATGTCGCAAAATTCAGTTGATAGACCAATTTGCGGTGCCGTAAAGTAACTATTATCCACAATAAAATGAGAAAATGACAAGCGATCGAGTGGAAAACGAACAATTTATCGATAAATGAAATAGTAATTGGATAATAAAATGGTACAATATCTTCAATGTAAAACGTAAATATAATCAAGTACCTAACAATTACATTTGTGCAGAAGGACCTCTGTAATTACATATCTTAAGAATTCCCAAGGAGCTTATTTCGGTGGTTGTCCCGCTGTCAAATCGCTTGGAAATGACTCAGCGAATGAGATTGTCGTTGTTAGTGACCACTTTATCACAATGTAACTCAATTGTTTAATTACAGATTGAGTTAGACTGCGATCACTGGGAAATCAAAATGGCGACAAACTGATTTATTTTGCATGATCGGCAGAAACTTACGGGCTAGACAACAACGTAGCCTGCTATGTCTTTAGACATTTAACTGAGACAATATCGACAGAGGAATAAATATACCAAATACTATAACTTTCGACATAAATAAGCAATTTTCACAGCCAGATGTCGTCAGTGAGACAAACTTACATTACTTGGTGACAGATTAGAAAATAAAGTTTCACATACGATCTTATTTATTAAACTAGGTTAAGAACGAATAGTTGTCCACGTACTTCTTGACAAAGCAGTCGATAGACAATAATAACATCATGACCATATATACATGTGTGTACGTAGTTGTTTTCCAGAACAAACAATATTTGCTTATACGTGCACAAGTATATCATAACGATGCATACCGCTATAAGAGAATACAGAAGAAAATACTTTTTACACAACGAGGACATACAATGTATTCTAAAAAAGAGGATTTGATTTACCGTTGGACCTAGGAACTGAGTTTATAGGACCGAGAGCGGTCTCCGTGCTCGAATATAAATTTGTCCGTACCCTATATCGTAGTTAGATTAATCACAATAACTCAACCTATCTTAATTGAAATCAATTAAACATGAAAAATAATGTTAGACGAATTTGAGACCTTTCCGGACAAAGTGTTAGCGTTTGTCTAGATACTGATGAAACTATCATTAAGATACGGATGGTGAATGTTGTTCACACATTTCTTGATATAGCATACATTAGTTATCACGTACTGGCGTTTATGTTGAATACATTCCTATCATTACAGCGAGTCTGTTGGATATATTCATAGTGATCAGAATTTATAAATACATTTATTTAGCATTCATCTTTATCAATGATAATAGTATGAAATGATTATTGTGGCTAACAGGTGCTGGTAGACATGATTGGATACGTAATGTCGAGTAGTGCTTTCAAATATACGTAACCGGGTACTACATATTCATTTTTCGATTCCTTCTCAACATTACTTACGCCGCTTTACAGATAGATTTTCAGTTTAAGACGTAAAAATAATGATGAGTTGTTTACCTAATATCCTAACGAATGTAACTTTCGTTAAAGTTAACTTTAAATGCATCCTAACAGTCATCTTTTCATTACTTTTCTTGAATGTAACCAAGCTATTCTACTTTACACAGACCATTCATGAAAACAAAATGGAGCTGATTAAATATACTGCAAAGTTCCCTATATACTATTCGAGATAAGATCGACTGTATAATGGTCGATTAAATTAAACGTGAATACTTTAACACATCTTTAAAGTGAACAAAGCATAGATTGGAGATATACCTAACATCAGTGGCAATCACTCACTGTATATTTACTCCTACGAGAAACTTTCTTACAACACGTATTAATATACAGAGAATTTATCATCCATCTTTTCTTAAACATTATTACAAATTTTAAATCCAAATTCTTCAATCTTAAAAGCAAAATCGAATGTAATAGATAAAAAAAAATTTGAATGCAGCGATTGATTTAGACGGTAGATATTTTTTATTATCAGGATTTTTTTATCAGACCGTGTTTATGTGTAAGACTTTATAAGAGAATGTATAATTATTAGAAGTGAGATATATGTTTATTGATTCAGTCGAGTTGAATATCCAATATTCGAATCCCTATCAGACAAAGATTAAATCTAACATAAACAGGTTGTACCAAAGTTCAGACCGAACAGCGAGTTGAGTAACGCTTCATGGGAAATTATTGACAAAGTGAAGTCGGATATTTCAATATATTTCATTAAATATATTTTAAACATTTCAATGACATTTTTGACCATCATTTATTTGAGAAATCATAATCCAATGTTCTTAATGAATTACTAGGCGTGACTTATCGACAGATTGTTATCTCCGTAGGTATACAACCATGGTACGAATTTGATCAAATATTGCCCTGTATTTATCCTCCAGTAATCCACGCAGACTACATAATCAAACAATATAATCTTGAAATGAAAGAGTTAGTCTGATAAAAATTGTGAATATGGTTTCAATGTGAATGTTGATAGAATAAAGGAGCATGCTTATAAGACTAACATACTACATTTCTGAAAAAAGGAACTGATTTCGGGTAAAATTTGAAAACGCAACCCAAACATTCAGACAAAGAAGATTCTATATCTTTGAAACAATTTAATTATCAGAACTCATTTAAAGAATTTAAAAAAATATGCTTTTAAATTTGTATGTTTTCTATATTCAACATAAACATGCTGTTTTAACGAGTATTCTTCAAAACCTAAAAACACATGGTATCTTGCAAATACGAACAAATGCATGAAGATCCGAATATCCTATGAGCGTTTTCTAACTGTACATGTATGTACCATTACTGAATGACTTTGAACGATTCTCAAACCTTCACAACTTTGAAAACATTTTCGGGTAGATTACTCAACAAACAATTAGCCAGATGTTTGCGGTTGTGGATCTCAATTTAGAAAAAAGATACCAAAGTAATGATTTTATATTCCGCTCAAGTGAGCTGCATACAACTTGTATAAATTATCATTTAATTTGTCACACGCACAGTTTAATTCTCAGTTCATCTCGTGGCGAGATAGAATCCCACGCTCATGTCTGCATTTCTCGTTAATTGACAATTTGGTCACCCATAATCACGTGACCTCAGACATACCTACAGCTTCTTTGATCTTCTTTGTAACAATGGATAGAGAATGAAATTCAATTCCATTAATTGCAAGCTATCCCCTGGTATGGGTACAATATAGCAATTATTTATAGAGAATGGGGTAGTTTCAGTTTACCTTACTGCACGCCCTACCACGTGGGTCCCGTCCATACCGCTCATATATTTGGAAAGGTTATGTCCTGTACCTTTGTAGGACTGACACATCACAAATGTGAAAGTTAGGTAACACCATGACGCAATATGTTTTATGATATCATTTTACTCTTTGATATGAACGCACTTAGACCTGCGTGACTTTCACACACGACTTCCACAAGATTCAGAATAGACATATACATTTCTATTATTATTTTGAGTAATAAAGTAGTTAACGGAAGAAATGCCAATTGAATACCTTTTCAAAATTGAATGGGGAAACATACGTAAACAGGTTGCACAACGTAGAAAAGATTATTTATTTAAGGCATATGGCAAGGTATACGGGAAATTCGCAATGAATTAGTGAAAGCGATGTGGAATTACATATTATCCTGTCTAGAAGATTTCGTGGGTAAATGAGATATTAAAAGTTTAGCGGAACTGCAAATCAGTTTAGGCATAAATGAATCTCGGCAAACACGATTGTGACAAGTTATCGTTGTGTTTAGTCCCGACTAATACAACTCAGACAGAATTACAAAAACCTTCTCGGGTGGCAAGTTAGGCAGAAACACAATTACCGAAAACCGTCACGCCGGGGACCACTTCAACCCTGATTTCATTGTGAAGAAGGTGGCGATCCTGACCACTTAAGAAATAGAAAATCAGTCAATTTAAGCCTAAGTAAATAGCAATTTCCCGACAAGTGTTTGCTTCGACGGGTGATAATGAACCACGTAAAAGGTCTGGCATATTGTATAGACGTGGATGAGAATCGGAATTGGAACGGTGTATAGGAGGGTAAGAGGTCGCAGACGAGATGATCTTGCAACAAATTGCCACTTTAAAATGTTAATTAAATTCAAACATGCTACTTCTGTGATATGGAAATGTTTTGCGGTGACAGGTAAACAGGGAAGGGGATGTCATCTCATTTCGTTCTAAGACGATGGACGTGCCCTTGTCAATGAACAAAGCAGCCCACAGTTGCAGTCAATTTTGACACATATGTTTAAAATTAACGGATTAAAATTCCCGGACCACCCCTTAACACGTGGTTAAGATATTGAATATGTCATCATTAGATTTGAAGAAAAGTCCATCAAATACGACTGGTTCGATATTCTATTGAGAATCACATCTAAATACTTTTACAATACAATGATGTGACCCATTGTGTACTTTATAAACTTAAGAAAAACTGCAAGTACAGTCCAGCCATCCTTAAATAAAACCTATTGAGGTAGATACTTAGGAATGTAGATTTGATTAGTATTACGTGTAGTGCAATTGAATCAGCTTAGACATTTTACGTACGAGTAATCGAACAAATATCTCACGTTATTTTTGTAATCCTACGTAATCAAACAATATAAAACTATTTTACATTCGTAATGTTTTCTGACACGACAAACAAATCGTTTCTATACCGTATAAAATTTCCACTAGTATTTGAGTAGAACAGTTTGACACATACCATTACACGATACTAACAATACGCCGTGGACAGAATGATTCACTAATTGCACAATCAATCGATGGTATGCTTAGGACGTCAGTTCATAAAACAAGACATTAAAGTTGTGTAAACCCTGAATATAATCTAATGATCCAAATATTGAAATACTAGTAGAAGTAAATCAACAAAACAACAACAGATGCTGCAAGAGGAACACCACTAACAGCAATGAAAGCATCAACTTCATCAGCAACAACAATACTCTCAGCAACACAAAACATCAACTTCATCAACATCAACAGTACTATCATCGGCGAAAGCCGCAAGAACAGCAGCTCTCTCAACTACACCACCAATATCTTCATCAAACATCTTTATTAGCCGATGAACGGCAACAGCGATTACATCAATATCGGCAGCACAAACAGCACCGACCGCTGCACCACCACCACCACCACAAATTAAGGATAGATTCCTGGCTTTCATTTGTTGGTAAATCGGATGTATTTCCTTGCGAGGCTTAACAACTAATTATCAAAATGTTGCAAAAAATATTCTGATTTTATGACAATACATATAATAAATCAATACCACTATAGATACATAATTATGACTGAAAATGATCTATGGAAAATATCTGAACAGCGTTCAAATATTTCTCAACAGCTTCATTCTGTAAAACAGACATTAAACAATGAAATAAACAATGCTTATCTACTGATATTATGGAACCAAGATTATGATCGAACACACACCAAGAATGCTACGACCGCCAAATGCCAGAAAAGAAAGGTACATTAATTTTTTCGAAAGTGAACATTGTATCTAAAACCCAACATTAGCCAAAATACCCATTAGGCGAACAAATAACTGTTCCAAAGAAATTCTGAAATTTAAAATTTAATGTTCGACATTATATATAGGAAAAATAATTTGAATGCGAAATACTGAATCATGGGAAACGCCGTTAGGAATACGCTTAGTAAGTGATCGTACTCGTAGAACACCATAAACGATTCCATGGAATTTGTAAGTATCAATAGTTTGATAAGAGGGTCCATAATGGGAACGTAATAAAACGGTTTACAGAATTGTAGAAAAACAGTGCTAATGGTAGGCTATGGAGTCTGCTGGGTGTATAATATTCCTGTCGACTGTTCTATGAGATAGTGGTTAAGAGTTAACAAAGTAGTTACCCATGGTGTGAATAAGAAACAAATCACCGGTAGTAACTATCAGAAAGAAGCCACAACAAATGCCATTGACACATCCTGATTGTTGCCACAGAGAGTATTATATGTTCTAACTACGTCAACGTGCCAGGGAATGCTACAATCAGGGATCAAGATATGAAGGTAAACCACTAAACAATAATCATATAATATTTTCACAGTTTGAATTCCACATAAAGTGGGTATCAGCATAGAACACTCTACAGGAACAACTGTGGTTTGCAGATCAAAGCGTCTGGGGAGTTTGACGGTCGCTGAGTGCAGTATGACAGACTCTGTTTAAAAACAATAAGAGTTCATGTATCTTTCTGGTAACTTAAAGCTACAGTATTTACTTTAATGGCGTCATGTTACATCATGTCGACATTTGGATTCATTTGGATCAGCAGCATCTAAACAAATGATACATACACCGAATGATAGCATCTGTTGACAGTCAATTACTTTAACATCGATTATTTAAAGTCGTTGAAATAAAAGAATATAGGAAGTTACACATATACAAGTTGTAAACAATGTCAACAAGATCATTAATTAAGGACATGTTTGTGTATTACTCCGCACATTATTGTACGTTAGGCCATGTTTATTAAATCCTAGACAGCACTATCAGAGTCTAGACAAGAAATGATACCCTGCACACAATCCTTAAAGTAGTTCTTTATTTGTCGTGTATCCTCAACCATTAGGATTAGATAATTATAATTGTTTAATGTAGATTAGACTTTCTCTTGATAAATCTATTAGACAGAAGTAATCAGAACTGCGTACACAATGCGGAACAATTCGTCTTTTGTTCGTTTTTTTCCGCAGCAAAAAATTTGTTGACGGCATTTTCTGATTTATTTAAGTCCTCCTGCTCGGAATGCGAATTATAACAAACAGCTAAACTAACGAAGTTTTGTGATATTTCAATAGATATCAACACAGTGGGAAGTTTTGAAGTAAACAATACTTGTGACAACACTGCTTAATTATCAATACCAGGACTGATAAAGATTGTGTAATAAAATAACCAGCAAGGTCTCGTGAAGTAATTCTCAACGAACGGAAATTCGATAACACGCTGTGAAAATACATTTTGATTACAAAAGGTATTTTGAAAAACAACCTGCACTCCTTTGATAAATTGTATGTATAAGTGCGATATGTCAATCATGGCTCAGACGTAAACGAATACCAGGAAAATGGCTCGCACAGCGATATAGCCACTCATCGCGGGTATAACTTCGTATCCGCTCATAAACACAGACGTATCAGACGCGCATCTTGATAGTTAAATGGATCATTTAAAAGATTTAATGCGCCAATATTTGATCAGAATCTCGTCGAAGTTGATATCATTCAAGATTTTTTTTCTTTAACACGTTGTAAGGAAGTGTGAAGTTTAGAAATTTGACTTTCTCCAGGCGTACTTAAACATTATCACACCCCGCCCCTATTTTTAACAATGTGATACATTTAATTACATTCGTTGGAAAAAAATAGCTTAAAGAAACAATTACCAGAAAAAGTCCGACAGGTTAAAATATCATTGTTTAAAGATTGCGTAATTAGTTAGTTATCAGTATTCACCATATTCTAGATGAAAGTCATCTATTCTTGAAACATATTATCTCTTAATTTTGATTCCAGTAGAATAGCTTCAGACTATGTGCAGTAGAGTCACATTGTAATGCATTTTTTTCGAACGCTTGTTTTCTTGCCCAAAGTGTTTTGTTATCTTGATTGCACAATGAGGCGGTAATACTTCAGTGTACTTGCTGAGTTCTATTGTTCTGTATTTATAACCCATGTATAATTGGTACCTATAAACATTGGCCGACATTGGGATAGGCGAAATGTGGCCTTTATTGACAGGTAGTCTTTATTCGGAGGTTATTTCTTTCTTAGTAAACAATGGTGGGGTTTCAAAGAATGGCTTTTATCAACAGAGTTGCCCCTATTCGTCGGTGGCTGCTAACACAATTTTGATTGTACTTGGAACAGATTTTTTTATATACGTATGAATAGAAATCTTGCAAGTACAGATCATTATTAGCGATTATGAAAAATAGGAAAGAGCAGCACAGAGTCGTTAACAAAATTATCATCAACTAAGAACTATAAAAAAACATATTGAATTATTCGTTTTTAAAACAATCATGCAAGTAATTAAAGTTATTCAAATAGTCAACGAACATGTTCTTATCCCCCACGATTCGGCGTCGACGTCAAATATGAATGTCAATATGTGTAGCTTGCAAAATGTTGGGTTATCTACTATCCGTACTGAATCTATAACTGTCTGAGCTACTTTACGTTTTACAAGATTTTACGACTGTATTTTGTTAGCTATAAATTCTGACAATGTTATTACATAGGAACATTGACATTCACAAAATACGTGATAATACATTTACAATGATGTTAACACAAACACCAGGGTATTATTGAATGTATATACAAAAATTCTGATAAAGATAATTGGGTAGACCACAATTAGCATTATCAGAGTTTTTGTATATGTGTTTTTACCACACTAATTCATGTAAGATTACAATTCTCACTTTATCTAATCTACCCATCAAGTCATCAATAGTACTCGGGTATTTTAATGTAAAAAAACTAATATAATTCTAATAGAAAAATACTGACAGCTTTTCAAGTTTTTTTTTGTGTACTGCTTTCTCAACAATAGTTCGCTAAGTTATCAAGCTTCGTCACGAGCTCCGCTTTTGAAAAAGGCTGTATTAATATGTAATGGAACAAGCGTCTAGCATCATAGCACAGAACGGAACAGAACATTATAATTTAACTTGAGTGGTATATATTGGATAAAATCAACAAACTCTGAGTTTGTTATATACACTGCTCACTTATGTTTTTTTAAACAGAATAATCCTAAAATAAGCCGTTTATATCATTGATATTGCATCTTACTAGTTTCAATTCAGTTAAAATGATAATAGTAAATTTTTACAATTACTTGTGCTATATGTTATGAAGAAAAAATGGTACTAAAATAACATATATTCTATAAAATATTGTCTAACACCGATATTGTTTTATCTTTATAGGCAATATTCCCTTGAGGCTTCCTAGCATGTCAGAATAATTGAAAGCGCCGCATGTTAGAATATTTCTTAAGCAGTTAATTCGGTAGAAATCTTAATTGTTAATTTGATGCAGTGATACTGTAATCCGGTGAATATAGATGGTATTGAGATAGCTGACGCGTGTATCTTGTTTTAAACAGAACGCGAATTCTAAACAGTATTATGTTACATTTTATCATAATTATATACGTTTTTATTATACTTATGATTACATTTAAAACATAGTAGACCTTCCCCACAGGAAGTGTTGATTACGTAAGTACTGTTTCCACTTGAAGGAAAGTTGATATATCAAACTTAAGACAGTTAACATGCTATGAACTTTGTACATAGACGTATGCTCGAACCTAATTATGCAGCACTGTTTGTGCTATTATAAATGACAAACAATGACCATTTTTCATAATTATGTTAATTTCTTTAATGGACATAGTATGTTGAATTATATATTGTACAAAATAAACACTTAACCGTTGTAGTAAGGAGTTTATAATGAAAAAGGTACAATAGATTATGTTCAGATTTGCACAGTTGGGTTTTGTTATACCGAAAACTCTAGTTTGGACCTAGTTGCAGTTTATAACAGTTCGAGTCATAATGGTTAGACAGTATCCTGTCTACTGGTTTCATTTTGGGGTTATTTGATTAAATACGCATTGACTAATTGTCTTACATCTGTATTATATATACCATGCTGTTTATCTAAATATTCTTATATACTCGTGTATTGTATTGCACAATTTGAGTTAATAACGTTTAGTTAGTTAGTTAGTTAAACAGAAATTCCTGAACGTTTAGAGTGAAAGAAAATGGTTTCTAAAGAGATGTTAGAGGCAATAAGCAGAACATGACGCATTTAACTAGACATAAAATGTTGAGAGAGCTAAGTTGGATATCTTATTGCACTTATCATCGGCTTGTTGAGATATTTTTACCCTCGTATATCTAAACATTTTGATTGCGCGGTTGATAAAACATATAATCACCACAAATTTCGTAAATCATTTTCGATCACACCAGACGGTATATACACAGGTAATTTTAATACAAAATCATTGTTTCGGTTATTTTTTATACGTTTAGTTAATAGTTCCACTTACCAACACACTCGTGCGCGTCAGTAGACAATGCACGTGCCCAGGGTCTGTCTACATGGAATGGTTTGCATTTTTCGCACTCTGCACCTTCTGTGTTATGCTTACAGTCACATACAAGCTTACCACCGTCAGATGTGATACATTTAGAAGCGTGTCCATTGCATTTACATCTTCCACCGACGGCGAAATCCGACACGCCGTAAAACATTTGATCGCGTACGTCGTCGTCTAGTAACCGCCGGTCTGGTACGGCCATTTTTTCAAAGACGATCTTTATATCAGTCGCTGTTACCCAGTCTTGTAAAACAGGACTTTCTTCAAAATGATAGGACGAGGGCCGGTCTTGGAGAGTACTAAATGCTACACGCGTGCCCCTTCTAGAGCGAGCTTTACTATAGTCTTCAGAACAAACTGCTTCTTGCTCATTAGCCTTAGATATGTCAGCGTTTGGGTACTTCCTATAAGTTTTTAAACAATCACTACTATAATACTGAAGTGGTATCCAGGATTTCCCATAATTTGTACTCTTGTAAAATATCATAGAATCTGCTATAGCAGAGCAAAATTGTAAGCTAACGTATGTAATTTCAAACTTCTTGCCAAAAGATAGAGTTAATGTGACATTTCTTGGAGAATTAATTCCGAGTTCAGAAACCCAGCATGATTCGTTTTGTTGATTGTTTAAATCAGTGAGATAGCTAGCCGGATACTGCCGTCTAGAATCACAAATAAAACAATTAGTTAATTCATTTTCACTTTTTCTTGGCAAACAATGCCGTGAAGGCGGTGCACCGCACGTGCTCGAAGCCACCACTTCTTTTCCAAAAGCAATATTTTCAAAAGGTGGAATGCATTTTACTGCCAAGCTGCTGTTGGTACACGGATCGTCTGGAGGGTTTTGAAACGTGTCTAAATCCAATAGTGTTGAGGTACCTGTCACTTTTTGTGGCGCTATAATCAATGAGAGTATTATTCCGGCAAAAAATATGGGAATCATTTTTCTTGTAGAGTTATGAGCATTCGCTCGACAACACATTACAACCAGCTGATGTACGGATCGTAATAATTCACACATGCTTATTCTAATAACTTATAAAAAACAAGTATTCAGCAATTACTCCATTATAAGCATAGACGAAATAATTTGTTAACGACCTGATCATGTTAAACACTTAGACCTCAAAAAACAAATGAAAATAATTATTTCTTAGCCGTAGACATTATATGTACACCATATGTGCTGAGTATATCCGCGAACACCGAACTATTTCTTATAATTTTGGATTACGATTGACTTACACAATGAATGCTCCAAAGATGATGTTTTATCACATAGATAAATGAACGCGATAGGTTAACTAAACTAACATTGAAACCCCAAATAAAATTAATCACACCGTTAGTATCTCGTTTCTACACAAAACAAAGCCTGCTGGCGTTGATCATATCTAGTCGGCTCATCCTTTAATTAAATGTAACATGTTATCCATTCACAAAAATCAGTGTTAAATCGTCAAACGTTTACATCAGAATGTAAGCTATTTCTGTTCGAGATTTTCGTTTTCAATTATCATCTGAACTTAACCGCGTATAATCTCACATTTTATACTGTATTGTGATTCGATTTTTTGCTGAAAAAAAGTCACGTGATTTTTAGTTCGGCGAGGTTATTCCATCAAATGCGTTAGAACAATCAAACTTAATTGAATTTTATATTGGCACATCCGACCAACAGAAGGTGTTTCGTCTCCGAGAGAAAACGCTGTATCCCCCGATGGAAACCGTAGGTATCCGAATCGACGATGATATATCTGAAGGCGGGTAGAACACTGCGGGGATTTAGAACTTCTGCCAGTCTTCTTCCGCCATTGGAAAACACATTCCCATAAAATGAATACGATTACATTTGTATCCAGAGGCTTATCAGCGAAATATATTCTTTATGCCTTTGTTTCGCCCCTGCATGTAGATAAACTGTTCATTTGCCAGATATTCCGTTCGTGAAATCTTGCTAACCTAACACTTGCGACGTAAATTGAGAAATGGGCACTCATAAAGTTAAGATGCTTAATTTGACAATTGCATAATGTACAAAGCGACTGTCAAACATGACAAATATAAGAAGTAGAAAGTGTCAATTTAGTATTTAATATTGATGACACCATAGCTGTAGGGTTATATGTCCAAAATCATTAGATGGCCAACACTTTAGGCGCAACAAATCACCCCTTTGACAATATCACACTGCAGGCATATGTTTCAGTTACACCGGCCGTACTAACTTATAATCGTTTAGTTTAAAATGATAAGACTTTCTAGATCAGACAAAGTTTTATTCAACACTATAATACCTTTGTCCATCATATTGTATTAAACGATTTGTCACAGGCATATTGTAGCCAAATATCCGTCTTTGAAAGTGTTAATGTATCTGAAAAATATATCGACCTCACACCTCTAGTTTGTGGTGCGATTTATTTTATACTAATTTGATTTTATCTCATTTCAGTAGATCTTAAGTTCACTAAACAACCAAAACAATTGATCGGAATTTGGTATGATAAAAAGATATTGTATGTACGTATAATCTTACCCCTATAATCTCAGCCACGAAAGTAATAAATTATTGAGCGAATAACATAAATCTTTTCCCACCGTAAATAGTTCCTACACCAAGGCCTGTATTATCTTTCGCAGTTAGAAAAAAACACAGTGGTTTCAATCTTACTCATTCAAGTTATTGAAATTACCGTGAACTATCTTTCCTGAGGTGAATATCTGAACAGATTTTTTGATATATTATTTAAACACTCAAATATTACGTAGGATTGGTAAAAGTGCACAGATAGGAGAGATTTTATACAAACGGAAACGGAAGACATGTTTCATAGTATTAACTGCACATGAATTGATATCTATTATTCGAAACAAAATGAAACAAAATGCAATTATTGTAATATTGCCGTAGTTGATGCCGAAATCCATATCGGGATGATTTTTTTGTTGGCACATGGTCGGCAAGTGGACACATGAGCAAGAAAAAACTATCCTCAAATCCGATCCAGAGTGACATAAAAATAGAAATATTTCAAATGAGCCAATAACCAATCAACTATAATCAATTCCGAAAATATGCCTAAATAAAGCCATCCGTAAAACTGAATATTTTGTTCGGGGTAACGCTACCTACTAAAATACGGCCCTACCCAAGAATTCCGTTTTTCAGAGAACTTTTGACAAATTCCGGAAAAAAGAGTCCAATTTTCAGGGAATTCCGGTTTTCAGGGAGTCCGGTTTTAAGGCGGATTTTACTGTATATATAAAATCATTGATTGTCTGGGTAGAAATAAATCAGTGACTTACAAAGTATTACATACAAGTCATTAATCAAACAGTTGCAACAAAATACAACTGAAGTGAAATTGATGGGTCAAAGTGCAGTAACAACGACTTCAAAGGTTACACAGAGCGGTGTAAATGTCGTACAAAAATGCGCATGAAAAATTACTGTGTTGATGAAAAGAATTCTTTCTGTTACATTTTCATGATTTATGGCAAATTTTGAAGCAAGTGAAAACTTAAATGATACTAGTAGTACTCAAATATGAGTATTATTAACAATTATGATATTGAATATTTTTAGGTATTGCACATTCTGAAATTTGATGATTTATTAATAAATTTTCAGCAAGTTGCAACCTTTCTAGACCGTTTTTGTATTTGGAGGGGGGATACTAGTGGGGGGATAGGGGGTAGCAACGCGCCGAACACCTATGATTTCATGGACACAGTTATTTTATTTTCTATGATCATGATTAAATCATACAATTACATAAAAATTGCTAGAGTTTTATAATTTATGAGTGTTTGATGTAATCATTTCATCGATGTGTTGCTTATCTCAATAATATTTGGTACTTAATTGGAAACTAATAGTATTAATAACAAACTATTTATAACCATAAAAAGTTAGTATAATTTACAAGAATAAGGCCATCCTTAAAAATATTTTGTTTTGGGTAACGCTGCCTACTCACCCAAAATGGCCCTACCCATTATTTATTTGGTCT
Source organism: Lutraria lutraria (assembly GCA_964023205.1). Lineage (NCBI taxonomy): Eukaryota > Metazoa > Mollusca > Bivalvia > Venerida > Mactridae > Lutraria > Lutraria lutraria. The sequence continues at coordinate 29,637,766 of OZ026836.1, forward strand.
CCTGTGTATTTTTTAAAAATATATAAATAACATTTTGACAGATATTTTAGGTTCAATGTAAATAACTTAATTGTCGAGAAATCTTTCCTACCCACCTATACCTACCTACCCACTGAAAATTGTCTGGGTAGGGTTACCCCAGACAAACTGTTGTTGAAATTCTTATTAATGTCAACTTCAACTTTACTTTATTTAACTATAATCATATACATGATACAATGGTATACAAATAAATAGTAATAATAATCATATATAATAATAATAATACCATTATACAGAACACATAATTAGCTGCATTTAGGTTCATTATTGATCGTACCCTAATAAGTGCACCTTCGTGGACATGTTTATGATGATAAAACTAACTACATAATAGGATAATAATATGTTGGACAATCGTAACGAGGTTGTATATAACGCCAACAAATTGACCGTGACATTGAAGTCCACATAAAGAGCAGCATCCCGTTTTATCTGATTTACGATAACGTAAAGTTTGAAATATTTACGATATCGATATGATAAGATCAAGCTTAGATACTAGAAATCAAAGGTTCAATATTGATCCGTATAATGTCATCTACATGTAGATTCTTTAAAGATTAAACACATATAGTGTCAGTAAACAAAACATTTTTTTATAAGGAAGGTATCAACTTTAGTAGAGATTGAACTGAAAAATGTCAACATTGCATCACATCCTGTACAATGGTCAGTTTTAGTCAAACTTCGCCTTGTATACGCGTAAATTTAACAAAATATGATCTAAAACTAAGCACTTGCTTTTAGTTTAAACTTATTTATTTTACATCGTTCTAAAAAAATTATATTAACTACTTTCGATGACTGCTTCCTGGATTCTGGCCAGTACTCGCGCCGAAAGAAGGGATTGTGTAGGGCCCGGTCAAATTCCGCCACCGACGAGATTCGAATCCGCAACCTCTGGGTTAGGAGTCAGACGCTCTACCATTACACCACTGCTCCTTTTTGCAGATGTAAAACAGTTCACAATACGATGATTGGGTCATTAAGAGCAATCTAACACAATTTTGTTAAAGTCATTGCGACGAGTACATGTACTGTTTTTATAAGCACATACAATGTAGTTTGAATGTTTCAGTTCTTATCTTGTGATAGTCAGGTGAAATTGAATATACATTGCATGCAAGCATAAAAAAGTTTGAATATCAAGTAGCTTTAGAGTTTCAGTGGTCACCAACCGCACAACAGAATCCGTTCATGGAGGTTGTCGTGAGTAATAGCAGTCATTATGTTAAGTACAGACAATCAGGGAAATCTAACATAGATAGCAGTGAAACGCAATTTGCTGGATTTTATGGGAGTGTGATTGATGCACGACGACTAGTGAATAGAAGTTCATACTAAAATCGAATCCTTATAAAAAGTTCACGTGTTACGATTAACGAAAACCTTCACATTGTCATCAAATAACAGAAGTCTTAGGTATCGGATTACTAGGTCAAGCGCGGTCATTACACATGCGCAATGTATCAACATGATAGATGTACAGTGATATACCTAAGATATGTAGAGGTACATTGATATATACCTAAGATGTGGGTACAATGATATGTACCTAAGATATGTAGAGATACAATGATATGTACCTAAGATATGTAGAGATACAATGATATGTACCTAAGATATCGAGATACAATGATATGTACCTAAGATTTGTAGTGTCACAATGATATGTACCTAAGATATGTAGAAGTACAGTGATATATACCTAAAATAGAGATACAATGATATGGACCTAAGATTTGTAGTGTCACAATGATATGTACCTAAGATATGTAGAGGCACAATGATATGTACCTAAGATATGTAGAGGCACAATGATATATACCTAAGATATGTAGAGGCACAATGATATATACCTAAGATATGTAGAGGTACAATGATATGTACCTAAGATATGTAGAGGTACAGAGATATATACCTAAGATATGTAATAGTGAAGTGATATATCTAAAATATGTTCGGATACAACATTTTACTGTGTATATTTACCGTGTGGCAACCTCTACATAAACATAATAATATAATTGTGGTTGACATAGTGAAAGTTCTCTCAAGTATATATTCAAACACTTCACTTACATCTTTAATTACTGAACTGTTCCTTACTGTTTATTCTAATTGATGACTAATACTGTAAATATTGACCGTATTAAGAAGAGACGTTTGTTAATACTTGTAACATTGTGGTGACATTTTTCACACGACTACCAACACGTAAGATAAAAGATAATTAAAATACGTATTTCAAATGCCGTCGAAACTTGGTCTTTATTTCAGTGTTGGTAATACAAATGCAAACAATTCATTTAGATTTTTTAAACATTCGTTTAATCCTTAATGAAATACTAGTAAAATTTATGCGTAACATGGACCATATAGATGCTTTACATTGCATCCCATTGACTTCTGACCCAAAGTGTTAGATCGAGGTTTTAACTTCTATTTTATTGGAACACCTTTGACAGTATCAGCGTAATAAAATTGATTAACTGATAAATTGTACCCCTTATAACGTGAAGTATTTCAGTCGACCCTTTAGAGGTGTTGATGCATTCGAATTTTTTCAATGCTGAACTGATAGCAACGATAGATATGTCTTACACTAAGCCATTATAACATACTTTAAACAGTTATTTCAATGATCGTTTAGATTTATCTTCTAAATTCCTACAATTATCAAATGTTCGGGCCTTCGTATCAAATTGTGCATAACTTACAGATCATTGTCAATGATTAAGCTTGTTTTAAACTAATGAGATAAGTAACACAATAGGATTTCTGTCTAATTACTGGTAGTTGTTTTACATGAGAACAAATAGGTCTCTGTTATATTTATAAAAAACATTTGCGTGCCGATTTACGCCAGCTCTCTTGAACCATGATAGTAACGGAGTGCGGTATGATTATTTGACTAATTCGTACGCTGTGAAATAGTCTATTTGTCATTTTAAATTGGGTCGGAGTCTTGAATTATCCGCTGTACATATCGCTCGGTATAGACACAATAACATATCACCCGTTAATTATTGTTTTGCCATTCAATAGCCGAACAAGGAAAAAGTAAAAAATACAATCATTGTTCTAAAATCATTATACAATTCTTAACATGTTGAGCTTAAACGATCATATAAGGACAGTAAATAACAGTTTATTATTTACTTATAGAAATAAATATACAAATTAGTATGCAATAAAATCAGTTAATGTAAACATTTTGACTTCATTTTAAGCTTACAAATATTGCAAATTGAATACAATGTAATGTCACAAATAACATGCACGTGTATTCATGATTTGAGACCACATAGAGATTTATATCAATTTTAGTTTCATTCAATCTTTGAAATGTTCAACAATGCCTATCATTAAAATGGAAGTAGGTCGTACATTCAACATGAAGCGGGTAATTGATTTAAACATGTAGGGTTGTAAGTCTGTTTTAAGGCAGTATATAATGTTTACACTTCTGTTGTAACAGATTACGAGATCAGTAAGATTCCCGTCCAGGTGTTTCACGGGTAGGCTGTGGAGAATGATTTACCACCTTGTCAAGTTGAAGTTGTCACATGTTTTCTTCCACTGATAACATAATAACTTCACCACATATAAAGTCGAGTTACACGGAATATATAAGCCACCGTTTGATAAACGTTCATGTAGTTTACCTTGGACCATATATACCGGATTACTGTGAAATTAAAAAAAACAATGACATTCATTTGAGTTATTTTCCCTTTAAAGCTTGCATTGAAGCCAATGGGAATAGGCCATTTTTCAAAGATTAAAGAGAAAAAGAACATCCATTTCAATGAAAACTCATGGTAAAAAGATGCAATAACCCAGTATCAATATAATTTGATAAAGAAAAATATAGGTCACCATATAATATTTACAGAAATTATTTTTATTTTTCAACAAGGGCCACAGCTCTTGCCTATTTTTGTAATATTAACATACTTGTGTAGCATTGGGCAGAAAAAAGTACAGTATTGAGCTTGTAATACCTTATAACTTTTAGAGTGGTTAAGGTCGCTGATTTCATATCACTGTAACCTGTCACTGACAGAGGGTCGTGGGTTCGAGTCCAGCTACCGACCATGTCTTTTTATGTAGGACAGTAGGCAGTTGCTTACAGAAGAAGTTTAGCACTGGTTCTTCCCATGCAGGAACGATGTTTGGGTGAACTGTCCGCCTCATAGGACATTGACTGTTAAAATGGGCGTAAAACACAAACAAACAAAACATTGAAGTTTTTAGCTCGGGGAATAAAAATTATACATTGCAGACACGGAAATGATATAAGACACAATGAATCATCGAAATAGTTCTATCAATGAACTGGAACAAGTCTGAATGAGCTTAAATATGTCCCAATGTAACATCTTAGGAAGGTCACGTATTACCGACAAAGGACAAATAGCTATCTCAAAGGACCACATGGTGTAGTCGATTAATTTGAATTAAATCAATTACGTGTCTGTACATCAGTTTAATCTCGGTGAACAAAACGCTTAACTAGCATAACGAACATGTAGCTGCTATCTATCAAGATCTTTTACTGATAAAAATCTGTCGCTGGAGAAAGAAAATCGTTTATAGATGAATCGGTTACTATTTATACTAACATGCAGTTATTTAATCTGAAGAAATAATCGGACATGTACTGTTTATCACAAGCAGTAGAGTGACATTAATGTACAGACGTATCTGTGCAATATCATTTCATAAAACTGTCAAATAAATGATGTCTAAGTAATAACATTACATATCAGGTAATTGTAAAAACTAATTAAAGGTGTCAATTAAATGCATCGTAAATGTTTAATTACTTTAATGCATTTTTAATTATTTTTTCAATTATTTGCATAGAATTGAGCAATAAATTTCTGCTTGTATACTCACTAAGTGTAAACTCATAGACGCCACCATGGACATGTGATGAAATGATAATATTATTTTATTTACATATCTTAGATCTTTGAGTATGATTGGAAGAAATTCGGATATTTTGTTAAGACAGGAATGTCAATCTTCCTATGTATAATATGACAAGAAATGAAAATATGATCAAAGGCAGAATACACAGCATCTTCGTGAGAAATATTCAGTAGATGCAATTTTCCTTAGTACAGATTACGCCCAGTCTACACATAATTCAGATTCTGACGGAATGTAACATAGCGTTATAACTCGGAAAATATTTTCGCGAAATGTACTTTAAGGAATCCTTTTTCTTCATTACTTTACTTAGTTTGTATAAAAATCTGAAAGCTTAATAGATAGAATAGATCCTAAAGATAAAATTGTTGAGTATGTTAATAGTTAAACTGGTTCCCGTTCCATGTTGCAGTGCACCAAAGGCTTTGTACAGACAAGTCACCGGGTACCAGTTTAGTTAATAGTGTGCATACGTAGAGAAGTAAAGGGGGAATTGGGCAGATCTTATCTTGTACATACCAAACGATGGTAACTTTAATTCGCCATGCAATAACATGTTCCAACGTCTCATACCATGGATATGCAATCATAATTATAAAATTCAAACGTATAATCTTCGCTTGTTTCGTAAGATTGTCGGTTGAATCAGCACTGAAAGGTGTTTTACTAATTAATGCACATACGCACTTCTTTGAATTCATTAACTGAATACCAGATTAAAGGAAAAAATCACATACTCTAACATTCTCGAACTTGTGTGTAATGGTTTTGTTATGTGATCCATCTGTCCTTTTATTGTCAATTAATATAACGAATGTTTAGAATCGACTTTTGTAGCTTACTTGATTTCCTGGTTTTACGAGATAACAAAGACTTACATCAGTTAAACACGAGTTTTACGTATAATCCTCTCGTAAATTCTAATCGTATTTAATACGAAATGTGTGAGTTTTACTTTCTTCTACGGCATTTGTTCATCACCTGCAAGCTACAATATTACTCTGCATTGTAGGGTTTTCATTCACGCCTGTGTGTGTATAGTTCCAAATAATCAAAGCAAATATGCAGTTTAAGCCCATTATGGATACTTAACAAGGTGGTAAGTAAATAAAAGTGGTTTTGTTATAGTATATAATGTATCATCATTGTAATTTTCGTGTTTTGTCCATGTGTTTCTTGGTAAAACAATCGGTACATTGAAACGTTTTTAATCATTAATACATAAAGATAAAGTAACGGGTACATTATAAAATTCATCACGTATAAGATGTTTTGCACATGTCTATAATCTCATTATCTTGAAGATGGCTTATGTTTAATGTATTCTTAAATCTATAATCCAATATCCAACAGATAATAGTGGATAAATCGCTAGGCCATCCTTAGAAAATGTTTGTTTTCAAATATTTTTTCAACAATTTACTTTTTATGTTAAATCCAAATACATATCAGAATGCTGTTTTTATTTTAAAATAATTCACCCAAGAGGTCAAAAAGTTGGGTAAAGGCCTATTTGGTGAGTAATGTAGCGTTACCATAAACAATTTTTTAGGATGGCCCGATTTATGAAATCGTGTGTGTCCTGTGTGAATACAATATAATATGATAAAATATGATAATAGAATAAATCTGATATTATATATCCCGTGTGCTCGTTTTTTAGGGGTAACGCCTGAAATACTGTTAATATGGTATTTACGCGCAATGGAATTATATTTCTTTTAAATATAACCAAACATGGAGTTGCGCAAATGTTATAAACGTGACAGTACCTAAATGCATGTTTCACACGAAATTGATAAAAGTGTAGCCAGTAATTTTCAGTGCATGTTTATAGTAGCATTCACTGCAGCTGAATCAATCATCATTCTATGCCGTTGTCGGGACAATTGTCTGAAAATCTGCAAAATCTCGTATCCATTGATCTATGATATAAGCTGCATATTTATCTATTGATGCAAGCGGCTCGCAGCAGGATTTTACGCGCGAATGAAATCATAGGCGTGAGATGATGTTGAACAAACTTACGTCTAACTTCTTTATAACAAATATATATATATACACAGTACAAAAAATGGTATGTTCATGTTGAAATTTCTTCCAGAAACATGTGTTACGATGATTCATGCGGCAAGAAATTTTCTTTGAACTGTTTTGCTTCATGGCATGTTGCCTTACCGCGGTGTTCCGTATTTAAATGATGACGGTCAGTTGGCGCTGTCGCTTTGTGCATTTTTTATGATTTAGACCGTCTTTCAAATAGGCCTTAGAACCACCAGTAAACAGGAAGAAAGTATTTACAATTGCGTGGCATTATGGGATATATTTAGCAAATGTAGACGATTATACAACCTTGGAGATCGAATGGTATCATTGTAATGAGAATTCGATCAGTGTTCGACTGAAAGTCACACAAAAGTAATAACAAGAAAAACTATAACAAAACGTTATAGGCTGACGAATTTCAAGAAGCATATTGGTTTATGTTTTTTGTATGAAGTTGCTTTTTTCATAAAGGATATTGTCTGTGTACATGTATTTAATTCAATCCATGGGTATAGAATATTTACATGATATTAGTAATACACATTATAATGACAATCATGAGTATTTGACAAATGAATTCATGTATATAGTTCACAAGCACATGGTAATATCATACTCTACATCAACCCTAAATGTTAACGAATGTCACCATAAATCTGAGCACTATCATTCAAACAACATTGAACTTCATATAGCCACATAACAACTCATCTAGACAATGCCTTCATGCTTTACCTGTCAACTATTAATAGATTCAGTCATCACCATTAGCCAATCAAATGGTCAGGATTAGCCAAACTAGTAATAGACACTACACTATATGCTCACAAACAGCTATAATAAACTAATACTCATAAGTATAATTCGTCTAGAAAAATATAATTTTTTAAACCCACTATATCCAGGCTGTTGTCAAGCATGAAAATCCTTTAGTCGGGAGAGAACAATTCTTCTCATACGTAAAATGTGATGCCATTTTACCTTTACCTTTAACTTGGTCTCAAACAACCAACGCAAAATACAATGTACATTGCTTTGTATAATAATAATATATATATATATATATATTTTATTTTTATTAATGCTTTGTATTTTGAACATAGTATTAAACACTTGAATAAGGGCATATTTCATGCAATATACAAAAATGTATTTAGTAAATTTTAAAAAATACTATTTAAAAAAACATAATCAAAATGATTAATACGCTATAGTACTCATACAACAGACCGCAAAAATATCAGTAGCTTTAACTAGTGAACTCACCAAAACCTCCAATTGAATACACGATGAAAGGTACAATAAAGAAATGATGAGCGATTGATAAAAAATGTTTGAATGATATTTTCACTGATGGACAATAAGTTTTATTGCTTAGTGGTTTAGTAAATCATAGGACCTCCATTTCACACTTCACCATTGAAAAGTAATAAAATCGACGTTTATCTTTACTGAGATCACGAGACTGTACTTAATTTCCTATCATAAATAAACCACGATAAAACAGAAATTTGAATAACCTAACCACTTCTAGTTTTCACGAACATATCTTGTATAAATATAAGGTGTCATATTGTAAAATAAAATATATTAAAGTCCACTTGAATAATAAATTTCTCTACTAAAAGTCAACCTTTGTCCGCAGTTTATATTATAAGGGTCCGCCGTAAGTGTACAGTAGACCGATAATTAAATTCAGTATAATAAAAAATAATAACCCTCACCACCCAGGCACACTCATCCTGGGATAACATTACAAGGGTATAGCTCGCAAGAAACAATCATCAGATGACCACACGTCTACTTAGATAGTCTTACAAATTCTGATACAAAAATACTCACACAATCCATCTTTCCATTATTATCAAAACAAATCAACCAATCTAAATACAATGACGGATGTAACATACGGTAAGTTTCAGTATGCAGTAAGTTTCAGTATACACAGAAAGTTTCAGTATACAGTGAATTTCAGTATACAGTAAATTTCAGTATACACAGAAAGTTTCAGTATACAGTAAGTTTCAGTATACAGTAAGTTTCTGTATACAATAAGTTTCAGTATGTAGTAAGTTTCATTATACATTAAGTTTCAGTATGTAGTAAGTTTCAGTATACAGTAAGTTTCGGTATACAGTAAGTTTCAGTATACAGTAAGTTTCAGTATACGATAAGTTTAAATATACAGTAAGTTTCAGAATGCAGTTAGAAGTACCGAGACGAACATGCACCATGCATCGAGCAAGCAATGCAAGCTTGGTGTATCGTTAATGTCAGAAATATATACACCTCCAGTTTTCCCAGTTTGACAGAATGTGCATTTTGTGTCATTACGGACCGATAAGACACATCATAGAACTCTGTACCGATCTGATCAACTACATTGATGGGTATTCATTAAAATTCTCCGCTGCTGAATCAGGACACGCTCGTTACCCATCAGAGGTCTAATAAAAAAGTTGCAAGCATGCAATTTTACCAAATAATAAGGTTCGTTAAAGTCGAAAGTCAAGGGATAGATACAAATTTCCAGTAGATTCAACCATGTATTTAGATTTGAACAAATCACCGTTAATTTATACGTTCCATCTAAAAAATTTGAAGTTAATCTTAAAGAATGTAAATTAGTCGGTGTCACTCGTCACAACTGGGACAATTCCTTTTCTGAGATCAACCATTAGTTCATCCTAGCGGATATCGTTGAGGAAACAGATGATGGCAATCAAAAGGAGTTTGCATCGAAATATCGGAAAGATAGTTTCAAGAATTTCTTAACTATAGTACATTTGTATCCTGAAAGTTGTTGAACAAGCGAACAGTTGTCGCTGATGAATATACGACCAGTTAAATCAATCTTCTATTAAATAATCAAATTTTAGATTTAATACATCAGGATCCTGACATCCATTTTTTCTCAAAATGATGCCGACAGATTTTGAAAATATTTAAACTTTTTAAAGGTTTCTATGATAAAAAATGATCTACCGTGAGATTTTCTTTTTAAATAATGACATTCCTTTGAGTTATCTCCCCTTTAGAAGTTACATTAAAGACTATGAGAGTAACCCATTTTTCAAAGATTCAGGAAAAAAAGAACATCAATTTCAACGAAAACACATGTTAAAAAGATGCAATAGATCAGTATCAATCTAATTTGACAACGAAAAATATAGGTCACCACACAATATCATTTTTTTTCTATTTTTGAACAAGGGCAACAACTCTTACAAAAAAATCAAATTATGTCGTAAAATAAATTAAGATATCCGAAGTAAGTATAAACAAACAATAACAACTGGGTAATACTATTTTTGTAATAGTAACATGTTTGTGTATCATGGATCCAATTCACCAGAAAAGTGCAGTGTTAGGGGCCTACTACATGTATATACATTTGTACTTGCATTACCTGGTGTCGTTCAATGGACCAATCCAATATTTATCATACACTCTATAATATCTTGTTAAAACTATTTTGTTCAGATATGTTAAAGACCGTGTTCACATCATATTGATGTCAACATAATGTCTTTTACACCTATTTATAATCAGTTAGTTAATAAGTAAGCAATGCAAAAAAAAATGCAGAGATCCATTCAAATTGATACGCGCGGATTCATAATTGAAATTCACGGTCTAGTCTTTGATGCAATTCAAAAATATTTTGCCGTATATAAATTATGGGTATGTGTCTGTTGATCATACACTGACTTAATTAAATTATCTGAACAAAGACATTACTTCAATATTAAAAAATACGTGATATTATTAATAATAATGGAATTTATCCATAATGACATAGACGTTATAATCAGAGCTAGAAAATATTACTTATGCACACATATTAACATGACTGTAAATTGTGTTATACAATGTAGTAATATAATGTAACTTGAATGTTTATTATGATTGCATTATGTTAATCCACGAAAAAGTTAAAAGAGACGTGAAAAAAATATATCTATCATAATTGTGCATCTAATTAAAAGATCTTGGAATAACATGTACTCAAATCACATTGTGTTACTCAATAGGTTGAACATAACAGAAGAAAGATTAAACATTTAGGCCATCCTTTGAAAATGTTACTTTGGGGTAACCCTACCCTGAGAATTTTCAGTGGGTAGGAAAGATTTTTTACATAATTTTTTTTTTTTGCATTGAAACCAAAATACCTGTCAAAATACCTTTTATGTTTTGAAAAAATATCCAAGAGATAAAACAAAGTTTGGTAATGCCGTTTTATAACTTAATATTGTCCTGTATATGTACATTTATTCATCCTATGATTATTGTGATTTTATTGTGTACATTACCCGAATACTGTTTGTACAATGTATATAATTGTTTATATCAATGTGTCCTTGTTACATAAGATTTAATAAACGTATGTTCTGTTCTATTTATTTTTGATGTGTATGTAGCGTCCCATATTAAACATACATGAGTTTGTATGTACGTTTTTTATACATTAAAGCAAGCTTAGTCTCAAATGATATTTGATATCATTCTATGTGCCAAACAGCAAATAATCAAAGCGTTACTTCATTTTCCAAGATCTATTTTATATTTGGTTGTGTTAGAACATTCAAAGTCAAAAATCAACTACATGCATTTCTTTTCCTCATTAAAATTCCTTTACTTGACATACTTTATTTACATCAACATATACAATTGAATCATTTGTAATATATTGGCCTTGGAATTTATTTTTAAGTTGAAAAGTGAAACTACCAAATTATCAAAATAAGGCCATCGTTAATAGATATTTTGTTTGGGGTTACGCTACCTATTCACCCAAAACGGCCCTTCCCAGTTCTTTTTTTTTTTGGTCACTCATGTATTCTTTTAGATATATAAATAACATTTTGACAGGTTTGTTGGATTCAGTGTAAAGTAAAAAATAAATTGTAAAAAAAAAATATTTCCTACCTAAAAAATCCCACCCACTGAACATTCTCTGGGTATGGTGACCCCCCCCCCCCCGAAAAAAACAATTTTTTTTCAAGGATGGCCTAATTGACAAATTGGATGATTATTTAAGTTATTCCTGGTTCGTTTTGATATTAAAAATATATGCATCCAATAATTCATTCTGATCAGATGTTATGTATGTATATATCACATTGTTATAATGTACCATGGTTATTTCATTATTGGAAGTAAATACTGCATACACTTGATCGAAATGATTAGAAGATTTCTCAGTGTTACAGTCGATTATTTCCGACCCCGCATTTGATTAAAACGTATAACACGAAGAATTATTAAAATTACCAAGGAATATTATTAAAAATTTTTTTTTATTTAATTTGAATATTTATTTGTTATCTACGGTCCGTGAAGAGGGTACGCATTGTTAAATCATTTTTTGCTCTATCGTTTTCGTATGTCTTGGGAAAAAATGGTGTACATTAAAATGATTATATATCAAAACCCCGAATCAATTGTAAATAAGTATCGGTATTTATGAACCATGAGAAGTGATTTTTTGTATCCATTGTTCGCTTAATACTTGTATGATTACATCGAGTTTTATACGATTTAATTTAATTAAATATCTCTATATAACCACTGAAGAAAAAATGAAAGACAGTATCAGGTATCAATTGTAACTTTATAAAAAAATAGTGCGACTCTATTGAATACATGAATTAATATTACGCTTCTGTTATGTCAAAACTGAAACACCCATGTCATGAATCAAATAGCGAGTTTACTGAGGTTGTCTCGAGACGTTGAAGACAAGTATACCTGAGAGTTTTTTAACATGTTCACATTCTTTGTTCATTGATCTTTGAATTTATGTTGTTTTCACTACAAATGCATTGTGTGCTACACTAAAGCAACTTTGAAATATTTCCGACGGTGTCAAGATAAAATCATATTTTATGCGAACATATGAAAAATAGATGTAAACGGACATTTTTTCATAATCTTTGTTTGGCGAGTGAGAATGGCGCTCTTAAATAAAATAAAATAATAATTAGCATAATTTAAGATTACTGATAAATTTTATTCAAAGTGTCAGATTTTATTTGCTATATATATCTAGTACGAAAACTGCATATTTATGAGAATAATTCATATTCAAATTATGTGATTTGTGATATCTTAACACATAGTTGAGATTTCTTTAGTATTCATGCAAACTGCACTCAGTCTAATCGAGTATATAATCACAGAATATTTTTACAAACGCTGTTTACATGAAAACTCCCAGGTTTTTATAACAACATAATTATTTCTTTTTTATGTATATATGTATCTGGGCCTATATGATCACAAAAACACCTTTACTACGGGTTTATCAACAATCTTACATTCATTCATTGATAAGATACAGTCAGCTAACAATATGCGTCAATATGGTTCAGCACTATCATAGTCACAGGTGTCACTCAAATTGTGCAGTTTAGCCGACTATCTAAACCCCTAAAACAACGCCACTAATCCACGTATGACAGGCTTAACGATTCAGCTATAATACAGTTCGTACATATATCATCCTACTATCTTCCTAATCAATGTAATCGCGTAGAACTTGTAATAGCTGATCAAGTATCTAATCGTGCTCATTTCATCACGTGCACGGCGAAACAATAATATCACTAATTCACAGGTGTTTCCGTGCCGTGGTTCCATTTTATAAAATATTTGTAAAAAACATGCTACCGCCTCTTAGAAGACGTGCCAAAGTTCGCGTTGTTTGTTTTACAATACTGAACTCATAATGATCTCTAAGCTATGTATATTTTCATTATATCCGCCGTAACAAAGCTGTTTGTTATAACAGGGAGGGAGGATAGGTCATTCACTATTTGTTTAGTAAAAATGTGAGTTTTTGTTCGTTTGTTTCAGAGAATGAAAATAGAAAGACAGACAAGCTACTTGATAAATCCATTCGATGGAATGGAGAATAGAAATATAAGTTTAGTACTATAGTTGTGTACAATATTTTAGCATGAACAACTAGGGTGCATGTTTCGATGTTAGAACAATAATTTAATGATAATTCAAGACCACCCTTAAAATATTTTGTCCAGGGTACGCTACCTACTCAATAAAAACGGCCCAACCCATTTTTTTGGGACCCTTGGGTATTTTTTTCAATATATTCATAGCATTTTGAAAGGTATTTTGGATAAATTGTAAAAAAATATTTTCGTACCTACATACTCACTGAACAGTGTATAGTTACAACAAACAGACATTTTTAAGGATAGCCTATGCTTGAAAATCGGCCAGTGTTTAAAATATATCGTTTAAATAGGCACCGAGAAAATGCATACATTTTAATTCGTGTTATCGTACATTTGAATAACCAACTAGAAAAAGAATACTGCCGGTAGTCTGACGATTGTAGCAATCAAGACAAACATGCCGATGAATTCAAAATTAACAGTCAGTTAATGGATAAGACACACTGGGAACTTACATCAATGACAAGATCAATTGTAGAAGAAATTGCACAAATTTGAATTATATTTTACACACATTAAGTCCAGGTTCGTTTTTGCTTTACGCAAACATGCGTAAATACATACAATTTCTATATAATATGCTTTGTGTATAAATATAATGTACGCTATAAAATTACTACCTTAACGCCTTACATGGATACGTATTGACACATGCATTGAAACCATGTGCAAAACAATTGCATTATCGTTGACATTTTATATAAATCATATTTCCCAGACAATATTTAAAATATTTACGATTATAAGTTCAGGCGTTCGCGCTGGTAGTTACAAAAAGCCTGCCCCCTAAATATATAACCAAAACGTTATAATTAATTTCATTCCCGAGTAAATGACAGGCATTGCTCAGCATGCGTAAATCTATGAAAATTCCTTTCTTAGTAAGTGCCTTAAACATGTCATAAGATTAGAGTTTATAGTGGATAGAAATGTAAACTCAATATGTCAGAAGTTGATTAAAAGTAAGAAAATGTAATAATTTGTATAATATACTCCAAGAATGATACTCTTTGAATATTAAATTCTTGTTTGCGGTCATTACATTTTTCTGTCTGGGACGAATCGGTGTTTTACATTATATTTTGTCAAACTATTCTCTGCACATCACCGAGTGAAATGACATATTGAATTATCGCCCGAATTAAAATGTTAATATAACACCCATACTCCGTCATAACACGACTACATCTTCGTAACAATTTTAATTATGGAATGCGAGTTTCTCCTTCCAAATAGTTGCTTTTGTAAGTTATCTTATGTGACAGTTTTAAAATTCAGATTTGAAACTATTTATCCCATCCGTCGGTATTCTGTTTCAATATACTTGCGTGCGCTTATAAAATACACGTATACAATTTTGCAAAAATGTGTGTGTTTTGATATGATGGACGAATGTGTCTTTAACATATACTTTCTCTCGTTTCGTAGTTAAATACTTCTGTATTGAGAATTACATATTAAAAAGTGGCAGGCAACGTACGTTTTTACATATCATTCTCCTAAGTGTAATTTTGCGATTCATGGAAAAAAAATCAAATTTAGTATACAAAACATGTAGGACTTCAATGAATAAGATATTATGTTTATCAACATGACACCGTCATTACATATGTATCAAAATAGAAAAGTGAACATAAATATGCGACAAGTCACTTACCGACACATGCATTTGGCTGTCTGGCTGTAGCTCGTGCCCAGGGACGGTCGTAATGAAAAAGTTTACATTTTTCACAGTCTCGACCTGCTGTATTGTGTTTACAATCACAAACTAAGTTGCCATCACGATTGGTGATACATTTCGAAGCATGACCATTACATTTGCAACGTCCACCTACGGCAAAGTCGGACAACGCATAATAATAACTTTCCCGTGCTAGCTCGACTTCATTACGTTCATCGCCGTAAGTGTTGAGCTTGTTGAAGACAATCATAATATCAGTAGCCGTGATCCAGTCTTGTAGCACAGGACTGTTATCAAAATCATAAGCGGATGGTCTCCCTTCCAGTGTACTGAAGGCTACTCGAGCACCACTTAGGGGATCGATGCTGCTGTAAGATTCGGTACACAAGGCCTCTTGCTCGTTGGTTTTGGACACAATAGCTCTTGGTGATTTTTTGTACATTTTCTTACAATTACTTGAATAGTACTGAATAGGAATCCACGATTTTCCATAATCCATACTTTTATATATTGCCATGGAATCTGGTTTAGCGGAACAGAACTGTAAACTCACATACGTCAATTCGAACTTTTTACCTAGAGACAACTTTAAGGTGACGTTGTGTGGGAATTGAACAAATGGTTCGCTCATCCAACATGTCAGGTTGTTAGGATTATTCAAGTCTGTCAGAAACGAGGGTGGGTGTCGTAGTTTGGCGTTGTTATCATCGCAAATAAAACAGCTACGAATAATAGTTCCGTCGTCGTCGGAGCTAGAGGAACAATATCGGCTCGGAGGTACACCACATGTACTAGACGCTTCAACCTCTTGTCCGAAAGCAGCGTTTATGAAATCTGGAATACATCTTTTTGGTTCGTCCGCTCCATCGTAACACGGATCTTCTGGAATCTGATTTTCAGCAAACAGTTGTATGAAAGATGCGTTACAAGACACAGATACGATCATAAATAAAACTCCAAACGCAAGACAGGTATCGAATCTGATCATTTTCGCCATTGTAGTTTTCACAATGGATACACACTCACTCACACACGTATATATCAACACACAAAATCTTCTTATTTACACTGGTTTACCTCCTATAACTAAATATCCGTCCGCAGAAATATAAATTTTCCCAAAGCACATATAAATTCTTCAAATTGTGTATTATGACGGCAGTAATTACTTTATGTTCACCTTGTGGTACCCAATCCGGCACATATACGCTTCTATATCTCTCTAGACGTTGATTATATCAGCCATCTGTTCTGAGAGCTGTAATATTCAATCATTGTATGACTCTTTCATCTTGTGTATACGTATTTCCAAGTCACATTTTAATTAATAATTCTTAGCTTTTAAGTAGTAATAATAGCAAGCAATGAAAACTTTTACAATTTTCCGCACACAGATTACTATAAATAAGACGGATGATACAAATTTAAGACTCCGACAAACTAAGCGATTATCTTTTTTTCCCTATTGAATCGTTCTTAATTAAAATTACAGTCAATATCCAATAAAGAATTGATTTAAATCCAATTAATTTATTCGTAATCTCTTTACATTTGTAATCTAGCTTTAATTGATATAAGTTTCCGATTTGGACCGTGTGATGAGAAACCGAAGCTCAATTTGCAATAAAGTTAGTGACACACGTATCTTCTTTTCTGACGAAAAATAACGCAGAGTCCAATATCCACCAATCAGAGCCCTCGACACAAAAACGAGTTGAAAACTCAATTTTCTCTCAATACCGTTCCGTTTGATATCAATTGTACACTGGACAAACAATTTGTTTGGCTGATTGTAAGCGCAATTTAAATAAGGTGCGAAATGTAACAATCAACATAAAGTAAAGATTAAAATTAGTCTAAGCTGATACAATCCAATACGTACACATACAAATAATGATATCTATCATAACTGACTCAAGTCGCTTTCTCAAATGTTTGACTGGCACCGAATTGTTTTGTCAAAAGATAGAAACGCGCTTGAAAATCCATCAAAACTCGTCTGACTTACTAAATGAATTACCCTGTTTACAATTTACCACGCTCCGCCTTCACGACTGTCAATCATTTCTGATGCTTGAGCAAAATGCCAAAATTTGTTTACATTTTATATTTTCTAAATTAGATTAACGTAAAACTATCAGATGTAAGACACATTGTAAACCGCGAAAGGTTTTTAACACGAATAAATGCGTCGCATCGTTTCACGGAATACGACAAAAGGATCCATCTAGCCGAATGTTATCCGCGATAAAATCTGAGCTCTCTTTTGTAAGATCCCGTAACTTGTGACACTGCAAATTTAAATCAAGAGTCACGGCAGTTGAACTGAATTAAAATTGTTTAAAAGTAACTAACAGTAGCTAGCTTGTACAGTTGTACATAAGTCAGTGAGAAACAGGTCCCACTTCTGTTCATTTAATAGGATGAAACGTGTTTATCTCGCAACCCCTTCATTTGCATAAGGTATATGAATCGATAGAACGAAACGTGCTGTTGACTCGGTGTTTCAAAATTTCACACATACTTGCTAGTCCTCAGTGAGCAATGAAGATTATTCTTATGTTGACCAACCATGCGTCGACACCTGTCCTCGACAGTAAATGTTAATTTCATACAATCTACGCCAAAGTTCTCCAATTTCAACTATTTAAATCTACGATATTCAGAAAGGACCTTTTTGTAAACTATATACCTGAATTGCACATAATTAGTGACTAATGGTGAAATTATATCGTCCCTGCATATTTATCCGATGTTAAGGGTACAGTTTAATTCTGGGATAATTTGTTCCTGGAGTGAAATTTACATTTTATACTTAGATGTACGTCTACAAAATGCCCGCAAAAATGTAATTAGATAGAAGACATTGTGCAAAAAAATCGGATGTTTAATATAATGTAAATATTACAAGTAAACTAGCTCACTATTTATAAACGAGGCAGTTTGTTATAATAACGGCCACACACATGCATGCGGACTTTACCATGATTTCTGCTGTATTTTGCAGGTAGGATCAGCTGAAATCTAAAACAAACGAATTTTTTTTTATTATAAACACGTTTTTTCATGAAAATGTTAATGGACAGGCACATACATGTTTATAAATACGAAGTAGAACATTACATATTAACCACACAAAAAGCGTTTGGACATTTCCAACAGTTTTAAATGGATTAAAATTATGCACCTTGTATCATTGATTTTAATTATTATTTTACTGTACAACTGTCGTCATAATGTAAGTTTTATTTAAATCTACAAGTATATTACATACCTAAATAAATATATCTTTGTCGCATTTTTTTTTAATGTTCGGGTGCATAAGTGACTGCGTTTTTGTTTTATAAATGTGTATCGTATCTCTGTTTACGCAGTTTTGTCTATGGTACCTATCTTTGTACACTGAAAGAACAGTATAAGAGTTATTTATTGTATTTTTAGCACTGCGTCGAGACTTTTAGTTGACTTTCCGGTCGCCCCGTACCATATAAATATGTTTTGTATCAACAAATAATTCTGTATTAGTGTTGACAACACGACAACCATGGTGATAGAATATTGCTAATATTGTACTGTTGTGTTATTTGCAACATTAAACAAACACTTGTCTAGACAGGATATTTATACGTACGCACCGGCTTAGCCGGATTGTATATACGCGAGACAAACAACTAACGCATACAAACCATTGAATCTATCATTACATTGTTTTTACCTTTTTTAAGGCAATATTTGTCTAACTGTTGGCTTTATGTTTAATAAGTAATCAGCAAGCTATTATTGTACGAAAACAATTGTTTTTTTATCTTTCCTACCGACACTTTAATTACAAATTTATGAAAACTTATGCCGCGTAAATTAGTTGCATTTAATATAATCTATGTTGTTAATTAAGTTGCACCAGAACTCTGTTTGGCAGCAGTTCCATCCTTCGGATATTAATTTGAGATGCAATATTGGAAACTAATGTGTTTTTTTTATAAATATTGTACGTGTTTATAGTTTTTATACTGTAACAGCAGAAATGATTTTTAACAAAAATTGTACAATAGATACAGATTACTGTATCCGTTTGTTTTGTTAGCCATCGGTGAGAAGTTTTGAATAACATGATTAAATTTTACACAGTTGTTGCATTAAAAGTTTCACTTAATGAGCTTACTATGTATGAAGCTTTCAGTAACTTACGCCGCCTAGTGGTCAGCTTAAGATGTTTGCATATTGTTGTAAAATACGGTAGTATTATTAGACACAGTAAACCTTTCCCCTGACACCTTTAAGTATTTTCAAGGGCCCTTAAAAGGTTATTCGGGTATAGAAAGAGAGTACTTCTATCGATAAACCTGCCTATTTAAATTGTAACACACTGCAAGGGATTCTTTTTAGTGGATGACTAACATTTTACTATAAGACGGCTTATAACCACGTGTACCAAGTTGGTATCGAATGAAAGAACTGGATTTATATAACAATGTCTAAATACAAAACACTTGAACAAATCGTACAATTATTCAATTTTCACCGTCAATTCGGACCACCTCTTCAGTTTTTGTCGAAGCTTATAGCTAACAATTAAGACCGAGGTATTCCAAAATGACATAATATCGTTGAATTAATTCTAAAATTTCGGTACAAAATTCCACGTCAACTGAGAATGTCTTCGTACATTCGAAGAGAAACATAACCCAGCAGCTGCTAATGTGTGTAATACACACGAGACGTGATCATGGCCAAAAAACATGCTCATACAAAATATATAATAAATATTGAAACATCAAATTTTTTTAACCCCCCCCCCCCATAACTTCAAAGTCACGTCAAATACACATACTACATAACTAATCTAATATCATGTTAAATTCACCGTTTCACTGCGCTGTGGGGTCGGATAATACCATACAACTGCCAGATGTACTTAAGGTGTGAAACACTTTTCACCATTCAAAGTCTATTGGAAGTTACTCACCATTGCTTAATTAAATTTATTCGCTGTATTTAATATTAGTTCGAGGTGTTGGGTAAAATCTTTAATCTCCGTGTTTATTCATAGTCCTCAGGTGGGCTGCAGGAATTCGGGTTATTCAATTTTGGTTTTGTTCTGTACATTAGAACTGATTTCAATAGAATTGGATTTGTTTCCCAACAACCCAATATCCTTCAGTGAATTCTATTACGTACGTTATTGTACACTTAAAACGTCGCGTATACTCGGCAACAATTCTCAAAATGACTATATATCAATTCAGATGATTTCTGCATTGAAAGCTAACGTAAATATGATCTTTTATTTATTATTATTTATTTTCACTCCATCTATACACGTTTTATATAAAGAAAAAGCAATTAAGCTATTTAGACATATTACAGCGGTGTGAAATATCCACATTAAGAAGTTCAATGGCCATTATAGATATTTTGTTTTGGCATTCACTTACCAAATTTGTTGTTCCCATAATTACATCAGGGTTGATAATATGATACTAGCTACTTTAAAGTAATATATGTCGAATAAATAAACAATTTCAAGTTACTATTGAACAAAACGAAGAAGTAAACAGAGTTTTATTTAACCGTAACACAATGTTCTTTCTGTCGTAAAAAGTCCATTTCTGACATGATAAAACCACACCAATTTAACCTGGGAAGTGCAAAATTAATTGTACGAGAAGTTCGAGTTACCCGCTCCTTAGAAACTGCATTCCTCAATTTTACGCATCTATCTTAATGAGTAATGATGTTCACTCAAAATTCGTCACACAGAGCCTATAAAAAAGTATTGTCTTGTAATTAAATAAACTGGTTCCCGCTCCATGTTGTATTGCATCAAAGGGCTTTGTACAAATAAGTCAACGGGAACCATGGTCAGTTTAGTGCTCAACTGTCGTAAAGTCTCTTAGAACCGTACCGAACCGTATACATACAGCTAAAATCAATACTTCACGTTCGTCAGGGTTTGTTAATTTGTTAAAAACTCGTCTTTGTCGGCGTTCAATGTTGGGAATTAAGCTTTTCCGGATACACG
This sequence comes from Lutraria lutraria, assembly GCA_964023205.1. NCBI lineage: Eukaryota > Metazoa > Mollusca > Bivalvia > Venerida > Mactridae > Lutraria > Lutraria lutraria. The sequence goes on from OZ026836.1 coordinate 29,659,481, forward strand.
TCTGGTAAATTCTGAAAATAATCCTAGTACTTACGACCGGAAACAACGCAAACTACTATTCTGCAAATGTTATTTATTATACCTGACAAGCCACAGACGTAGGTGTCACAGTTCCTTCCTGGATTAAAACGACATGATTAACAACGTTTTAACATTACTTATCGATAGAACATGAACTCGAGTAACTAAATAATAGTCAAGATCATACTTTTAGTTGTCTACATATCTATAAAAATCATTTTGTACTTAGCGTCATGCTGATGTGAATAAAAAATGATGAAAAAACATAATAGTTTAGTCTTCGGCACTTGAAGTGTTGACATAGATGGGAAAACGAATATGTAACAAATGATTGCATGCTTAAAATCCTCCCGCTTCGGTTACAGCATTAATTCAGTCATAAAATTAAGTACAGGGTAAAACGATTACAGTGAGATTTCGCTAGTGTTTAGTATCAAGAAACACAAGAATTATCATTAAGTGTCATGTAAGAATAAAGAAGCAACAGAAGTAAATCAATCGGACTCCACATTGTTATTTTACTTTTTGTTCTGCACATATTTTATTTTAGCATAGATTATTATCCTTCTCACTGGGTTTATTCACTTCACATTAATGTGCACAGAGGGATCAAATTTTGATATAAAACTTCATGTTTATGCGATCTTTTGTGTTCTAATTATGGCTCTTACTCCGAACTACTGGTGTGCGTCTTTGTTCAACCATTTTCTCTTGTAGCATATTTTACGACGCACGTCTCCAATGTCACCGTTTTGAATACTGGATATCATGAGGAGATGAGAATAGGTCGGGGGTGAAACATGGTGCTGACAATAAAAACGTCTGCACATGCGACAATTAATGCCATTTGGTTACATTTGACATATCCGAATAATAACACTCAGTAAATGCTAAAGCCCGGTAACCACAAATCACGCCGTTTTTAATCCGCCAATCCGATTTTGATATGTATCATTTAGTGTTCCCTCGAGGTACAAATTGAGATAAAAACAGGGTCACTCGTATAATCATTATGAGGATAATTGTCGGCATTCATTTATACCGATTAACTTCAGTTTGGATGAAATTTTGGGATATTTTGTTTCTAAAATTCTCCCATAATTACAACATGTGATATCGTTTGATGGTTCGAGAACGGCATTGAAAAACGTCAGTAGAACGAACACGATACAGTGATATACCTACTGTTATATATTTGAGTAGTGTGGTGTTACATAGTGCGCTAGTTCACTGTAAGGCAATCATCGTCCACAGAGGAAACTGGAACATCGAAATATTCTGTGTACATATTTATATCATCTCATTTACAACGAAATTACCTTAAACACGAATTTAAAAAAAGTTTCTTAAACGAATTATACCAAAGTCATGATAAGTTTAGACTTAGAACAGAGAAGGACCAGCAGTCTGGGACTACACACCCACAAGAGTTAGATTAGTCCGATGACACATCATGCCGTGCTACCAACAGAAAGTGATTGGAACTGACTGCTTTTAAATTCTATTTTAGTGGATTTTTATTTAATTAAGTACGCATTTGCCGTGTTGTGGTAAAAGTTGCCATGTGCTATTTATTATCTATTATTTTATAGATACAAGCATGTACATTCGCGTTTTACCATAGTACTGGTACATGTAGTTAAACACAAATGCTTTCGTATCCGTCTTCGTCCGCTTACTCATTTCTTTGAAAAAAAGTGGGAGAATTCTTAAATAAACTAGCTTACAGCAACCTCAGGAATAAATCTGATAATTTACGAGACATAAATTCAACGAGCAGTAACAGTTTTATGGAACAAACTGAATAAAAAAGCGAAAAAACAGCATTTACCAATTAAGTGATTTTCAGCAGTCCATTTGTTTTTATCACATTAACCGTAGACTTGAAATCAATCAATCAATCAATCAAGCAAGCAAGCAAGGAAGCAAGCAAGCAAGCAAGCAAGCAATCAAGCAATCAAGCAATCAATCAAGCAAGCAAAATAAACAGCTCTTATTATATTAACTACAATAGTTATGATTTAAACGAAATATGATTGCGCACATTCACCGATATTCAAGTTAGTTAACGTGTATTTTTTTTAAAAAATCATGTTTGGCAAATATTATAGCGTGAAATTCATTATCATCAACAAATCGTGCCGTTATGTTGCAATATTTTCATGGGAATTATTATTCGTGTCCAGCAACATTTTTTTTATAGTTTCAGTCATACCTGGAGGCCAATCATTGTAATTTCTGAAGCCAACATATCTAGCGGTCACGGGTCCGATATTCTTGTTTCTAAAGAGAAACAAACGTGTTACTTAGCAACGCTTCATATACAGCTGCTGCCTCTTGTTTTTATTGACCTTTTGATTTACATTCATTGTTGTGAAGCCGTCAATTGTTTGTGTGGTGACAGGTCAGTACTTACTGGCACACAGGAGTACTGGGTATGTCAATACATTATAGAACATGTATATAAATGAAATACTGTTGACTAAGCTACCTACAGCAAAGCTATACAAACAAACAAGCACACCTTTGGTATCTATATCTCTATAGTTTTCTATTTCGCTTGATAACCCAGACTAGTTCATATGAACTCAGTGTCACAAAGAAGGGAAAGTTTCATAAATTGTTTTGACAATGGAATCTCGCCAATGTCAAAGCCCACGGCTTTACCGGATACATCTTCTCTCATATAAACAATGCTGAACTACAAATGTTCTGGCATAACTTTTAAAACAGAAACAAAAATACGGAATACAAAGCTTTGCCAGCATATCACGTTGGATCACGACTTTCATGGATCTGCCAAAATATACAGATTATACAAATCAAGAAATTACATTATAAATGTACGCATTATCAAACTGTGTCTGGCAAATAATTATAGATTCTACAGAAAATCTGTTACATCGTCAATACTATCTGATCTTATATCACAAATTATAATTTCTTCATGGCTTTACACAATCAGTTCCTTCTGTAACGAAGAAATTACGAGATTGATAAGAAAGCTGTTCGTTTTTACAAGAAACAAAAAATAGGATTACATATAAATGTGTTTTATTTTGTATAATCATCGTGTTGAAGCCGGTGATAAGTTTAATTGCTTTTTGTATGCTAGTAACATGTCATGTAAAAGAATCATCGCTTCTTATCGCTTCTAAACTCTCAGTTTGTAATAACATTAAGATTTTAAAATTGGAAATCAAACCTGGGTGCGAAGATTTTTTCTGCCGTACCGGTGAAATATATCTATTTCACATGCATGTTATATTAAGCGCCAATCGTATCTACTCGGGCATTTCCGTAACTGAGAAATACGCCTCATATACATAAGTAAAGTTTTGGTTATTTGGTTTCCGGTCACTGCTTTTTCAACACTAGGTACTCGTTTTCTCAGAATTTCAGACTTTAAAACGTGTTTATCATTCGCGATTGATAGAATGGGCATTTAATTCCGGTTGAAAGAGAAACACGTTGTTTCCATCGTTGGATTCCCATGGTCAGTCGTTGGCATGGTGGAACGGTGCCCGTGAACAACAACACAAAATGGCGGTCTGCCTATTATGTCCGAGGCACTTTCTTTAGACAAACGCTGAGGAGTTCCGATTGTACACAGATTTTAATTCTGATTGACAAGTTGAAGCATGCATGTAATATTTACCATGTGGAAACATTGGATGAAATCTGCTTCCGAAATAAAATATTGAAAATAATTAACGATCGACTAATTCTATAAATTTCGAATGAACAAACATTTTTGTCAGCCTGATTGACAGATGGGTATAGTTTTCATTTTATCTTTATATAAGTATTATGACTCTTAAGAGTGTTAACAATTATAATGCCCATTTCTTCTAAAAATGCCAATATCATTTTTAATAAAATTTAATATGATACTTATTTTTACACATTTTAATCAACTCGCTGTTTGTTTATAATTATCAACTTTATCTTAATAATCATATATAATTAAGAAAGCATGATATTTAAATAATAGCCATATGTTTCACAGCACACTACTCACTCCCCCTATCAAACACGTACAGCCATCAACTGCACGTGCAATCCTATCAACTCCTCTTACAACATTTATTTTTACACTGTCAGTAATTTAAAACTAGATTTTTTATCATGACACGATAAAAAAGTGCCTGTTTATATATATATATATATATATATATACATACACTACATACGACTTAAGATGTAGATTTCATTTATTGCTACGTCATTGCGAAAGTGAGATTTTTTTCTAGAATGTATAGCATTCATGTTCCTACTGTTTATTGCATTCAAATAAATAGAGAGTTATGATTTATATCGTAATTCAGATGGACACCACAGCAAGACATTAACTAAGAAGGAACCCGTAATAGGGCGCTCATCGATTTGAGAGAAATCGATGTATAACCGCAACCGGGGCCGAATGGTTAGGGTGTCCGCCTTCGGAGCGGGAGATCGAAGGTACGAACCCCAGTTGATACTTGGTTGGAACTGATGCGTTCGGTTTATGAGCCGACAGCTAGTTAAATAATGGTTACAGTAGGCCCATCTCAACCAGGCGCCCGGCAAAAAGAGAAGGGATTCGGGAGGTACTGTGCAAACATAAAATGGGTGTCACATAAGCCAACTTGGCTGGCCATTTCAATAGGGGTGACACTAAAGTAAACAAATCATTTACCTTTTTCAGTATATTGCATTATTTGCTGATCGATTTTGGTAACACATTGTAAAAAAATGTATAAAATCGATAGTTCGGCAGAAAAGCATGGTAGAAACTTAACATTTTGGAGTGAAAAATACGTTGTTTAGGGGCTACATACATAGACTGTCTTGGTACAAGAACATTCTATTACCTGTTTCTTTCTTCTTAAGTACAGTCAAACCTGTGTTAGCGGCCATCTCCGAATAAAGGTTACCTTGTGAACAAAGGCCATTCTTTTATATATCCTCATTGATTACTAGTATTTAGAACCAAATGACATCCGAATAAAGGCCACCTGTCAAGAAGGGCCACACTATATCTTTCTAAAAGGTGGCCTTTGTTCAGAGGTTAGACTTTACATGCAACAACATCATTATAGTTATTTTATGCATTAAATGAATCGACATACCACCGCTTATCTGACTGAATTCATCACACTTTGATGTTAACTCATTATCAATGTAGCCCCAATGTAATATTTAGCTTACATGTTACAGAATGATAAATTTCTTCCATATGTACATACATTTTTGTTTAGGATAAATCTATATACTTGTAAATGTAGAAAATCGCCATTTTAATAAATGATTATTGAGTACTAAGCAGGTACTAGTATTTGTAACTTGTCTTTCAAAGTACCATTCATCGACATTTAGCGACATAAGGTTATACAATAGTCAGTCACATGTACATGTAGTTAAATTCACCTCAATTCCAAATGAAAGCATGTTTATTTTACATCGATAGTAGAGCAAGTTCTTACAACTTATAATGACTTCTCTCGATGACTGCTTCCTGGATTCTGACCAGTACTCGCGCTGAAAGAAGGGATTGTGAAGGTTCCGGTCAAATTCCGCCACTGACGGGATTCGAAACCCGCAACCTCCGGGTTAGGAGTCTGACGCTCTACCCTTACACCTCCTCCGTGAAATTTTTAAAAGCATTAGTACTGTTAATTAAAAGTATTCGAGTTACAAGTGCCAAAGCCAGGCCAATAGTGTGGTTGAATATCCTTGGTATGCAAAGAGCCCGATTAGACTGAAGAGCAAGTACATAAATTACAAATTATCACCTTGCAGTGCAGCCAGACTCGCGGAAAAAGAATTATACGATGTTCTTGCATTATTTAGTACGCGTCAGTGTTAATGTAATTCTTGATTCTTTGATTAAATACAGACAACTTTATGTACGCAATGTAACTGACAAGACAATTCCTTCAACAGAACAATAAAATCACAATACGGAAGGTCTACAGTAGATATATAAGACAGTTTACAGTGATTCGTATAGACATTTAGTAAGTATCCCCAGACTCCAGACACTTACCTATGTCAACTGTATAACTTAACTAATGGTTATAGCACGATATTCCACAAGCTTAGATGTGTATATTGATCGCCATTCCTTCCTGATCTAGAATACTTACATACAATTAAGACAAAATTCATCTTTGTAAGACATCCTTTTTTCTGACAAATTAAGCGTGTTTTAATACTTCCGCATGCACGTATTAATGATGTTTTACCTTTCGAAGGAAAGTTCAATCACGGGACCTTGAAATTGTATCCATATAACACCAATAGGGCCTCAAAAACAACGTCCGAGCCTCGTTCATAGATCGGTACATACATACGAGTCTTCTTTCACAGTATTTATATACATGTATGTACCGGTTTATGAACGATGCTCGGACTATGTTTTGGGGCCCTATTGGTGTTATATGTATCCTTGTGTTCAATCAATCATCAACGTAGAATATGTTTTCTTTTTTTCATCCATTCTCCAAAGTATGAACAATTTATTTTCAAAACTAGGTACAAATGTATATGTACTCATTTTCGAGAATCATTTTCAGAATAACAAACTTTCAAACTTTGGCATGCTTATCGTTCGCAATTGATAAAAATGTGCATCAAGCTCCCATTGGAAGAGAAACATGTACCTATTGTAGTTTCCCTCGTTGTATTCCCAGGGTCAGCCATGATGGAAAGTATCCCGTGAACAACAACAACATGGTGGCATGCAGCTGCCTATTATGTCCGTGGCACTTTTCTTTAGACAAACACCAAGGAGTTCCGAATGAGATACCATAATAGTCTAAACGTACCTACATGACTCCATACGTGTATTACGCACTTGATGAAATTATTGAAATATAAAGTACAGTGTCTACGAACCAAAACATAACACCATTATTTCGCAATGGCATTGTCACAGATAGCTGTGTCATAACTTGAAAATCAAGTACAAATTAATGATTTACTAATCGTTATTTAATCAAGCCAATTGGTATATTATAACAATCGATACTATGATATCTGTAACTTATGTGTTATGACGTATGATTGATTGCGTGTGTGCGTTAAGAAACAATTAACACAAGTTACTGTCTTAAAATGCAATGTCATTATATTCGTATCGGACGAACTTTGCGTTTATGACTCGTTTTATGTATATTTTAAGCCTGGTACATATTGTCAATTTTTTTCAATTTTATATTTATGGAAACAAGAACTGTATGAACTTGGTAACATTACGATGTAATTCCCCATTGTCTGATTATGACGAGATTGTGTACGTGGTCTATCTCTCATGTGTTCGGGGATTTGTTTATTGTGACTAAAATATTTTGGTAGGTATGTGTCATGCAGTATAAATAACATGTTTGCTACATTAATAAACAATATGTGTATGAACGCTTAAATTTCGCCAAAATTTAAACAATGATAATGGCTGGCTAATTCACCGAACTTCAGTTAACAAGTTTGATGAATTTAACCAACAGAACACAGCCGTCCACACTAAAACCACATGAAATATTGGACTGTTTAATTAATGACCCGCTAAATTTCCAATAAGCGAATACGAATTTTATGAATTATAAGATCATACCATAGTACAGAGAGATCGTCCAGAACTGTAGAATTCTTAAACCACATGCTGTGGATTGATTGATTCTACTGAACATTATTATATCATATGATGTTCATTTCTTTCATACAACCTGATAAGTCATGAATAAAGATAACTGTACAGTGACCAGGTAGCTTAACAATATTATCAATACTACTTTTATGTGTGTGTGACCGTACAATTATAGGTAAAGTTAATTAAATATTCTAATCAACTTTAATTCAGACTTTGGTAAAATAATACGACGGATACCTCATAAGGTCATTTGAAGTTCAAAAGTGTGCTAAAATGGCTACATTCTAAATTTGACTCGTCTAATACACAGACAGTTAATATTCTGTTACTAGCAATCTGCTGTGACCATATAGTTATTTGAATGATTAGGGAAACACAGTATACTGCTTTGGTAGGACAACATATATAGTGTTCTCTAAATTCACCTACCTAAGTTCGAATGGAAGAAATGTCCTACCAGAGTATAACTGAGAAAGCCTTTTCAGCAGCATACAGAAGCATCATCGGCGTCATAAGCTTTGGCCCAGCAGCAGTACCGCAACATTCAACTAAATTAATGTATTTTACAAAGACACGATGAGTTCGCACATAAGTTTGGTACTGTCAAGTTTTTTAGTAGACAGTCGACCGATCGTCATTAGAATAACCAGGGACACTAATAATATAATGTAATATAGTGTCCCTGGACTGACGTAGATAAATATGTACGATATATATGGTGCGCAGTTTCGAGAAATTTTATAAAACATGAACTTATTTGATTTATTACTCAAACGAAGAGATCGGCATTTTTATAACTAAATACCTGAACAATATCATGATGTGTGAAGAGTTGTCAGTCTCACGATACAATGAGGTGATTTAATAAAATGTGACGGACATTTCTCAATTATATGTCGGCCCTATCTCAGGAATGCAGACAATCAATTTCCACGATTGAATAACAGATGATCTCAGTAAAGTAAGCCGAATGTTTGAATGTGTTAAAAAGTAATAGAGTGTAATGACTAGCTTAAAATATTTGAAGATGAAGTCTGATAATAACTTATGATTATAAAATATGTATAACAAATATTAAGGTTTTACTTTTATTAAACTTTGAAATTAATTCATAATTATATACAACAAACCTGTGAAAAAATAACAATTTACAAATTGTATTACATAACTATATACAGGAAGTAAGGCATGCTCTCTATGTGAATCATGGACGCATTCTAATATTCGAATTAACCTAAAGAAAGTAAAGCAATGAGAGTATGGTCAACTTTGATGAGTAAAGTCGCTTATTCGTTGTTTCTATTTTTCTCCGTAGTAAAACAATATTTAATATGATTATTATTTGCGATGTTCATAACTAGACATCGAAGTGGTGCGGGGACTGTAATGTTCATCTAAAGCCTGTTCTATATATTAATAGTCATTTATTTCTCGCGCGTGCAGTGATTATACTAATAATACAAGGGAGATAATCAATTTTTTTACTGAAACAAGAAAACATCAGCGGTTATGTCCTTACATTAAAATTGTGGCTGTACAACTTTATTTGATTTCATCGAATAGTTGAAGGCAATTTAGATAATAAAGTCTATTTTATACACACAACATACCACATCAATTTTCACACCATTGTGATAGATTTCACATTTGATACCTTTAACCAAGGACTAAAAAAATTACCTTTTACCAAAGATTTAATTATGCTACTCAGGTCTTTTCTTTGACTTCACAATTAATATTTTACAAAGGCATATAAATAATGATTGTCACTTCCATGTAAAAAAAGAGGTGTTTGTGAAATACTGATACCTCATAAAGATCAACTGGTTAGTAAGACCAAAATCAAAATCAATAGGGGTCATATACATGACCACATGAGGACCTTCTAGGCATAATCATTCTCTAGTTATTGACTGGACAAGGTTTTTTACTGAAGGTCACTGTGAGTGTGACCTTTGATGTACTAACCTCAAAATCAATAGGGGTCATCTACATGTGATGACCAACCTCCCAACCAAATCTGAGGACCTTAGGCCAAATAGATAACCAGATCTTGTCCGGACAAGGTTTGGTTACTGAACGACCGAGCGACATGTGCAAAAGCAATATACCCCCTTTTCTTCGAAAGGTGGCTTAACAAAATGTAATAATAGTCATATCTAATGCCAGTCAAGCCCATTTTTGATTCACTACTATAAACATTCATATTTTCAGACTTGCGATATAACTGAGGTAATATTTAGGTGAAAACCAATTTGATACAACTATTAAAATACTAAAATTGAAATAAAACTCAATTTGGTATTAAATTGCATGATAGTGCATAATAATAAATTATTGTGAAATATGATATTCAAATATTGTGGTGTAAATTTTATGTAAGATCAAAGATAGACATCGTACTTTATTGTTCATATTGTGGTTGTAGAACGTAACATAGAAATCATTGTTCACTAAATAAGACATGGTTGAAATGAGGTATCTCTTTAAACATAATATGTTTATATCTATAAGTGATATTTACAAACACATCCCAATTAATTGAATTTTATGTACATATTGAATGTCTATCTTGTGGTTTATTCACTGATACTTGAAGGAGATCCATTTCACTTACTAATGGACGATGGTATTTTTTATGCATGAATAGTTCTTTTGACAAGTTTTTTAATGCATTGATATAGTGCAAGTTTATTAAACTGACGAAGCTGAATTATAACATTGTCACTGAATGTGTTTATTATTAGCTTTGTATCACACGTGATAGTTTCTGTTCATTTTATGGCAAGGTAATGTTCCATTTTATTTCAAGTTATAGTAAACAAAGATTCAACAAACAAAGATTATTGTATAGCTTACATAAGTTATCAAATAACATGGAAGCTAAAAATAAATGAATACTTATTTGAGAAAAAACATAAATGAACATGTACTGTAGGTGTATTCAAAGTGGAATATTGTTTATAATTACTCTGAAAACTCTTGATCAACAGTGGTACATGTATTGATAGTTCCTCTATTGACTTATCTGATGAGACATATGCCAATATAATTAACTAAATGACCTGAAGAGGTACTGAACTCTATTCCAGATCATTAGTTTATTTCTGCATTAGCTGAGCTTGACAGAGTGATATAAGCATAATTTTTGAACAACAATAAATTCATAACCCAAAATTTATTTCTCCGTTTTATTTTTGTTCAATCAGGACAAGAGTCCTGGTTTAATTAAGCACAAAAAACAGAGACAATTTTGAAAACAACTGCTAAAACCATATAACACACATATATAACAATATTGTAGCACTTTCAGCTGTGTATTTGTCTAAACTATTCGGAATCACAATCCAGCATTTAAATGTAAACAAAATCCATCAAAATAATTAATTTCCTCACATTTATTCTTTGCCAATCCACAACCTCCATACCTCAATTCCAACAGAAACAATTTAAACGTTTTCTGTGAAATGAACATTTGTCTGCATTACCTTGCCAATAAAAACAGGGAATCTCAAAGGCTGTTACTTAACATAAATATACTTCAAACATCCACAGACAAGGTGGATTTGTTTTACAGTGCAGTAATATCGAAACAAGGCTATATCAGTCTAAGCTGATTTACAATGCAAACAGTAAACATGGGGATCATATCAGGCAACATGAAAGCTTAGGCATATTGTACATCAGATAACTGGGTAGGTATAAAAAGTGATGTTAATATTATATATTCTGATAGGGTATGTAAATAATAATAATTGTTCATGTAAATCCATTGAGAAACAGACTTGATATTATTTCTCATCAACAGAATTACAGAACATCATCAGAGCATATTCAAAAGTGAATATTTTTGTCCATTACATTACAAGTGAACTCAAAGTCCACAAAATGTTGTACATGTTATGCATACAATATACAATGAAGATGACAAAACAATTATGCTCAATATCAGCACATTATTCGTTGTTTGCTGAACGCTGGCAGTCGTTAACAATAAAAATCAAGTTGAATCTTAAGAAAGCTATTTTATTTTCACTGGAATAAATCTTCAGTCTTCAAGAAATTTATGGTGGTTTTACACCAATATGTTTGTAATGTATTTCAAACTGATACAAAGAAATTATATACCAGACTCTGTACAAGGATAACTAAATGAATTACGCAAGAAATTGCTAACACTCAACTGTTCACTGCCTCAGTGAGATCTATCCGCCTATGAAGTTTTATGTTGCTACCTCTTACAGTTTTATGAGTTATGAGCTATATTAAAGTTTTTGCATAATGCAGACGCTGACACAGTGATCACAATAGCTTGACTTTTTCTTTGGAAACAGACAAGCTAAAAATAATAATGTAGGATTTTGTAGGAGTAAACGTCTAGTCTTGACTGGAAATTAAGTAAACCACATGTCCATAGATTCCTTGAATGAAGTATTCTCTATAAACACAGAAAGACATAAATCTAACAGAAAATCATCGCAGCAACCCAAATAAGAAAAGCCTTTTTAAGGAAAATTCTCACATAACCATCAAGTATACAAGTATCAGATAAACTATATTACCATTCCAAACTTAGACACTAAATACATTTACCTATCAATAATGAACAATCTGAATCAAACTATGATATTTAATACCATTTATCATGTAAACAGTGAGATCTTGTCTATCAATTGTTTTATGTCAATCCACCATTGGATATTTAAAGTAATCTTTTACTGAACAATTTAATTTTCATCAAAATAAATCAATTAGCACAAAACCTTTAGACACATTATAATGTAACAAATATAAACAACTTGAAACTGAATTGGAAATCATAAACATCAGGTCAAATGAATGGAATACATATTTGAGAAAACTATAAATGAACACGTATGTGAATACTCAGTGGAAATATTGGTTTATAATCACAGATCCAAGAAGTAAACAATTAAACAAATAAAACTGAGCAACATGTAAGCACAAAGCTTAAGTAAACCAAACAAACATGGACACAATGAAGAAAACCACGAATGCTTACGGATGATGAATGCCACAATCAAACAGAATGAAATGTATCACAATTTTATTAAATACACTAGAACAATTGCCACTTTCCCAATATAGTGTCTTTTATAGCATCCACATACTGAGCTGGTACCCAGTAGATCCAGTATCTTGATGCTTCTGTAGGACCTAACTGCAGGGCCTGGAACCAATAAAATACAAAACATTACTTACACAACTTTCTATTCATTTGAGCTGTTGATGGTTTTGCTTTCTATGACAAAGCAAAAACCTTGCCTAAAATAGCTCATTCACATTTAATAAATTGTGTGCAGGTGGTGATGAATTAGATATCTACCCTGATTAAAATGAATCATTCAACTATGCTAATACACCTGTTTGCACTCAATCTTCCTTCCTTAGCATATAAAGTGAAACATACCAAAATTTATTTGACCATAACATTTTATTCATTTATTTCTGACATAACGTTTGGCAAAATGACATTACAACGTCAAAGATGACATCATGTCATATAAACAATGTACTAATGGTGTTTAAACGCTAAAATGTAGCGAAGATTTAATTGCATGTTTATTCTTGATAAAGGCTCAGGCCGAAATATTGAACATTGAGTAAATTAAATAACATTATATAGTGTTATATTCCCTTTGGAATTAAAATAAACATTTATTTTTATTTGAAATTTCATGCCCCTTTTCAACAGTTAGAGTCAAAAGGTGGGCAGTTCATCAAACCATTGTTCCAGGCAAGAACCAGTACCAGACTCCCATCCTCTATAAGCAACTGCTTACTTTAGTACACATAAAGAGACATGGTCGGTAGCTGGGCTCGAACCCATGACTCTCTATCAGTAAGAGGTTACAGTGATGTCAGAGACCTTAACCAATCAACCATGGAGGTGGGTCTGGACCAAAACAATATCGTGTACTGAATACATAAGTCAAAAACTATTACCAGCATATGATATTCTTCGTGTCCAGATAGGGGTTCACTGACTACAGCCTTGATGGAATTCATGGGAAGTTTTTCTGTCCTTTCTGTTCAATGATAGATAAAAAAATTGCTTTTTAAATGGAAAAAAAACATCAGAAGAACAATCATGGTAAATCCTACATTTTATATCCTGGTGATGAAACAATTTACATCCAAATACAAACACAGGGTAAAAGTGGCAAAAACTGAGAATACTAAAACAGTGGCTTGGGTCAGAGGCTCCTGCAATTTAGCCTTTTTAGAGGCATAGAAAATGTTGTTAAACGTAAGATTTTTACCCAGCAATTATCTTTGTAATGGTCCGTATTTAACACTACATAATTTAGCATTAATACTAACTGATAATTACTTTTGAAATGATATAACCAATAATATTTTATACAGACTCTTAACCTGGACGTGTAGCCTAAGTATTCTCTTTAATTTACTTGAACAAGTAGGCTTTATTATGCAGTATATAATTACAAATCCTTTATTACAGAAATAGGGAAAATAAACTTGATAAAACTGGCATCAAAATTAATAAGATGATTTAACGCAGCTTTATACAGTTTATATATATAGACTACCTTTTGTTCCTAACCATAATTGATCTAATTCCAATTTGAAAGTAAGTCTGACTTTTCCACCAGCCTTGTTATACATGCCAGTGAGAGGGAAATGTGGTAACTGTTCTTTTGAATTTTTTACTCCAGGGAGAGCATCATCGGGTTTTCCGTACTTGTCTAGTACCTTTTTATGTTGCTGAAAGACACATAAAGTTGATATTTAATAATGAAACATACTTATCTGATAATGAACTGTCTTCACACTGAAAGCTACCACTGCTAATGTCAAGAATGGCTACTTTATAAAATGGCAGAAGAAAAATATTTCTTTTTTATGTTTAGAATTCATTTGTTACTACTTGCCACAAAATGAAACATATTGCTTTTTCAGCCAAGTTAATAACTTATTATGAAAGACTAGGGTAGTATGTGACACATGCAAGTGCTTACAGTTACACTACTAAGTAGTCAATTTTATCAAATTGATATACTTAACATAATTCAAACTGCAAATAAATGCAATTTTCTGAGTTTGAATGAAGAAAAATAATTTCCCTTGAATTGGTGAGAACTAGCAACCAGGTTTCAAGATGGTCAACCAAAGATGTAATGCATAAAGTTAACCATTCAGCATTAGGCTGTCTTCTGGTACAATTGATTTTAAAGAGATCTTGATAATGGATAATTATTACTGTACACAGTATGTCATTGAACTTCGTCATTTCTTCATTGATGGAAATTTAAAATTAAGACTGTATTTATATAATTATATACATGTATAATATAAAATGTAAAAATTTGTTCAAGTCAAGGAAAATAAGAATGAAAAATAATTAACATTCCATAGGAATGATATATATTTTTTAATCTCCAGTCCGTTGACTAGCCAATTAACTGCCTAAGTGCTTACACAAGATAATTATGATACATTTCGATACAAAAAAATAAGTGCTTACACCAATTACTTGAAATAAAAAATTGTCTCGCATTGCGTTTGAGTTTTATAGCTGAATAGGCAGTGAGCAGTATGATGGGACATTAATTTGACTAACACATACTACAGACGAAACAAGAGCACTAACTTTTTGTAGACTTAGAGGTTCTTTTGATGTAGCAGCTTTTTCTTCTTCCTGTAATTCCTTAGCTGATGGTGTATTTGTAACTTGTAACACATCATTCATAGTTGATCCAACCACCATTACTTTTGCACCATTAGTAACTTTAAGATCTTTCAATGTGATTTGGTCTTTCGCTAATCCTAATAAAGTAAAATGTCACAAACAGAGGAATAAAAACTAAAAGGCTCCAGGACAATTTCATGCAATCATGGCATTATAGACTTATATCATGTATCAACAATAAACATGACAGACGTGTGTATTTATTGGGACTAGGCAATGTGGCATCACAAATATTTTATTATCTAGAAATAAGTATTCTGTAAACATTGCTAATGATAACATGATAGAAAACATCTTCTTCCACTGCCTACCTTTAAACATGATTTTCTGCATTGCTGATGGCACACCTACAAAATAAAATGACAAGACGAATTTTGAAACTAATGTACACAAACATGGAAAACTTGCGTAAGAATCAATAGTTACTATCTTAAGTGCAATTGTTTTAATGCAGCAGACTGAAGTAAATCTGCCTATTAAGTACTGTGTCTAGAAAATCACAGGAGAAAGGACAAGGTGTGTATCGATGCATTACACCAGGCACGATAAAGAACCAGGAAACCCTATTCAACAAAGAATGGGGATATAAATGTCTGTTTCTCGTGTAATTTACCTCTCCTGACCTCTCTCTGGGGCAACTCTGAAATGACCATAACTGTTGATTGGGCTGTTAAACAACAGATAATGATAATTAATGTCATTTTAAGGGCCAAATGAAAGGTCTGGTATTGTAAGTAAAATGACCTTAAATTGTCATTAAAATCGCAGATTATATTGCATAAACAGTCTGTGAAATTAAGGTTTGAAATGTGGTTGCCCGAAACTGAAAATTTTACTGCTTTTCATTTGATTTGTAAATGAAAAGTTGGTTGTCTGAACCAAAATTTTGGTTGTCCGAATGAAAAATTGGTTGTCCCGGACAACAGGACAACTGCTAATTTCACAGACTGCATAAAGTAAACAATAAATCATTGACATTATATTATTACATACCTGTGAGTGTCTGCACATGCTTTTTAAGCTCCAGAATTGTTTTATCAATAGGAAAAGTTACATCATATTTCTGTTTATTATAAATCACTTTAAATGTTACAGATTCACAAGAAGCACTATCACAGTTTTCTGAAAATTTATAAAAAAAGCATTAGATCAGATTTGATTTCACATAGATATTACTAACATGTATGTACATGACAGTACTTATAGGTTCATACAAAACACAGCAATAATTTTAAAGGTAAATGATTGTATAGTATTCAAATCAGGGTTTGCATCAAGTTTTCCTGTAAGAGGCCAAATCTCGATTAAAGGAGGCTTTCCATGCTCATTTCCAACTTCGAATCGTAAATGATGTTTATTTGGGATTTCTAGTCAACCAGTTTTCATTTCTAAGCAGTCAATTTGGCCTCTGGCTGCCTCTTATTGAAAACACTGATTCAAATTAGAATTTTATTACCTGACTTTGCGGTTTCAGTAGTATCGCCTCCAGGATCAGACACTGGTTTTTCTGTTTTATCACCCTCAGTAACTTCTTTTGATACAATTTCAGCACCAGTAGATGGATCTACAGGGGTGATTTGATCACCACTAGCCTCATTTACAGCTGTACAGTCTGCCATGCCTGATGTTTCATCTAAATCAAATAACAAAAAAAGTATTTCAATAAGAAACTGTTTAGCCCCATGGTCATCATAAGCTGCACAAAAAGGTAAACTGCTAATCGTATCAGCAGTCTGCGAAATTAGCACTTGTCCAGTTGTCTGGAACAAGTAATTATTGATTTGTACAAGTACATTTTGCAGTAATTATGTATGTGTAGAGTATAAAGGAAAACTATTCATTTTGGTGATTCGGACAAGTAGATTCAAATCCTTAATTCACAGACTGTATCAGCAAAGAAACTATGTTTTTGTTTTACAAATTTGTGGTACTTGACATGCAAAAATCTTCATATCTTCCATCACTATATCAATTTTTCGGCAGTGCATTTTTTCTTTGTTCAATTTCCGTTCCAAATTTAGCTACACCAGGACCAGGTAACTGCACCAGTATAATTTGCGTTTCTGTATGTAAATAGGCAGTTCTTTGAAAGGTCGAGAGGATGGCCCTTCCGAATTTGCTCATGAAGTCGGCCAATCTGACAAATGGCTATCAGCTGTCATGATTTGAATATCACTAAAAAGTTATTTGTATCAGTGATCTATTTTCAGTAATATCGGAAAATTAATCCGAGTAAACGAGGAATTAAAGATTGTTATTTTCAGGAATACATTTTGTCTCATACGAAGTTCATTTTGTAGTTATTACAAGAATCTCTAGCCTTGATTCGCACGATGCCAAAGGCAAAGTTTCGCAATCAGCTGATATAATTTTCAAACACAATTTCAACACTTTGTTCGATTTTCTTTATTTCTGGATTTAAAATACAAACTTGATTCAATAAATTAAGAAATATTCGTTTGTTATGCATGATGAAACCTAATTTCGATATAACATATGAGCAAGCATTTTTGTTTTCTCTTCGTTCAGCACACCATGACCACACAACTTACCATTCGACGCCATTTTGAATGTTGACACGATTGGTTATTTTCCTTCCGAGTGAAGAGCTATTCGTTGTATAAGCTGGTTCCCGTTCCAGGTTGCACTGCGCCCTGACTAAAACATCGGCGCGGTGCACATTTTTAACCAAACGAGTCATATATACGCATGCTGGTGACACTACTTTGGTAGTCATAATTATTGATTACGTATATCGTGCTGCAGCTCTCTGAACACTTTCTTCCTTATATGCAAGATGTTTCTGCTACTTAAGGGTGACCAGTATGTAATAGAGCAATATTCTAATTGGGGCCTGACGTACATAAATTCGTATATTAATTTTATATATACGCTACTTCTTTGACCCATCTATTCTGGGTTTTGAAGGTTTCCCCGAATGATATTTTTAGCCTTATATAGAGGTATATATGTTGTTGATATGCTGTGTAAGATGCTTTTAGGGTCTTGTTATGCAGGATATATAATTATTTGAAAGGATTCTTTTTCAATGAAATTCTAATAACCTCATGCACATGCACATGTCCGGGTAGAACTCCATAGACATTATTTAGTCATTGGGGTGTCCAAGGTCTTTTTGCTCACTTGATTAGTAAGCAACAACGTTGAAAACCCTGCATCGTGGGCATTCAGATTCGAAAATTGTATCTTTAAGGCATAACCCATGGCTAAAACAAAGACCTATACATACATAGATAAATAACTCCTGTAAGCGCCTGTAGAAAATGCTATTTTTGCACGCAGCATATCTTTGAATTTTGCAAACTACTTAAAATTTGTGCAAATCTCATTAATGAATTTTCAACCATGTCATTAAGTACTCATTTTTCTGATGCAAGAAAATCATTTTCAATATGATTTGTTAAGAAATTTCTTTGAAATTATTACTTAAATTCAACCAGTATAGCAGAAAAATGACAAAATGTACGATATAAGGTTCATGCAGGGGCCTTTGTATTTTGCATAAAACTTTTTCTTTTGTGCTCCGATTTTTATCAACTTGGTATCATTTTGTAGGGAATGATTTGCTCTATTGGAAGATATAATTTACTTTAATATGTCTTCAATAGGAAATGAGCAATTAGCAAACGTGATTTTGCGAGATTTTGTCAATCTGCCGCGTGACTTTGCGAGATTTAGACTAGTTGCTTATCTATGTATGTATAGGTCTTTGGCTAAAATATGCAATCAGACTATTTATATACATTTGTTCAATATGGAAATCAAAACACTGAGAGTACTGTCAGGAGCGAAGTTTAAATGTGATAGATATAACCATCCTTAAAAAATGATTAAAGGCCTGTGTTATCATCATTATGAATTAGAATTTGAAGGTCAAGTATATGTAGTCTAAAAAAGTTACACGTACAATTAATGTGCATGCATATTTTGTCCAATTAACCACAATTACCAAGAAGAAGCTACACCTTTTAATTAAGTTTGCCTGATATAAATACTTCTTTACATAATGATAAAAGTCAATCATGACATACTGAGACAAATTACAAGCTACTGCACATTTTGAAATCCCAAACAAAGTAAGTGCCTTCAGCGCTTTGATCTGTATACATATATTCAACGGTTAATGTGCACATGTTAACTATATATCTGGTAGTATACTATTTTTCAACGCGATTGTAAGAGGCGTCACTTAATTTTAAGTAGAAAATGAAATGTGTAGCTATGTGAAGTTTGCTCCTAAACGCATATATAAAAGATACGGCATTTCTTGAATTTTCCCGCTAGTCATTTCCGTAGTAATTTTAGACGGTTAAATTGTAAAATAGCATGGATCTTATAATTTAGTATCCTGATGCCTTCTTTACGATGGCTAACGTCGCGGAAAATGAATTGAATTTCCTCCCGTACATCTACGATATTATCAAATGGTAATATTCACATTATATCTTTATTCAGATTCATTATGCACAAGTCGTATTTTTCTGTGTACCACAAGACATGATTTACCAAAACTATTATTTGTAATGCGTTTTCGCGATACTGTGACAAAGGTTGAACATTGTAAATTTATTTTATTTCTCGTTGAGCGCTAATTAATCAACGTTAAGTGCTACTCTGGGATGATTTTTATGTACTTGTTCAGGGTCAAGTCATTTCTCTCTTCTGATTCATCACAGTTTATATTTAAAAAGGCATCTCTGAAAATATTTGATCAAGTTTCCTAAACCATTTTATGGTGCCATTTTATCATTATTTGAAGAGATTTACTAGAAACTAAATTAATACAAAAATGTTACAATTTTCCCACTTCTACATTATTTACCTTCCTTTGTGACCATCTTAGTTGGCAAATTTCTTATGCGCTATATAGAAAAAATCAGAAAATTGGTTATTAAACAATTCTGTTTATAAGAGATATCCTTATATTAACTTAATCATGAAGTTGTTAATGTCATAAACACACCAGGTTTAAAGGGGCATGCCCTGGAACTGCTGTGTCTTGGGTTTTATACACCAAAAATGCGTTTATCACTTGTAAAAACAATTATTACCGAAAAGTCAAAGAAGAATGTGCCTTCAAAAATGGCCCTATAACGCACGCGTGGGTATTTATATGCCGGTTTAAATAAAAGGCTTACAAGCCTTTTATTGACGACAACGATATTTCCGATTCGTCTGAGAATTTAACTTAGCGTGCGCGCTGCCTTTCAAGCAGCAAAACAATGATATTTACCTATAATTGATCGATAGATAAGCTTTATGTCACAAACAATGAACATGACATGAGCAATACTCACCATTTCACAGTTTGTTGACATTTTTTCCGCTTTTGACAGATCCCGAAAGGGTCGAGTTATGAAAATGACGAATATTTTCTAAGGCGTAATCGGCAGGTTTGGTAAATCTTGAAATGTGTATTTTGAGTCAAACAGCGGGACATTTCGTAAATATTTTACAGGACTTTCATTAATTGATTTTGGCATTCAAATGATACCAATTTGATTTATATTCGAGACGCTTCAGTTCCAGGGCATGCCCCTTTAAGAAAATGTAGTTGTCACATATGAATATCCTATATTTATGTAGATTATAAAAATGTAAATGTATATTCAGAATTCACCACAGGTTTTTTTCTCGGTATTTTGGGAATATGACCCATACGCTTGGGATTGGGAATTTTCGCAGTGTTTTAATCGAAATTGGAAAAAATGTATAACTATATTTTTTGCAATGTTCAACTTATTCTACTTATTCTCCCATAGAACAGTAGCAGAATAAGGTATTTACCACGGTGCACCAATAGTGAAGTTAATGAACTTACAAAATTATTTTTAAAAAAAATAAAAAAATTTTGATTGGGAATTTTTGTCTGTGAATGGGGAAAAAAAGATACTATTTTCCATTGGGAATATAACCGAATTTCGGCTATAAAATGGCCCCAAAAAATCCCTGCACCAACTAAGATGGCCACCAAGGGAGGTAAATATTGTAGATATGGGAACTATGTATAGCAGCTGCAAATGTTATATTTTAATAATTTTCCAAATTTTCATTGCTTTGTCCTATTTTGGCAATTACAGAGATTGAAAATTAAAAGACTAGTATTTTTCATAATTTGGAGAAAATAACACTGTTTTTTTTTTGACAATTCTGACTGTATTTGATCATTCACAAATCCTGAAAAAGTCCTTTATAAATATACTCTGTAAGAGCATTTTTTTATTTCAGTATTGAGAGAGATTCTAGAGATGTGAATCAGAAAATGCTTGACTTTCGTAATCAGTTGCTTAAAGCGAGGGAATGTGTTGAAAAGATGCCTGGTATTCAATACAGCAGACAAGATCAATTGAAACAGATAGATGTTCTTCAACAACAACTGACAACTAAAACTCAGCTGATACAGAAATACAAATCTTTGCAGTCCTTTGAAGCCTCATCTCAGTCGTCTAGTAGTCCAATGCAATCATAGTACATTTTGCATAAAAGATACATGTTCTAGAGACATAATTCATTCATTTGTATTTTGATTATAACACAAAACATTTACTTGAGACTTTTGATTGATCAGTCAGATAAAAATGCAGACTAAAATGGAGGAAGATGATGATCTTCATCCAATTTTCACAAAGGATCCGGATGAATGGATGCAGTATGTTTATAAGCAGGTAAATATGTGAAGCTTATTAGGATTTAATGCTGTTTTTCAAGAAATTTTCAGTGATTAATGGCTGTTGATTCATTTTAAGCTCATCAGAGCACAAAGTTCTCATGGTGAGCTATTGTGATCGTGTGATGTCCGTCGTCCATCTTCCGTGTGTGCATGCGTGCGTCAACAATTGCTTTAAACAACATCTCCTTCTTAACCAGTAGACCAATTTCAACAAAACTTTACATGGATGATCCTTGCATGAAGCTCTAACAAATTTGGTAAAAAAAATAATTTCATTGAAAACTGGTTGCCATGATAACCAATAAAAACATCTTCTTGTCCATAACCACAGGACCTAGAGCTTAGATATTTGGTGTGTAGCATCGTCTAGTGGACCTCTACAAAGTTTGTTCAAATTATTGCCCTAGGGTCAAAATTGACCCCGCCCCAGGGGTCACTTATTTTTCCAGTACTTACTTACCCTTCCACAAGGAACTGGCAGCTCCCTATGTAGAGAAAATTCATCAAATTTTCATGGAAGGTTATAGCCTGCCACAAGTGGTAATCAAACCCACATTGCCGGAGTAAAAATCCAGTGCACTGGACCATGGCCGCAGCCGATTTGATACATCTGATATACTCAGTAGTCGGTACTTAGATTTTAAAATTATGGAATAAACCAAAATGTAACAAAATTGACATTTTATATATGTAAAGTGTAGGTTTTTTGTTCGTAAACATTTTTCTATATTGAACTTCTTATTCATTTTGCATTACTTATATTGATATTCCTCTTTTTCTTATCTTATTGATTGTTTACAGGTGAGTGTAGTGTTGGAAGATGGGAAAGAATACTGTGGTATAGTTTATACTGTGGATCCAGTGTCTGAAACATATGTCCTTGTTAACTTCGTAGATGACACAATGGTAACCAATCTAGTCTTCAAGCATGCCATATCTTCTGTAACAATTCTGAATGATAACATAGAAATGAATAAGAATAAATTAGACAGACTTTTCAGACCTGATGGTCATAAACGTTGGTCTGATGAAGAACTTAAAAAACGACTTGACTTGCTGAAAAGTTGGCTGTTAAAGAACAGACTCCCAGTTGAAGTGGATGGAGAGCTTCTGCATGTTGCAGGTGCTTTAGTTGTACAACCACCATATAGCGCAGAGAATTGTATTAGTACCAATGAAATTATCCTTGGTAAAATACAGGGATTGATAAAAAATATGCCTGCTGACCAAGGTTCCTGGTGATCTGATGTTTGTGTTTCTGTTGTATTGGACCTATTGATATATCAACTAAAGGCTTTTCATACTATTGTCAGTTCACTTCTGAATTGAGATGCTATTTCTTTGATATTTTATTTCATGGTTCTTTGGATTATACAATTATGATGTTGATCAATTTTTACAAGTAAAAGTATTGTTGAGATGTAAATATTATGTTTGATGTATCTTGACTGTCATTTGAATAGTACATGTATGTATTTTATCATTTGCATTGTATTTGAACATATTAGTCATGGAATCATAATCATTGAATAAAATTTATCATTAATTTTGTCTTCATTAAATATTTCGTAAGTATTGTATTTAATGTTATTTTTGTTGATCTATGTTAGTAAATGCTTTATGCCCTAGTCCCATAAATCTTGTTCATTTCAAGTTATATCTATAGGTTTCATCCATGTTAGAAATGTGAAAAACAGTATGTACAGTCTTCACGAAAAACTTTTTTAAGCACTGGAAATTTGGTCTTGTGAAAATGCATACTTGACTGGACCAAATGTACTTTTAGTGGACCAGAGAAAGGCAACACAAAATTTCTTATTCAAAATTTGGCTAAAAACGGAGAGTAATACAAAATATTCCATTTTTTTGTTCTGAATTTTTTTTTAAATTATCACTGAAAAAAATTCTGGACCATTGGACCACTGACCTATTCATATTTATTGGACTGATGACCATTTTGGTGGACTTGGTCAGGGTAAATTCGAAGACTGTTTGTGTTGATGCTTTCTCGATTTGGTAATGTTTACAACATTTCTTTTGTACTCATAATCACACCTCTTTCATGATAAGTCTACAATTGAATCATTCAGTTTACATTAACTACGATAGCACACACAATTAGCTCAAGACTGTTTTTGTTATTAATATGTAATTATTACGTTTCCAGCTACATGTACACATAATGCAAAACATGTTTTCAAAAGTTTCTCTCGTCATACACATTTGCAAAGGTTTTGATACGATTTTTAAGCACCTTACGTTTCGCATTACATTTGCTTTAGCTTTGTGTCAATTTTAAAACGTGAAACTAGTAAGAGCCCGATGGGACTAGGACATTAGAGTTACCGTACATAGAACTGTGATGTTGAATGTTTGAACACTGAACTTACATTATTAAAGACATTCAACATGGATATAAGCTAGATTCTTTCGATATTTGCACAACAGTTCAGCAAAATGTATTGAAAGACAAAATTATATATTCAAAATTTAAAAGTCCTGCTTGAATTTTATTATCTAGATAACAACAAAATACTAAGTGAACATCCTCATATTCTTCAATTTCTTGTATTAAATTCTAAATTTGTTGTCATTTTTTTCAAGGTTCCATTGTTTCAGGCAATCAACTGAGGGAAATTAACACCTGCATGTTGTGATTGACTCTAGTTGAAGTAGGCATACCATACCTTGAAGTCTATCAGACCTTAATTGTTTGTTTTTTCCTGAGAAAATGTACAGATTCAAATACAAAGCCGCAATTTGAGTGTGTGAAATAATGATCTGAGATTGTGCCACTTACTAGACTGACACAGAATATAAAAGATGCTGATACTAGGCAAAGTTTGTCTATTGTCAGTCCTAAACAAAAGAACGATATTTTGGATCAATATAAACTTTATTAAACAAGGCATTTAAATGATACACAATATAACAAAATATTATAAAACTCAGGTGATTGGTCATTATTTTGTAGTAATTAGAAATAAAAAAAATTGTATCTGACATGTCTGTGTTATGACCCTGTAAAGAAGGGTTTGAAATAATGTTAGAAGGTTGCCCAAGAAAAAACTATTGTAAATTAACAAAATCAGGATTTTTACAGTAATTTTCTAGACCTACTTTACTGTTTTTAACTATTTAGTATGTATTATTGTATTAAGAAGGGAATAGATTGAAACAATCATAATCACATAATTCTACATCATAGGTGCTGGACTTGTGTATTCTTAGTACCAGGCGTTTTTCACCTTCTATAACAGAGGCCTATTTAAGGCCCCTTCACAATTGATAATTTCTTTAAAAAAAATCTGCAAAAATCCAAACTTACACCAGCTATTTTATTTCCCTTAATCAGCAATTTTAGCTATAATTCTTCCCAAAAATCAACAGGCTAATGCCTCTTTCCAATGAACAGAGAAAAACCCCTGCTTACGTTCAATTATACATGGTTTTGAACGGTGTGCTTATTTTGTTTGCCTTTTCTTCCATAATAAAGTATATTTTACAGTGTACAGATGTATGGTCGAGCACCTGTGTGTATTACATGATTGCTGCCTATTATAATCTCTGCGGATATCTCCATAGATAGATATAATGAAATGTAATTGGATTGCTTCATTCAACAAAATTCTGATTCGGACACCTTTCATACAGAAATGGGAAGGACATACACCAATTGAGATGTGACTTACATAGAAAATATTAACAGTTATATATTTGTACATCCCATGACCTTACACAGTAATTATTTTATGTAAATTGCTAAAGCATTAATATAACATAAGCAAATAATAAGCAGTAAATCTAAAAAAGAGTATAAAAATAAATTCAGTATTGCATTTGCATGGAAAAACATTGACTGGTATGAAACCATGAACTGATTATGCTCATCAAAAAGTAATACATTTTGAGATAGACTTTGTTAACATTATGCTGTTGTATATACAATGTATAAAAAATGGAATTATGTCGACACTTGTTTGAACTGGATGGGTAAAGAATAAATTAATAAGATTGTAAAAACTGCACATTCTATGGTAGAATAATCTCCTTTCGAAAAACTTCGGTTTAACTTTGTCAGTAAGTTTCTGGGACAGTATCATTGCACTATGTACTTTTACATCAAACACAAACACATTGCTCAACAAAACATGGTGTACTGCAGGAACTAAAATAAAGAAATTAAATAGTGATAACATCTGGTTTAGATATAAGATGCTTCTTGAAATTAATTGTAAGGATGAGTTCAAGAAGAAATTTAATAAAGAATGAGACAGGCCTTATTTGTGCTGGTCCCTCAGTTATTAAAGGAGATATACCAATAAACCTATCTGTATTATTTATTTCAAGCTTACAAGTTTCGACTGTATTAACTCACAACATAGAAATGTATTCAGTTTGGTAGTTAATACTTCGGGATAGTTTACACAATGGACTATTTGAGGACTTGTTTATGCACAAATTCAGACTGTTAAAGGGCAACTCAATATCCTCTGCTATTTGTATGAAAAATTAAGCTGTAGTCAGAAAAGCATTTCATAAATGTTACTTAATTATACCAGAACTGTAACATAAGTAAACAGTAGTTTGAATGTAACTTCATTAATTGAATTACTAGTAAAATAGCTCCAAGGGCAAAATATACCTCATTCCTTGTAAACTGTGCAACATCATCAGGTCCACCTGTCTTATTGTGTTGGTTTTGGAATATTTCTGTAATGATACAATGATGTCAATTCTGAACATGTTAGGTATATGATATATGATACAGACTCTCAAGATGAGGTGATGTTGAAGTTAGCTTGTTTAAAAACGTTAGCTGTTAAACCCCATAAGCTTATAAATGTATTGGTCCTAATTTCCGTTTGTTCTATAACAGAGGAATCCGGTGTGTTTTCCTCCCGCGCATACTTTATAGTAAGAAAAAATGTTTCCGAAACCACTATCGTATTTTTTTCAATATCATTGATATAAATACTGCTGTGTTTTACCGCAGTCATGCTATGCACACGTAGTAAAGTGACGTCACGCGCTCTACATATTTCAAGCTTACAAAAGCAAAAATCACAGTGAAATGAGAGTTTTCAGACGAAAAAAGGCTTGTTTCGTCGGTAATAATTATCTTGGGATAATATCAGCGACTAAATATTTTTGCATGTATTTTTCTACAGCAAAAAGCTAATGGGGCTTTAAGGTCTTAATATTTCATGTGTTTTTGTTGGTAAATTCGTAGTAATGTAGTTAGCTTGTTACAGAGACATTTATTTAAATTAGTGAAAGCCACTGTTCACTTTTTTAACTGTTTCACAGAGGTCAAGTGTCTAAAATGCCTTAAATAATAATAACAGAACTAGAAAAAAGATGTATAATCCTTTATCTTACATTTTTGGGGTCTTTCTGAGTTATCATCCTTTAGTTAGTGATTGGATATATTTTACTACGTGTGATATTAATGTTTAAATGCTTACCATACATGACTACAAGTTTACACATGACTATGATGAAGTCATCAAGATTAAGTTTTCTGTTCCGTCCACCATAGCGTCGAACAATCGAAGTCAGAACATTTCTACTTACTGGAAATCCTGAATATACATAATTAAGATTTAGTATTATGCCTAGAAACAGTGCTGTATGTATATTCCAACATTAAGAATTAATTTTAAAAAGCCTACAATTCATTTTGAAACACATGGGGTTCTTTATGTAAAAGGCAAGCTTAATTGACATCAATCACTGAGCACTTGTGATTAAAACTATTATTTTAGGAAATATGATAAAAAACATAAAGTACAAATGTAGAGTTGAAGACAACATGAGTGTAAGAGATATGGTTCACGTCGTTTTAAGATCTATTTATTTAAAAGATACTAAACATACGATAAGTACAAGGTGATATCTGACAAAGTTTTCCAAGCATCTTTTAAACGGGACTAGTATGCAAAGAGCTTTTATTCTGATTTGTGATGCTTACACATTTCATTGTAATCACACGTTTTCATTGTCATAGCAATAATTGAATAGGCTTTCAAGAAAATAGAACTTATACTCGTACATATTTGCAAACACAATTTCAAAGTTCATGGAAGTTAGGACAGACGGATAGACTTTTACAAAGCACATCATCTACACACATAAGTACAAGCATAACTGTCAACTTAATTAAAAAAAAAACGAAACAAAAAATGGACATAATACTTAAACAAAGACTTATACACAAGTTGCACGAATACAAAGAACTGTACATCTTAGGTTGGTGCTGAACAAAATTATCTTTCAACATACGTCATATTTAAACGAATGCGAAGTGCATTTTAAAAATAAATTGATATACATTTTTGTATTTATTAATTCTGATTTATTAACATTACAGGATTTGCATAGTATTTTTTGAATATATTTCGGTCTGATTATAGAATAACAAAGATATACGTACACTAATAAAATGATACTCATTTTCAATATCGTTAGAATTACAAAATATACAGTGTCTTTCAATTCGAGGTTTATCATAGCAAATCTAACGGTCTGTATTTGTAACGGATGTACAGACATGTACGTAGATACAACACACGTAGTCTACAAAAGTATATTCCAGGCTATACTTTGCGAAACACTATCTAAAAAGAGTTGTATGGTTCTTGGTGCACTGGCTAAGATAATACTTAATATATTAGCATGATTACATGGTAAAACAGTAACTCAATGTATTCAAGCTAGACAAGTAAACTGAAAAAAAAAATGTTTTCTTCAACTGAGTTGACAAAGCAATTAATTGTGATCAGATTCTTAGTATAGTATAACATGATTATATATTGACGCTAAAAAGCTATGTAATAGTTATGCAGATTAAAATAAAGATGACAAGAACAAGATAAAGTTTTTATTTAACAGTATTATATTCCTCCTTCTTAGAGGGCTGTTATCTTCTGTGTTATGGTAGAATACACGACATGCCTTGTAAAGAATGAGAAAGTTTCAGTACCTAAGAGATCCATACCTAACTTGTTAAACAAAGTGCCAAGTTCCAGTGTATCAATAGTGTTAGATTTGTTTGCATCAAACATCTTGAATGATGTCTGAAATAAATGCATTGTATATGTATATAAAAATCAGCACAGTTCTTCACATCCCTTGGTAAATTCATTATTGTTATTGTTAAATAAAAGGTGTTCATAAATCCATTGTTTACCTTTAAATACAATTTTACTTTAAGTGTTTTTTTTTCATCTGACGACTATAAAAATCTTATTTTAATAGATCAATATTTATACATGATATTTGAATAGAAAAAATATATAGATGAATGTTTAATTTGTACTTACTACGTAAACTTTGATGTCCTGCAGCAATGCTTTGGTTTCCTGCCAATCTAAAAAGCCTGATTTATTTTTCTGATGTTCATTAAGGAATCCCTTGACTTAATATATATTTTATCAAATGGTGTCCAATTACTATCTACGATTTACTCGTATTTTCTATGTTATTAATGAAAAAAATGAAAGCATTTCATCTCTTATATGCAAGTCTGTCTACCTTACTATTATGGGGTTAGAATAGAACGCCAGACGGGTACACTTTAAGACAATTTGTATTGACATACGCATCGTATTATATAGTTAATTGATATATTCATCTGCTTACAACCTCGGAACGCATATATCACAATCAATTGTGTGAAGTCGTGGTCCTTGTCGACGACGACAGAGACGAACATCACTTACAACATCTTCACTGTACATACAGTTTAAAGGATACATCAACCATTGTAACCAAACTTCTACAAGCTTCACCATTAAAATCAATTTCTTCCTTCAGATCTTTTTTTGTTGCTTCTCTAAGAAAATGTCTTAGCTCTTTGTAGTCCATTTTACCATCTTCTCCAGCAAACTTGACAAACAGGTCTGACATCACATCTCGTACAGCCGGTGTTATCTGTGCATTAGAATTATCAGGGATGCTACTAGTATATTACATATATAACATCCCTGGAATTATGTAGTAACACGCATACATGTACGCCATCTATTTCAGACGTCTATTCAAATTCGCATTGACTTAGACAATACGCTACGAGTGTTTCTAATGTTTTAAGCAGATCTTACAGCTTCAATTGATTGCTCAGTTTGTAACAAGATCGGACATAAGAAAGCAATCACACGTTGAGGCATGTTATGAAAAAAAAACCACACAAAATTGTAAACTGTTGTGCTCAGCGAAACCGATATGGTACAAAGCATTAATGAAAAGGTGCGCGTAATTGGTAATAAAACCGCCTGCATCATATTAGCTAATACTGTTTATCTAACTCTCATTGACCAAAAATGGCGAACTGTACGTATCACGTACACATATATCTAACTATATTATCTGAGTTTAATTTGACATAAGGTACTAACTGTTCCTGGTCCATTGTTCTCGTCTATCACTCTGGAAAAAAGAAAACAAACCATTTGAACAGAATT
This sequence comes from Lutraria lutraria, assembly GCA_964023205.1. NCBI lineage: Eukaryota > Metazoa > Mollusca > Bivalvia > Venerida > Mactridae > Lutraria > Lutraria lutraria. The sequence continues at coordinate 29,690,023 of OZ026836.1, forward strand.
CGCTACATTTGCAAATTTCTTAAAATTTGTAATTTTGAAATGTAATTTAGAAACATTCCGAGGAACCTTTAGTCATTATCACAACTGAAACTTTTTACTGTCTCATTGTCAATTGTAATCATCATAAATTTCTGATGTATTGACACTATGGTATAAATTCTAAAAATTCCAGATTACCAAGTGATAAAAATTGACACATTTATGTGAATAACAACTGCCTTTACACATTGAATAAATGTACAGATTTTCATCGTTTTTTTCATTTACAATTTAATTACTATAGTAGAACTCACTCTGAATCGACTTCTTTCTCTGTATAAATACGTAACAAAAATTCTGACTCCTCGTGTGGATTGAACGTGCTCGGAATGATAACAAAATAGCCAGGAGGGAATTCAAATCTTTTAGTAATGGCACGAAGGTATTGATACTTCCCAGAACCACGACGATGAATTAGAGCTGTACGCGGCAAAGCTTCGTCATCTAACGGGCGATTTTGTGGATCACGAACCTATTTCAGCGAGAGAAAAAAAAAAGAATTTAAACTACCGTGAAATCATTTATTTTCGTTGGGGATTAAATTTCGTGGATTTCGTGGGTCGGCTCATCCACGAAATCAAATCCCCACGAATTTAAATGCAGAGATAATTTTTTTTCAAATATCAAAATCCACGAATTATGTCCTCACGAAATAGCCATTTTAGTAAAAAACACGAAAATTGAGCCCAACGAAAATAAATGAAAATACAGTATTTGATAATAAAGGTGCCAATGTCAGTTGGCGTAAATGGCTTTGTTGTTACATACGAAGCTATTTCTATGTAATTGATAAAACACATAATGCATGTTCTGCTTTTATTTCTTTAAGTCGTAATCACACAACCATCAAGAAATCAGTCAATTACGTTGACATATCCAGTAGCATACTACCACTCTCTGATCTATCTATAGACACATGGTTACTTTGTTGTACATATTAAGTGTCACTAATGCAGTCGAATGACTGAATATCCGTACAAATAAGGCAGATATTGAGTAATGCTAAATGTGTATTGACACTGAACCTGATGACTGTCCCATGTATACTCCCACACTGACAAGCACAATGAAATTACATGAAATGTAAAAGTCGTGGCCCAAATATGTCTTTTACGACTCGTAAAACCATTTGTTTACCTCATAAACGTCGAAGCCTATGGCAATATTGTTACTCTTTCCTTGTTCTTTTTCCATCAAAGACACAATCATTGTACATTTCTGTCTGTTATCTGTCGAGTCAGGGTCGATCAGACGTACTTGAAATTGTGGGTTCTTCCAATACAACTCTATGAATGTGAGAGAAGTTTAAACAACCGTGAGGAATTTAAACTGCGGTGTATTAAAACCACCATCAACATGAGACAATCAATTCTGACAATACTGGTACGTCATCACACCACACGCATCAAAGTATGTTTAAAATGTGACTCAATTTGTATCATGGGACATGCAGTTTCCTAATGTTGTCAAAGGAATGTGTAAATTGGCAAACATTGTTCCAAAATCGACCATTAAATCTCATTGATTTTGGAACACCGTAAAGTGCTCCTGACATTAAGTTCTGTTACGGAGTGATTACAGTATTTGTATCTAGAAACACACATTTCATTGTTCTTTGTCTTACTAAATGACAATTCCTCAACCCAGACAAAATCTTCGAGAGAAAAATAAAATAGCTCAACATAACTGTGCTGTATATTCGACACTAACAACAATGCGATGAAAGCGTTATTATAATGATTACAAACTTATGAAATACAAAATGTAGAAAGTTAACGGATTAAATCGTGTTAATCCAATCATTTTTTGATACATTCTAAATGAGTGTGTCTTATGGCTTAGTATAACTTATTATAACAACTTTTAGTATACGCGTCTATTCACTGACCAGCTCGTATAATAGGTAAATGTTTTGTTCATCATAGTGTCACCCCTATTGAAAGAGCCAGCCAAGTTGGCTTATGAGACACCTTTTATGAGAATGTCTTTTGTTCACACAACTTATCTACTGAATCCCTTCTCTTTTTTTTGCCGCGCTGAGATGGGCCAGCGGTAACTATTATTTAACTAGCTAGCGGTTCACCAACCGATCGCACCAGTTCTTACCCAGTCTCCCCAGGGGATCGCCCACTCCGAAGGCTGACACCCTAACCACTCGGCCACTGTTGCGGTATAATATGTGCTGATCAGTAAATAGATGTGTAATATTGGCATAAAGAACAGCACATGTCTATTCACACCAACTTATCTTCATTAAATGTGTTAAAACAAGAAGTGTTTGTGAAACACGGATGCCTCTTTTAAAGGCCAACTGGATAGTAAGACCTTAGTCTTTGACATACTGACCCCAAAATCAATAGGGGTCATCTACATGTGATGACGAACCTCCCAACCAAATCTTAGGAGCTAAGGCCAAATAGTTATTTCCCGGAGAAGGTTTAGTTACGGACGGACCGACCGACCGACATGTGCAAAGCAATATAACCCCTTTTCTACGAAGGGGGCATAAAGAAGTAATAATGTAATACTAACTTTGATATGGCGAATTTCCACATCCTCCGGCGGTCACTCCTTTGATCCAAGCATCATGGTACAATGTTACACTCCAGTTTTGTTTTCTCTGAAGCAGTGGAACATTTATCAATTAAAGGTGTTTCTTGTAGCATATAACATCTAATATGGGACGTGACCAATTATGGATGGTAATATTGAATAGCAATCGTAACTACTCGGGTATTTCCGTAACTGAGAAATACGCCATAAGTGTAGGGTTACAAATTTTGGTTATGCGGTTTCCGGTGACTACTTTTCACCGCTAGGCACTCATTTTCAAGAATCATTCTCAGAATTACAGACTTTCAAACATGTTTATCGTTCGCGATTGATAAAATGGGCACCAAGTTCCCATTGAAAGAGAAACAGTTTGTTCCCATCGTTGGATTCGCAGGGTCGGCCATGATGGAAAGTAGCCAATGAACAACAACAACAAAATGGCGGCCTGTCAATTATGTCTTTGGACAAACGCCAAGGAGTCCCGATTGATTGAATAGTTGTCAGTATACATCGAGACTGGGTTTAGTAATGTAGATTTACAATTATACCCTAGAATCATATTATAATCATCAACTGACCGTATCATTGGCAAGTTCCTTAGATATGGCATCAGGCTGTAGGTGACATAATTGCACCTCATCGAAGTTGGCCAGAAAATCTTCAAATGACATCCTGGATAAGAACAGTCAATGGTTGTATGGAAATATTGACCATTAACTCGAAGACCATAGAAGGTTTATCTAACGGCCCATTGGCTTTTTGAATTTAGTAATACAGAACAATAGATAACATGATAAGTTTTAATGCGTCGTTTTAACTGATTTTAACTTAAACATTCTTGATGTCATTAGTTGCTGACTGCTGGTGATCACTATCTTAACTATCCAAAAAAAACAAGTACATGATTGCACATTTTGTATTATAAATCATTGAACTATAGATCTGTAGTATATCATACGTTATTGTTTTGTTAATTAACATTTAAACATTTACCAGAATTCACCTTCTTCTTCAACAATAATGTTCAGTTTTCTTTTAATTTCCATCGGTAAGTTGCGGATTTCAGGAGATCTGGAAGTTAATAAGTTAATATTAAGGTTTCACATTTCATAATTTCATCATGGCTTATCCATAAACGAATAAACTTGATTAATAAGACACCTTTGCATTGTATACACTCTCAACATACATATTTTTTCTCTATGTAAGGATTTATGTAGGAAGAAGAATTATACATAGAAGAACACAATACAACAAAGTAAATTATATATAGAGCAACCTCTCCGAAGCAACACCATTTGGGAGTAGCCAAATCATGTTGTTGTTGAGAGGTTGTTGCTCTAGAGAGTTTACATTAATAGTTAAATCGTGCAGAGAGAAAATCATGTTGTTGTTGTTATTGCTGCTTAAGAGAGGGCCGTTCTTAAGAGGTTGCACTGTCGTTCGATATGGCTTACTAAGCGAATGCATTGGAACTTATGTCTGGGCAATACCAGGTACCAAACATCCTCAAATACTTTCGAACCATAGATTTTATAAGTAGGAAACTTTCAGGGATGGCACCATAACGTACGGAAGGTGGGATTAAAGACAAATACGACGTTTTATTTGACCAAAACAAAAATAAACAATAATAAAGAACTTGGCTTTTAAACAAGCAGCCATATCCTTCTCAGCCATGTCGAACTCTATTTACCATATATTTCATGACAATTTTTTTATTAAACTATGTATGGTTTAACTTTACCCTCTGGGCATATATTCCAATCATACAGTCTTGTATCAGTGGTGACATACAATTTAATAAGTAATACGAATATAGGAAATCTAAGACATTTATCTCGAATCCCAAGACATATTAAACAAATAGACTGCAGGTACTTAAATAGATATTTACTTTATGCAAATTGTATTGTTCGAAGTTATATAAGATCATATTGTTGTATCATTTATAATACTGAACAGAATAAGAAATAGTATTTTTTGTGTATTGTACATACTGAAGTTGTTTTATTTCATATTTTAACCATTTGTAAAAACATGGTACATAAAATATATATATTACGCATAAAATATGTTGTAACTAAATATAGCATGAGAAATAGCAAAGATCAGTTAAGAGTGCAATACATAAAATAATATTAACAGTTGCCAACATTAGCATATATGCTAAATTGGTCAAACAAAAATGGATTACTGAATATAAAAATGAGATTGTAAAATTATTAAAGGTAAATAAATATAAGTAAAAAAATTGAAGCCATGTTACAAACATTAAAATAACACACAAAATGAAGTATATACTTAATTCCATTGTGAAATTATGTATAGAATTAATTAGTAACACATACTCATCGGACCAAGGTCCAATCCATTCTTTTCTACCCCATGGATTTCTAAGGCGTAGTAATTTTACGGAACTGCCATGCCATGGTACCTACATAACAAGAAAAGTTTTTACATCTATTTCTTCTCTAGGGTCTATGGAGTGAAATTAACCCACATAATATATTATCGCAATATTTTAACTCCAAATTTGTTTTAAAGCTTTCAAACTATTACCCTCCTCTTTGAATCTTGTACATAAACGTGGAGTTAAAGAGCGAGTCTTAAAAAAGGTATTTAACAGGGAATACTAGTATCAAAATTGTACTAAACACTGAAAAATAACTCTCAGTCGATGATAATGATTCTTTTGAATACTGAAGTAAATCAAGACAAACATATAATGAAACAGAAGCAAGTATATGTAGCATTGAGACATTGACGTTTTATTGTGTTTTTGTCTTAAAATAGTCAATGTGTATTTGATATAATGGTACATGCATTAAAATTACTTACGACTGATAGTGCAGTTATGCTGTACGCATGACCCATATATAAACCATTGCTTCGTCTCACTTCAGGTCTCACTGCGTTGTCTGGTAACTATAAGATAATTGATATATTTAATAATATCTACAATTATCTATAATAATATTATAACATTTTTCATATAGTGTTACACAACGTATTTACTATAATTGACGAACAATTGCTAATGAATGAATATTGTATGAAGACAAAGTTTGAGAAAAGTAAAGTAAACGAAAGCTAGACATCCTTAGGTTAAACACATGATCTCCTTACATGGATCCCATTAAGATTCTTCTTAAAATTACACCTATTAAGCATATTCAGCTTCAAGTTCTATATCGATTATTCTAACTGTGTCTTGAGTACTCGAATACCTTAAAATACTCGAAATTACGAAGTAGGTGTGTTCGTCTATACATTGAAATCCTTGCTATAGATTCAGAGCTTAAAATAGAGTAACTCTGACAATGCAATTAAAAATACAGTACAACCTCTCCAG